>CM073921.1:22500-461266 GCA_037179545.1 Sesamia inferens | reverse complement strand
TCAAAATTTTTAGAGGCAACTTGTACATTTCTAGGTACATTTTTAAATATTTTCATTAAGTATTTTAAAGCACTACAATTTACTAATGATCTGGAGTAGATCTGATGTTGGAGTAGATATGAAGCCGGAAGACAGTTGAGGGAACTCCTCGGGAATTCATAGCAGCTACCTTGTATTTGAGCTTGATTAATTTGTATTAATAAGAACTTTACGCTTAGATTGGTTTGATCGGTTTTAATTGTCATTAGGGCTCTGATGATAAATACAAAGGCCACTTCAGGGAACTCCTTAACGGTTTACAGTGGTTCCCTTGTGTTTGAATTTAATTAATGTATATTGATGAGCGATTTTCACCCATATGGATTACTATGAAAATCTGCAGTAGATTTGATGATGAAGAACATAGACAGACGAGGGAACTTCTCAACGATCCCCTGCAGCCACCTTGCGTTTGTGCTTGATTAATTTGTATTGATTAGAACTTTGCACCTATGTGGGTTAAAATGAAGGTCTGTCGGTCGTGTCCGTAAATCTGATGATGAAGACCAACAGGAGTCGAGGAAACTCCTAAAAAACTTACAGCATTGAAGTTTATCACTGAAGAACCAGTACCTGCATGTCATGCTTAAGCAACAATCAATTATAATCAAGAAACTGAATTTAAATTGCGTAATCGCGTCATGTCTAGCATTGTTCATACATTCATTTTGACCTCGTAGGAATTTTATAGAAATCGGTTCAGTGGTTTCGTTTTTAAACCAAAATTACAGGTAAAAATAACATTATTCAAAATTACGTCGTTTGTTTACAGGCCTTTTCCCAACTATATTAGTATCAGCGTTCATTCTGACCGGATGCAGCTGCACAGTACTTTTCATAACACAAAAGTGTAAAAAAAAACAACCGTCTTCCAGAAAACACTACAACGTAAAAAATAACTAATTTCCGAAGTCGGGTATGTCTTTGGTATTAGTATATTCGTTTTAGAAACAAAAAAAAAATGTGTGCGTGTACTAGTGTACACACGTAAGAAGTGAAATTTCTTAGAAAAAAGATGGCGAAGAAGTTTTACTTTAATATAATACGCCCAAACTCGGCTAGTCTAGGACCTCCGGATCCCGAGATAGGCCGCGGGGGGTGAGGTGGCCTGGAGAGCTAGTGGGGGAGGGGGAGTAAGGGAGTGTAGAGGAGAGGGGTGGGGAGGCTAGGTTGAGTTTAGAGGGAGGGGGGAGAGGTAGGTGAGGGGGGGTTGTCTTAGTGTTGGGAGGATCCTGTCCACCTGGGGTCACAACATGAGGGGAGAGTGGGAGGGGACAGGACACTGGAATCTCGGAATGTATGTGCTATATGGGTATTGGGGGGTCAGGTACTATGGGGTCAAAATGGGGGAGGTTCCGGCTGCGGGGGGGCTAGTAAGGGGGGGTGGGGGAATTTTGTCAGAATTTTGAAATTCCCAGCCGTTTCCGAGATATCCGGGATTTTAGGTAGGGATATGGGGAAGGACTTCGAGGTGGGTAAATATAGTACGGGATGCGGAATCCCCCGGGGCCAGAATGTTGGGCTCTTCCTCCCGATTCCGAAGAGCCCAAACTCGGCTAGTCTAGGACCTCCGGATCCCGAGATAGGCCGCGGGGGGGTGAGGTGGCCTGAGGAGCAAGTGGGGGGGGGGGAGGTAAGTGAGTGTAGAGGAGAGGGGGTGGGAGGCTAGGTTGAGTCTAGGGGAGGGGGGAGGGGTAAGTGAGGGGGGGGTGTTGTCTAAGTGTTGGGAGGATCCTCTCCACCTGGGGTCACAACATGAGGGGAGAGTGGGAGGGGACAGGACACTGGAATCTCGGATTGTATGTGCTATATGGGTATTGGAATTAAGTCCAAAAACAAAGTAGCTACTGTAAACCTTGAGGAGTTTCTGGAACTGGCCTTTGTTTTCATCATCAGAGCCTTAATGACAGTCACAACTCATCTTGGTGTAAAGTACTAATTAATACAAATTAATCAAGCACAAACTCAAGGTAACTGCTATCAATCGTTGAGGACTTCCTTCGACTGTCTCCGGCTCCATCATCAGCTACATCAGACCTTTATCAAATTATAGTTCTTTGAAATACTTAATGAAGATACTTAGAAATGCACTAGTCGCCCCTACGATTTTTGGAAGTTCCTCTTGATTTCTCTAGTCTTTCATCATCAGATCTTGACTAAGGGACCATTTAAAAAGTTTACCTTTTTAAACAAAAAAAGAATTTAGCAAATCGGTCCAGGTGTCTGAGATTAATATCTAAGATTAATAAAGTGAACATACATAAAAAATAAAACGGCTGCTTAACCAATCGCTTCGCGCCCTTGGCAAATGCTGCGCCCTGATTGGCCCATTTGAATTGGATCAACAACTGCCCAGACGCCAAAAAGGTGGATTTGTATAAAACAGCCCTTAATTATTGTTATTGGTTATTATTATTGAACGTGGACACATGTGGCTCCGAATGGAGCCACATATTTATGGACAAATGGCATCGGATCAACAAAAGGCCCCCGGATCAACAAGTGAAAATGGATCAACAAATTACTACCTATACGGCACGTCTGAGCCACAAAGTGCCCAAAGGGATATCTATATATATATATATATATATATATATATATATATATATAGATATCCCTTTGGGCACTTTATATATATATATATATATATATATATATATATATATATATATATATATATATATAGATATCCCTTTGGGCACTTTGTGGCTCAGACGTGCCGTATAGGTAGTAATTTGTTGATCCATTTTCACTTGTTGATCCGGGGGCCTTTTGTTGATCCGATGCCATCTGACCATTAATATGTGGCTCCTTTTTACGGCACGTCTGAGCCACAAAGTGCCCAAAGGGATATCTATATATATATATATATATATATATATATAGATATCCCTTTGGGCACTTTGTGGCTCAGACGTGCCGTATAGGTAGTAATTTGTTGATCCATTTTCACTTGTTGATCCGGGGGCCTTTTGTTGATCCGATGCCATCTGACCATTAATATGTGGCTCCTTTTTACGGCACGTCTGAGCCACAAAGTGCCCAAAGGGATATCTATATATATATATATATATATATATATATATAGATATCCCTTTGGGCACTTTGTGGCTCAGACGTGCCGTATAGGTAGTAATTTGTTGATCCATTTTCACTTGTTGATCCGGGGGCCTTTTGTTGATCCGATGCCATCTGACCATTAATATGTGGCTCCTTTCGGAGCCACATGTGTCACGTTCAATAATAATAAGTAATAACAATAATTAAGGGCTGTTTTATACAAATCCACCTTTTTGGCGTCTGGCAGTTGTTGATCCAATTCAAATGGGCCAATCAGGGCGCAGCATTTGCCAAGGGCGCGAAGCGATTGGTTAAGCAGCCGTTTTGTTTTTTATGTATGTTCACTTTATTAATCTTTGATATTAATCTCAGACACTTGGACTGATTTGCTAAATTCTTTTTTGTTTGAAAAGGTAAACTTTCTTAATGGTCCCTTAGTCAAGATCTGATAATGAAAGACTAGAGAAATCAAGAGGAACTTCCAAAAATCGTAGGGGCGACTAGTGCATTTCTAAGTATCTTCATTAAGTATTTCAAAGAACTATAATTTGATAAAGGTCTGATGTAGCTGATGATGGAGCCGGAAGACAGTCGAAGTCCTCAACGATTGATAACAGTTACCTTGAGTTTGTGCTTGATTAATTTGTATTAATTAGTACTTTACAACTCATCTTGAGTTGTGACTGTCATTAAGGCTCTGATGATGAAAACAAAGGCCAGTTCCAGAAACTCCTCAAGGTTTACAGTAGCTACTTTGTTTTTGGACTTAATCCAATACCCATATAGCACATACAATCCGAAATTCCAGTGTCCTGTCCCCTCCCACTCTCCCCTCATGTTGTGACCCCAGGTGGACAGGATCCTCCCAACACTTAGACAACACCCCCCCTCACCTACCCCTCCCCTCCACCTAGACTCAACCTAGCCTCCCACCCCTCTCCTCTACACTCACTTACCCCCCCCCCACTTGCTCCTCAGGCCACCTCACCCCCCCGCGGCCTATCTCGGGATCCGGAGGTCCTAGACTAGCCGAGTTTGGGCTCTTCGGAATCGGGAGGAAGACCCCAACATTCTGGCCCCGGGGGATTCCGCATCCCGTACTATATTTACCCACCTCGAAGTCCTTCCCCATATCTCTACCTAAAATCCCGGATATCTCGGAAACGGCTGGGAATTTCAAAATTCTGACAAAATTGTCCCCCCCCCCCCCTTACTAGCCCCCCCCCCCCCCCCCGCAGCCGGAACCTCCGCCATTTTGACCCCATAGTACCTGACCCCCCAATACCCATATAGCACATACATTCCGAGATTCCAGTGTCCTGTCCCCTCCCACTCTCCCCTCATGTTGTGACCCCAGGTGGACAGGATCCTCCCAACACTTAGACAACCCCCCTCACCTACCTCTCCCCCCTCCCCCTAGACTCAACCTAGCCTCCCCACCCCTCTCCTCTACACTCCCTTACCCCCCTCCCCATTTGCTCTCCAGGCCACCTCACCCCCCGCGGCCTATCTCGGGATCCGGAGGTCCTAGACTAGCCGAGTTTGGGCTCTTCGGAATCGGGAGGAAGAGCCCAACATTCTGGCCCAGGGGGATTCCGCATCCCGTACTATATATACCCACCTCGAAGTCCTTCCCCATATCCCTACCTAAAATCCCGGATATCTCGGAAACGGCTGGGAATTTCAAAATTCTGACAAAATTCCCCCCCCCCCCCCTTACTAGCCCCCACCCCCGCAGCCGGAACCTCCGCCATTTTGACCCCATAGTACCTGACCCCCAATACCCATATAGCACATACATTCCGAGATTCCAGTGTCCTGTCCCCTCCCACTCTCCCCTCATGTTGTGACCCCAGGTGGACAGGATCCTCCCAACACTTAGACAACCCCCCCCTCACCTACCTCTCCCCCCTCCCCCCTAGACTCAACCTAGCCTCCCCACCCCTCTCCTCTACACTCCCTTACCCCCCTCCCCACTTGCTCTCCAGGCCACCTCACCCCCCCGCGGCCTATCTCGGAATCCGGAGGTCCTAGACTAGCCGAGTTTGGGCTCTTCGGAATCGGGAGGAAGAGCCCAACATTCTGACCCCGGGGGATTCCGCATCCCGCATCCCGCATTTCGCATTCCACACTGACTCACCTGGTGCTGGCGCGTGCAATTGTTGGGACATACAGGCTGTATCTTTAGGTTAGTTTAGTTTTAAATTTGGTGTTGTATTTAGTCGTGGACCGTCCCCCTATTGGGGACGCTAAGTTTTAATCTTTATTAATGTTATTATATTGAAGTAAAAATTCTTCGCCATCTTTTTCTAAGAAATTTCACTTCTTACGTGTGTACACTAGTACACGCACACATTTTTTTTTTGTTTCTAAAAACGAATATACTAATACCAAAGACATACCCGACTTCGGAAATTAGTTCTTTTTTACGTTGTAGTGTTTTCTGGAAGACGGTTGTTTTTTTTTACTCTTTTGTGTTATGAAAAGTGCTGTGCAGGTCAGAATGAACGCTGATACTAATATAGTTGGGAAAAGGCCTGTAAACAAACGACGTAATTTTGAATAATGTTATTATTACCCGTAATTTTGGTTTAAAAACGAAACCACTGAACCGATTTCTATAAAATTCCTACGAGGTCAAAATGAATGTATGAACAATGCTAGACATGACGCGATTACGCAACTTAAATTCAGTTTCTTGATTATAATTGATTGTTGCTTTAGCATGACATGCAGGTACTGGTTCTTCAGTGATAAACTTCAATGCTGTAAGTTTTTTAGGAGTTTCCTCGACTCCTGTTGGTCTTCATCACCAAATTTACGGACGCGACCGACAGACCTTCATTTTAACCCACATAGGTGCAAAGTTCTAATCAATACAAATAAATCAAGCACAAACGCAAGTTGGCTGCAGGCGATCGTTGAGGAGTTCCCTCGTCTGTCTATGTTCTTCATCATCAAATCTACTGCAGATTTTCATAGTAATCCATATGGGTGAAAATCGCTCATCAATATACATTAATTAAATTCAAACACAAGGGAACTACTGTAATCCGTTGAGGAGTTCCCTGAAGTTGCCTTTGTATTTATCATCAGAGCCCTAATGATAATTAAAACCGATCTAAGTGTACAGTTCTTATTAATACAAATTAATCAAGCTCAAATACAAGGTAGCTGCTATGAATTCCCGAGGAGTTCCCTCAACTGTCTCCCGGCTTCATATCTACTCCAACATCAGATCTACTCCAGATCATTAGTAAATTGTAGTGCTTTAAAATACTTCATGAAAATATTTAAAAAAAATGTACCTAGAAATGTACAAGTTGCCTCTAAAAATTTTGAAAGTTTCCTTGCTTTCTCTAGTCTTTCATCATCAGAGCCTGGTGACTATGGGACCACCCTTTTAAATAAAAAAGAATTTTGCAAACGGATCCAGGCTTCTTACAGTAATCGGTGAACATACATAAAAAAAGGTTGCGACTAATTGAGAACCTCCTACTTTTTTTGAAGTTGGTTAAAAACTTAAATTGCCAAAAGAAAATAATTTTTCTGTTGACAATTTAAACTTTATAGGATTCTGACATTGATTACTAACTTTTTCCAATATAAGTTCATTCCCGGTATTAGAAAAATGCCTGGGGTCGAATCCTCTCGTCTCAATGCCCGCGCTGCTGCGATGATAATAGTATCATACTAAGCAATATACGGTCAAATCACGCAGGCTCTTACTTAATACTTTTCTCAAACAATCCGAGGAAATAAAAAAAATAATTTTATTTTTTAAGTTCAATGGCGAATAATGAACAATAATTATTTTTCCCACGCTATGGCGCGTCCTTTGTTTTTTTTTTTCAATAAAGCGTCCACTATTTATCATTTCAATATTGTGTCTATTTGCAAGACAGTCCGAAATTTAAATAAAACCTTTTATTAGTTACCTCCTTGGTGTTCCATGATTCGAATTTAGTTTTTTTTTTTTTTCGAAAGAAATTCAAACTAGGACGCTGGAACGAAACGCAAACTACCTAATTCGAAATTACGGCCGCTTAAATTTACATTCCATGTGTCTAATGCGTTCCTGTACCTTTTATTTATTTATTTTATTTTTTATTAAAATTATAAACTAGCGCTTGACCGCAATCCCGCCTGATGGTAAGCAGTGACGCAGTCGTTGATGGTAAAGCGCACTAGTTTATTAAGAGCTTATTCACCCAAGCCTTGAAGACACTAAAATTGTAGTCCGACGGAAACACCGCCGCTGGCAAACTGTTCCAGTCCCTCGATGTACGCGGTATAAAGGAGGAAGCGAAACGCTTCGTCCGTATCGTAATGGTGTTCGCTAAAATATAACGCGACTAAGTGAAATAATTTTTATAATACACGTAGGAATGTAACTATGAGTAGATTGAGAAAACATCTACCAGAATGTCAAACGCATTTCGGCGGATATATGTACTCGTACTTAGATCTTTATTACTAAGTAGTAAATATGATTTTATGTCCACTAACGTGCGGTTGAGTTTATCTTTCTTAATTTACAAAAATATTATTAATGAGGTACACATGTTTAATTTACACACTACGCTGCGATATCTCAATGTTCTTTATGAATTATTTACTGAATGCACTTTTTACGACATAAATCAGGCACTCTTAATTAGTAAACAACACTATGCATAATTTAAAACTCCAATGAAAAATTAACGTGACACTCGGCTTAACTTTCCCGCCAAAACTCCAGACACGGGCTATGACATCAAGATAACATTGTTTTATTTTGAGTACTAGGCTTTTTAGTAAATTATATTTCTTTGCCTTTTTTTTTCTTTTTCTTCATTATGTGTTTATTATTGTTTTAGTGTATTATTATTATAATGTGCGTTCTGTTTGGGCGGAATAAAGAATTTTTCTTTCTAGATCACGAATCATTCAGGATCGGTTTTTTTAGGAATTAATCAGATGATCCTAAAAAAACAGCTACGGAAACTTCAACTCTTAAAAATTAACATTAAAATTTAATAATAATATGTATTCGCATACAAATACCAAAGGAGTCTATACAAGCAGTGTCAATTGTATTGAATGTTACAGAGGCCGTCCACACAATATTTTCGGCACAAAACATACAGCGGCGATATCATGTTTAGACCCATTAGATTGGTTTCGATGAATAGAGTTTAAAAACTTAAAATTAATGGTAAATTAGAAATAAAGTATAAAAACCCTAGACATAAAATTCAACCTCTTTAAATATTAATAACAATTCAAACTAAAAATAATTACCTATTCAGATCAAAATAAGTATTACGAAGTATGAGTAAATAAATCAACAAAGCTAAATGGATCAACAAAGTATATGATTTTTGGAATATATTTCGAGCCAAAAAGTCGTCGAGCATTTAAAAAAAATTGACGTTATGGATTCACTAATGCATGAAATGTTAACAAATATATATAGATCTTACAATGTATGGAGCATTGCGAATATAAAATTTCTAGATTAGGTTTAATAAATTCATAATTGATCAACCGTTAAGGTATAGGTATCGGATCAAAAGAAGTATTACTGGGAGTGCGAGTATATAAATTGATCAACACAAGTTATTGATTTTTGAAATATATTCAGAGCTAAAAAGTCCTGGTGGGTTCAAAAAATATAGCCGTTAGGATCCACTAATGCATGAAATTGCTGAAAATTTTTTGTCGAGTATATGTCCTAATTGACGAATATATTTGGCCACATCCCTAAATAGAATACGACGTTGCCACTCCCCCCAAGAAATATGCAACTGGAGTAAAGTTATTCCGTGCTAAAGGTGGAGTCTATAATGAACGGCATCGTGGCTGGATCTACTAAGTGCCCAAAGAGGTGTTTATATATATATATATATGTACAATATATACATGTATACACATATACATATATTAATTTTCTATAAATATTTAAATTTATTTCATGGTTTCATTGGTAAATTAATATTTTTGCATAGATCTTCTATTTTAATTGAAAAAAAAAAACTCTTTGTAGACCTTGTAGTACCAAGCTCGCGCCACGGGCGCCTCTGTGCTTATATCCCATTTGGAGAGGGGGGGAGTGAATTCCCTCGGGGCCAAAAGGTCGGGCTCTTCCTCCTGAATCAGGGGACCCCAAACTCGGGTAGTCCACGACCTCGGGTTCCCTAGATAATCCACGGGGGGGTGAGGTAACTAAAGAGGGTCGGGGGGGGGGGGATAGGTTTCGTGGGGTTGTGGGGGCAGGGGGGGAGGGGGAGTGGATTCCCTCGGGGCCAAAAGGTCGGGCTCCTCCTCCTGATTCAGGGGACCCCAAACTCGGGTAGTCCACGACCTCTGGTTCCCGAGATAATCCACGGGGAGGTGAGGTAACTAAAGGGGGTCGGTGGTGGGGGAAGGTTTCGTGGGGAAGGGGTGGTAGTGGAATCCCTCGGGGCCAAAAGGTCGGGCTCTTCCTCCTGAATCAGGGGACCCCAAACTCGGGTAGTCCACGACCTCTGGTTCCCGTGATAATCCACGGGGGGTGAGGTATGATGAGGATGAGGGGGGGCCGGGGGGGTAGTTTCGTGGGGATATTAAGGGGTGAGGGGGGGGGAGTAAGGGAGGGGGGATACAGGAGGGACTGTGTATGTTGGTATCGAGCGCGTTTGGCGCTCTAATTGGTTGAGAGTTCTTACGACCTTGAAGCGGGCCAATCGCTGAGTCAAACGCGCTCGATATCGTCGAACGAGTTTCATAATGAAAACTCATACTAGGCCTACTGCTCTCCCTCCGTCTTCGAAGTTTCGACCAGGTTACGTATCCTAAAGCGAGTTTAACATTTTTTGCAATCCAAAAAAGAATCACATCCCTAAGGACGTGTTCTCCCCAAAATTTTGTTTATGTATTTGCTAAAACTGGAGCTACGTTTGCCAACGAACTGTTTTACCATTTGGCAGAGGGTAATGAAAAATGATTATGTCTGTGAATAACCACATTTACTTTTACATACCGCGTCACAGATCTTGCTTCACTTACATATTACTGTACGCATAACTTAAGCTACATGTTATTGTACCTATGCATAACTTAGCCTCTTGAACAAAAATACGTAGCCATTATAAATTATGTAAGTAAAGTCAAAGGTGATGTACAAGTATTTACAGTGTGGTGAACCGACGCCGCACATGTCGAAGCTTGCTTATTAATTTAATTAGTTACTTAAAAGCTCCTCGTCCATGTAATCACGTACAAGTTATCTATACAGTGGCTCTAGAGTTGCCAACCGTACTCTAAAATAGAGTATTGTCCTCTATATCATGAAGGCGTACTCTATAATCTGTAACACTAATAAAGTACGCTTTTTTACAAAATGTATACTAAAACTAGTGCACTTCTGTAATAATATGCAAAAATCCTTAATCAGAATAAAAAAGTCCACTATTTACTGTTAATATGTTGGTATCTGCGATTCCCCAATCCATATTCGAACGTTCCTGAACGCAATTATTTGCAATTTGTTTTTAAAAAATGTCCTGAAGAATTTGATTGTTTAAAAAAATTACTATAAAATTATTTCAGGATTTCCTCAAAAAAGTCTTTTCGGTCATGAATGTGAAGTGGCGAGAAGAGGGAAACAGAGCTTCATTGAATTTAAACAAAAATAAGCTCTTAATACATATAAATTTAGAGTTGCAATGTTTGGACTCATACAATTCCTTTAAAAACAATGGTAAATTGTTAGGTGCCGAAAAAGTACAAAAAAATACCTTTTTAAAAGTAAAAAATAAATGATACTCTTTTTTGTAAGTCCGTACTCTTTATTTACCTTCTTTAAAATCAGATGTACTTTATTTCTGCTAAAAAAAGTTGGCAACCCTAAGTGGCTCTCCTATAGTCTAACGAATAGATACACGCCATTGTTAATGTTGGTAGACGAATTGTGATAGCTCTCTAAGATCAATAATGTTTAGGATTTTGTATTTTGTATGTTGATTTGAATTACAGATGCGCTGATTATTTATTTTATGTTCGTTATTCGTACGTCGTATTCGGTTTAATTGAAAATTGTAAATTAGCATTTAGGGTGAAATAAATTCAAAGAATCCTCTATTTTAACTATGTCTGCCGAAAAATATGGAAAAGTTGCATTATTATGATTTATTGCTATTAATAGGGTATTTGACTAAAATAAAACTAATTAGTACGTCAGTTAGATTTCCAAAAAATACCTAGACACGTATAAACTTTTTTCATATAAACAAATGTAAACAAAAAATGAAGACGACACAGTGCGTTGAAAACTCGTGTGACGTCACTAGACGCTACACTTTTTAGCGACTAGTGACGTCACTAGCCACCACTCCTGATCTTTGATGCCTTTTATATTTGTCAATTTTTATTGTTTTGATAAAACAACAAATACGTGTCTAGTATTTTTTGGAAATCTGTCTTACGGACTAATTAGTTTTTTTTTAGTCAAATATACCCTATTATAAAAGGAAGATTAATACCTCTGCGTCTGCATGGACTTCGAAAATTATTGAAAATACCAAAAAAACGTACCTATATGTTGGTCTTAAACCCTCGGGCTTCATGAAGGTTTAGGGCTGATGGTGCTCGCTCACGTTGCGAGCTGATAGAAAGAACTGCTTACGGGCTTAGTGAGGGTCACATGACACTACGGGACGTCTCAACCGCTGATATCAAAAATTAAACATAGGTTACTAAACCCAATGTTTACTCTACCATTCCTGAATACATAAAATTTAGCAAATTGAACCTTATTTTCTTAAACTATATATTACTGTCGGAGAATCTTGACACCGACTTCTAATATTTTACAACTCAAATAAAAAGTGCCATCTATCTGTCCCTAAGATAACTAAAATTAGATTCATGTTCAAAATAACTTTGTTGCGACATTGATTTGGTTTGGGTGATAGATGGCTGAACAGTTGGAAACGGTTCAAGTGCCTCAATTATAGCTATATTGTTAAATTTTATGTAATGAAACACGTGTTTAAAAAGCAGATTTTAATAAACATTAACAAAACTATGAATTATGATGATTTATTAACTCAATTCTAGCTTTTCTATAAAGAGCACTAGGTGCCTCTGTAGTGACCTTTACTGCTCGTTCTCTAGCTTGTGTATAACACGGAATTTGTAGAAAATCCAAATTACCTTCTCCACCATTGTCTATAAAAACGGATTTCTTGCTCTATTAGATGTTTCAGTAGTGGTGGTTTGGTAATCTCACACACACAATAGTGCTAATCGATTAAGGGACATTGGCCACTGCCCATACATACAACGAGACACGAAAGAGGACAAACTGTATGAAAACTCATTATCAAAATTTGTTGCCTATCTGTGGCTATGACACCACATTGTTAAAAAAAGCGTTATGTGTATGGCGATGTAGTAATAGAACGATCAAACATAATTGAAATGAACATTTAATACTTATAAGTAAACTGCGGTAGATTACGGTGCAAGAAAGTTTAGTAGTTCTAGCTCTAATCTGCCGAAAGTTTAGTAGTTCTAGCTCTTCAGAAGAGCCTATTTCCTAGAAGCCATTTTCTAGCTCTGGAGTCTGGGGTCCACTTTACCAGTCTAACTGTTGATTTTGGCGAAACTTCGACATTTTCCGTGAAGCCACTGCCGTCTGACCTCCACAACCCGAAGGCGATATCGAAGCATTGCAGCTAGACAAATTGTAGGACTTTTGAGATCTCCAACAACCCGTAACGACTGTCACTAGATGATCGTATGGCAACCGGGACCAACGGCTTAACGTGCTTTCCGAGGCACGACGAGACCAGAGCAAATATTCATATTCATGCATACAAATATTACACTGCGCGGGGATCGAACACGCGCCTCCTTGCGCAGTGGCCGCGTTCGCTACCGCTACGCCACGGAGGCTGTCTACCGGAGTTCTAGCTCTTATCTGCCAAAATTTAGTAGTTTTCGCTCTTATCTGCCTAAAGTTTAGTAGTTCTAGCTCATATCTGCCTAAAGTTTAGTAGTTCTAGCTCTTATCTGCCTAAAGTTTAGTCGTTCTAGCTCATATCTGCCTAAAGTTTAGCAGTTCTAGCTCTTATCTGCCTAAAGTTTAGTAGTTCTAGCTCTTATCTGCCTAAAGTTTAGTAGTTCTAGCTCATATCTGCCTAAAGTTTAGCAGGTCTAGCTCTTATCTGCCTAAAGTTTAGTAGTTCTAGCTCATATCTGCCTAAAGTTTAGCAGTTCTAGCTCTTATCTGCCTAAAGTTTAGTAGTTCTAGCTCTTATCTGCCTAAAGTTTAGTAGTTCTAGCTCATATCTGCCTAAAGTTTAGCAGGTCTAGCTCTTATCTGCCTAAAGTTTAGTAGTTCTAGCTCATATCTGCCTAAAGTTTAGTAGTTCTAGCTCTTATTTGCCTAAAGTTTAGTAGTTCTAGCTCATATCTGCCTAAAGTTTAGCAGTTCTAGCTCTTATCTGCCTAAAGTTTAGTAGTTCTAGCTCTTATCTGCCTAAAGTTTAGTAGTTCTAGCTCATATCTGCCTAAAGTTTAGCAGGTCTAGCTCTTATCTGCCTAAAGTTTAGTAGTTCTAGCTCATATCTGCCTAAAGTTTAGCAGTTCTAGCTCTTATCTGCCTAAAGTTTAGTAGTTCTAGCTCTTATCTGCCTAAAGTTTAGTAGTTCTAGCTCATATCTGCCTAAAGTTTAGCAGTTCTAGCTCTTATCTGCCTAAAGTTTAGTAGTTCTAGCTCATATCTGCCTAAAGTTTAGCAGTTCTAGCTCTTATCTGCCTAAAGTTTAGTAGTTCTAGCTCTTATCTGTCAAAGTGTAGTACTTCTAGCTCTTATCTGGCTAATTTAGTAGTTCTAGCACTTATCTGTCAAAGTGTAGTACTTCTAGCTCTTATTTGTCTAAAGTTTAGTAGTTCTAGCTCTTATCTGCCTAAAGTTTAGTAGTTCTAGCTCATATCTGCCTAAAGTTTAGCAGCTCTAGCTCTTATCTGCCTAAACTTTAGTAGTTCTAGCTCATATCTGCCTAAAGTTTAGCAGTTCTAGCTCTTATCTGCCTAAAGTTTAGTAGTTCTAGCTCTTATCTGCCTAAAGTTTAGTAGTTCTAGCTCATATCTGCCTAAAGTTTAGTAGTTCTAGCTCTTATCTGCCTAAAGTTTAGTAGTTCTAGCTCTTATCTGCCTAAAGTTTAGTAGTTCTAGCTCATATCTGCCTAAAGTTTAGTAGTTCTAGCTCTTATCTGCCTAAAGTTTAGTAGTTCTAGCTCATATCTGCCTAAAGTTTAGCAGTTCTAGCTCTTATCTGCCTAAAGTTTAGTAGTTCTAGCTCTTATCTGCCTAAAGTTTAGTAGTTCTAGCTCATATCTGCCTAAAGTTTAGTAGTTCTAGCTCTTATCTGCCTAAAGTTTAGTAGTTCTAGCTCATATCTGCCTAAAGTTTAGCAGTTCTAGCTCTTATCTGCCTAAAGTTTAGTAGTTATAGCTCTTATCTGCCTAAAGTTTAGTAGTTCTAGCTCATATCTGCCTAAAGTTTAGCAGGTCTAGCTCTTATCTGCCTAAAGTTTAGTAGTTCTAGCTCATATCTGCCTAAAGTTTAGCAGTTCTAGCTCTTATCTGCCTAAAGTTTAGTAGTTCTAGCTCATATCTGCCTAAAGTTTAGTAGTTCTAGCTCTTATCTGCCTAAAGTTTAGTAGTTCTAGCTCATATCTGCCTAAAGTTTAGCAGTTCTAGCTCTTATCTGCCTAAAGTTTAGTAGTTCTAGCTCTTATCTGCCTAAAGTTTAGTAGTTCTAGCTCATATCTGCCTAAAGTTTAGCAGGTCTAGCTCTTATCTGCCTAAAGTTTAGTAGTTCTAGCTCATATCTGCCTAAAGTTTAGTAGTTCTAGCTCTTATCTGCCTAAAGTTTAGTAGTTCTAGCTCATATCTGCCTAAAGTTTAGCAGTTCTAGCTCTTATCTGCCTAAAGTTTAGTAGTTCTAGCTCTTATCTGCCTAAAGTTTAGTAGTTCTAGCTCATATCTGCCTAAAGTTTAGCAGGTCTAGCTCTTATCTGCCTAAAGTTTAGTAGTTCTAGCTCATATCTGCCTAAAGTTTAGCAGTTCTAGCTCTTATCTGCCTAAAGTTTAGTAGTTCTAGCTCTTATCTGCCTAAAGTTTAATAGTTCTAGCTCATATCTGCCTAAAGTTTAGCAGTTCTAGCTCTTATCTGCCTAAAGTTTAGTAGTTCTAGCTCTTATCTGTCAAAGTGTAGTACTTCTAGCTCTTATCTGGCTAATTTAATAGTTTTAGCACTTATCTGTCAAAGTGTAGTACTTCTAGCTCTTATTTGTCTAAAGTTTAGTAGTTCTAGCTGTTATCTGGCTAAAGTTTATTAGTTTTAGCTCTTATCTGTCAAAGTGTAGCACTTCTGTTATTGTAGTTCTGTTGTGTCTTCTGTTATCTGGCTAAAGTTTAGTAGTTCTAGCTCTTATCATCATCATCATCATCATCATCATTTATTTATTCATAACAATTTACATTACATCACATCATTCATCATTTCATTCATTCATTCATCATTTCATTCATTTCATTTCATTTTTCATTTCATTTTTCATTTTTCATTTATTTTTTTCATTCATCATTTATTTACATCTGCCAAAGTTTAGTACTTTTAGCTCTTATCTGCCTAACATACATTCCGAAACGGGGAAATGAATTGTTCGGCAGTATATTCGAATCGGCAAGAACTCAACACAATATTATTGAGTTTTCAGGTGTTACCACTATTCGGCGCATCTCGATTTTAAATATAAGGGATTCAGTATGTAAACGTGGGCCACTCAGAAACTATTACGATAATAAAAAAATAATGTTCTATAGGTAGTCTCCATAGGGCTCTATAGAACGTTTCATGCGTCTGTACCAGTTTTCGAAACACTTTTTCCAGTCCGCCACAGACACCTCATTTACAGCCTGCTCGATGGCTGACAGCGCATCATCCGGCAACGGAAACTGTATCCCTTTGAGCTGATCTTTTATTTTTGGGAATAAGAAGAAGTCACTCGGAGCTAGGTCAGGGCTGTAAGGAGGTTGACCCAGGAGTTTGACCGGTGTACTGTCCAGTAAGTCCCTCGTTTTTGATTGCGGTGTGGGCGGGCGCATTGTCATAGTGAAGCAGTAACCCGCGCCCCGCGGAGCCCTGTGTTTGATCGTTTGTTGCTCACAACGGAGAAAACTTCTGTCAAAAGTAGTATACCATGGTAGTATACCATTCAGCTTTAATGCTGCTTTGGTTTCGTAAAGGAATTGACACGAAGTAGCCAGTCAAACGGAAAAAGCTCGCGATTCTTATACCCGCTTCCAAATCGGTTCACTTTGGTAGGCGTTGATTCGTTTTGAAACACCCAAAACACCAAACACCTACCCCCTGACTGGCGCTTCGTTTCTGGATCGTATGGATAAATCCAAAATTCGTCACCTGTAATGATGTCGTAAATACGCCGCGATAAGCCTGTTTCAAATTTCGTGTCTGCTTCTGAGCATCGGTGGGATTGTTCTGCACCCCGCGTGAAACTATCCTCCGCAACCGAAGATGCGCGTCTGCAGTCTATGCTGTATTTCTTGGTATGTAATTCGTCTATTGGTTGGATCAAACTTTACAATGCTAGCACGTATTCTTCTGTAATAGCCGTCAAAGGGCGACCACTTCTATTCATCCCCCAAATTTAGTCGGCACATAATGGCAACAATATTACTGCCAGTTTTAGTAACTTACTCGAGCACACACATAATGGCAACAATATTACTGCCAGTTTTAGAATATTACTACCAGTTTTAGAATATTACTGCCAGTTTTAAAATATTACTGCCAGTTTTAGAATATCACTGCCAGTTTTAGCGACGAGCCTATGAAGAATTCTTTCGTTATATACATAGATAAAATCACATCTCAGAGTCAGGACATGACCAAGCACCGAATTCTTTACGTCGATGACCACGACCCAGCGTGACATGAAACTACCGACTGACTTTAGATAATCCTAGTTAGGCTTAGGTATACCTATAGGTACCGAAAAGATGAAGTGATTGCAAAGACTACATGAATTGAATAAAAGCTAGCCTCGGTCACGTGTCAGTTCAGCAATAGTAACAGTGTTTAAATTATAACAACTAACCAAACATTCACACTTGTTTATAATACCTATTGAATATATAATGACGGAAAATCAAATTTTTGTTGCGCGCAGAGATTGCCTCTTCCTCATGCGCTCCGCATCCAACTTTATGAATATTACTGCTTCGCAGAATTAGGTGACGGCCTTCCATGCACTCGATTCCATACGCCGTACTTTGGCCTGATCCTGGACCGCAGAGAAGAAATCGCTGGGTCCGATCGCCGCTATGAGGACACGTCGGTGCTCTGCCCAAACCAGGGTAAACCTCCACCGTGTCCTCGGGACGGTCACAGATTGCGTTTCCGCCCGTTTTATCCGGAATACGAACCTCCGGAAGCAACCGCAGAGGACCGCTGAGGCGCCATACCGCCCTCTCTAGCTACACTTCACAGAGAGAACTATGTATTTTCACACTCTCCATGTCGCCACTCGCATAAGTGGGCATGGACTTAGGCCTCCAGATCCCATGAAGGCAATCCAGTAAGGAAGTTCGCCACCTCAGAGGAGACACTGCGTAGCCGAACGATAACCCTTTGGGACGCAATCAACCGGTGGACTGATCACCGCCTCAAATGGTCGGTACCGCGTAAAGAGCTGTAGACGCTTGGCCCGTTCAAGGTCACCATGAACTTTTTGTCGCCTATACTTGAGGTAGAAAGAAGTTCTGTCTGTGTGCTGTCCATGGAATACGGAATTGAGACCAAAAGATGACGTCAGTGCAAATCCAAAACCGGTCCTCATCCTTTTTCAAAGACAGCTTAAAGTCGTGTCAGATACAGGCTGTATCTGAAACGACTTTAGGTAAGCTGTGTTAAAAATATTATTTCATTCAGAATGTAGAACACAAAAAGTGTTTCTTTCCGAACGTCAAGTCATCATAATGGTTCATTTGATTTAAACAAACTTATAAAACTAAATAAATACAAATTACTAAATAAAGCTATTACCCTAATTAAAACTATTACTTTACTACTATATGGTTCATTGTCATTGAACTAACAAAAAATATAATAAAAGATCGTATTACGAAAAGGCCTGTACGACCATTGGACATGAACGCGCGAAACTCACTCTTGTGGCCATCTTCTACAACCGACATTAACACGGTACCTACATAGCGAATCATTAATTTGACTTCGAGTTTGTGTTCATAATACAAATGATTATATATTATGGCAGCGATTACGTGAGGTCAAGTCACCTTCACTTTTATTTTTAGAGAGGAAATATCAACTTTATCATTACATAAGTTGCTCTGTGCCCGAAGCACATGTATGACCTTATAAATTTACAAGTTTGATGACATATTCATTCATGAAGCCTACATTCCTATATTTTTCCCTTCTGGAACGGTCTGGGATTCTGGAATTAAAATTGATACACACAAGAGTTTCAACATAAACTACGATTATGGTGTTGGTATCGTGCTTGTTGTATTCATTGACCGATAAAGTGCTAGTTTTTGAATGACCTTAGTTGATCAGATAAGGTTTCAAGCTAGAGTAATTTGTGTTTTAGTAGAAATGTATAGCTTGTGGACTATATACCTATGTTGTGGTGCGTAAAACTGGTTGCTTACGCGAAGACAAAGTAGAAAGTGTCGGGCAGTGCACTTGAGTGTCTGTTCTTCGGAAACAAGGAAATGCCGCCGGGGCTCTAACAGGCTCCTAATACTACATCTGCACAAGTTTTACACTTATCTTCGCGCTCATCATAACGTTTTCGTTTACGGTGGGATCGGATCTCCGACGTATTTTGTGCAGATCTTGATTATAATATTTATAACTAAAATTAAGCCCCGTGTCCCAGTACAGGGAACATCAGAGGCTGATTGTACCTAAACTTGTTATTTTTGTTTACAACATACAACTGCGTGTCATTGTACCTACTTATTTTTGTTCACTACATAATATTAGTTTACTGCCTCAGCTGTTTCTAAAGATAATATTTATTTTTTTTACTAGAGGACTTCCCATATATCTGGCTATAATTTTGCATATTAATTTAAAAATCAAATGTATTAAGATAGAATATATTTAAGTTCTTTTTAAAAAATGGCAAATGGCTCACTGAGTCCACCACGTAGGACACTCTGAACCGGGGCCAGGTCAACAGTGAACCAATATGTATACAGTGAAGCTTCCTATTTATTTTACAGTAGATTACCATTTATGTTACAAAACTAAAGGTAAAGCAATAAAAGGCCTTATAAATGTTATTAAGTGATCAACTTTATTAATTAAATGTTTTTGAGAATGTTTTTAATTTTGGCTTACAACATTTGTTGTTTTATGTGGCCTCTAATTTTCCTAGGCGCTGCTTTGATTCGCCTTATGCTGAAACTACAACAATTTTAGTCAAGTATAAAATTAAGCGGCTCACTGTCCCGATTATGTTCGTGGTTCACTGTGTACTACACCCACCATTCGACGTTGGCGATGTTAAAAACAAATGAAAAGAGTTACTGTAGTAATTTCGGTTGTATACGATAGCCAAATAAACGCTATATTATTAAAAAGTAGGTACGCATAACAGAAGTAATACGAAAAGGTAATAATTACGTTTTATTGCGTTTTATCGTCGAAAATCGTATTGTGATCTGTCACAAGGACGTGTTTGCCGCTAGTTCCTGACTGACCAGCAGGCGCGAGGCGGCGCAGTAACAACTTACTAAATTCGTGTTCAAGCACGCTTTGGAAACGTACCTAGCGTTTACAAAGTAAGAAGGGCGGCTCATTGTGTACCACTGGTTTACTGTTGGACATCTCACCATACTTACCTACCTATTTACTTTTCTTCTTTAAATAACACGTGATATGCGTGTCTAAATAAGCACAAGATAAGTTTCTCTAAATTAGTGAAATGTGCAGCAACGTCGATATTGACAAAATGTTAACATTCGTATGTAATAAACTGAACATAATGAACGAAGAAAGCCTAAGCTGGAAATGTATTAGTGCTTTATCTGATAATGTTATTGCTATAACAACTCTTAAACTTGAGGATAAAAGGAAGAAAGATTAGAAGAATCCCAACCTAATGACCGGCCCGTTTTCGTTGGAAAAAGTTTTCAAAAATTACTATTTCATCACATATGTAGGGTATCAAAAACTGCTTAAAGATTATAAAATCATTTCAACTACATATAATTTTTACATAGTAAATAACCAACTTTAACAATTCTGATATTAAAAGCTTGTTATTAGAGTAATAAATATATTCATAGATAGACTTCTAGTATATTATGTTTATGTAAATCAAAATCTATTACGCGCACCTACAATGCTGCCTCCTTTACTATGGATATTTGACTCAGACCTCTTTGGCACAAGTTTCCATTCGCATCAAAATGTCACATTTAAAACTCAACAGCCGTTAATCATTCCAGATATATTTATAATGTTTAAAAATCTAATATACTTGTGAACGAGATATGTAGCGGCATCTAGCGGCAAATGGTGGAATGAATTTATGTTCGGTGCCAAGTAGAAGCTAGAAACTGAATAGATGGCGTGGCTTACTAATCGATTTCTCTTGAAATAATAATAATTTTGATTAGAAGAAATGCATAATGCATGCATAAATTAACATATTAATTAAAATATAATATAAGTTTTTTCCTTTTGATATGTAATTGGTGTTGAAACTTAATACTGTAAAAAGTAAAATAGGTCTGTAGTCAATAGGATGACGTTTAAACTTTAAAAGGAAGCTGATGCTGTGAGCGATTTTAGAAACGGACTCCTTTAATAACCTCTAATTTAATTGAGAATTAAAATAAATTGAATGTAGCGTGTTAGACGAGGAACCTGTGCGAGGATGAAAACCAGTGCTTGATATTGGACCACGATGTTTATGTAAAATATTGATTTAACTCTTAACATCATGCGGTTTGAAATACATTACAGTACATTGGGAAACTCATTTGATCTTTTCTTTTTGACAGGGTCCAATAGTTAATGTTATTAGTTAAGAATTTCAATAATTAAAAGAAAATATAGTCTCTTCAAGAATGCCATACGGCTGCGTATAGGCCCATTGATAGCATGCGACATTGAGGCGAACCAACTGGCTGTGCATACAAGTGCATCCAAAATCAATAAGGAGCACACCCGCAGGAGACGCTGTCTGTGACGACGAGACCATGGATTGATCTACTTTCTAGAGTGTTGTAACAGACCCATTGTAAGTGTAGGTCAACTTTATCTTATCAACTGCTGAATTATAGTGTCAGACGCGAGTGCGCCAAGTACCCAATTAAAATGCTTGAGAAGACTGAATCAAGTTTGTTTTATTTTGTTGTTTCATGCACAACATATCTAATCCTATCATATCCAAGTCGCATAAAAAAAGCACCGCCGAGCCAGGCCGGTGTATATGACCCTAAGGTCGTTACACATTGCTTACCCTACATCACCGTATTCACAATAAAGCAGTGCTTATTTTGATGTACAATTTAATTATTGACAGATAGTACTCGTACCAACATACTAGTTCATACCTACCTACTTTTTTTAATTATTGACAGATAGTACCGACATACTAGTTCATACCTACCTACTTTTTTTAATTATTGACAGATAGTACCGACATACTAGTTCATACCTACCTACTTTTTTTAATTATTGACAGATAGTACCGACATACTAGTTCATACCTACCTACTTTTTTTAATTATTGACAGATAGTACCGACATACTAGTTCTTACCTACCTACTTTTTTCAATTATTGACAGATAGTACCGACATACTAGTTCTTACCTACCTACTTTTTTTAATTATTGACAGATAGTACCGACATACTAGTTCATACCTACCTACTTTTTTTAATTATTGACAGATAGTACCGACATACTAGTTCATACCTACCTACTTTTTTTAATTATTGACAGATAGTACCGACATACTAGTTCATACCTACCTACTTTTTTTAATTATTGACAGATAGTACCGACATACTAGTTCTTACCTACCTACTTTTTTTAATTATTGACAGATAGTACCGACATACTAGTTCTTACCTACCTACTTTTTTAAATTATTGACAGATAGTACCGACATACTAGTTCTTACCTACCTACTTTTTTTAATTAAAGGTTAAAACAACTTATAAAATTAGAAGCTGCCCAGGGCCCCGAGTCTGCTATTGCAATAGTGTCAAAATTGTCGACTTTTAATGTCATAATGACCGATTTTGACAAAATCCGTAATCTACTAACAAAATGGCGTGCCAAGTGGTCAATCACTGAACGAAATGGCATAAAACGGTAATCTTGTCCAAAATGACAAATCAATGACTGACATATGCGGTACCTAATCTGCTAAAATTTTGACAGTTCTTTTGATCATTGAACTGATAAGATGCCGTCTTTGTACAAACATTGCTTTTCGAAGCAAGGCAGTAATATCGTAATGACCGATTCTGACAAAATCCGTAATCTACTAACAAAATGGCATGCCAAGTGGTCAATCACTGAACAAAATGGCATAAAACGGTAATCTTGTCCACTATGACAATTCTATGACTGACATAAGCGGTAATCTGCTAAAATTTTGACAGTTCTTTTGATCAGGGATTTGCCATTGTGACGTCTTCATACAAACATAGCTTTTCGTCACAAGACAGTTCGATGGTAGTGAGGAAAAATTTAAAAATCTAGCGGTTTTTATTGTGTTTGTAAACTATATAAACATGTTTTCACTTCGAGCAAACATTCTAGAACTAGCCAACGCGATTGATGTTAGTGAAAGAAGGCGAGCAGAGTTGATAAGGCGTCGTAGAACCCGTCGCTTAACTAGAATAAGTACAAACCCTTTTACTGATATTTCCGAGGCGGAATTTGTGAAAACATTTCGCCTTGGAAAGGTGTCAGTAAAAGGGCTAATTGGTGAACTTATTCCCCTTATGGCCAGACCCCGTCGAAATGATAGCCTATCGGTGGAAATAAAGGTGAGAAAACTAAATTTAACCTTGATTTATTATTCTAAAGCTATAGGTAAACACGAAATAGAGTGATTAATGTTACATTTTTATTGCAGATTCTAATAGCACTTGCTTTTTATGCGTCAGGGTCCTACCAAAATTTGATTGGGCAGAGTGCCCTCCATAATGTATCACAAATAAGTGTGTCAAGAGCCATTAACGAAGTGACCGAGGCAATAAATAAAATTTATCACAAATATATAAAATGGCCAACACAGTGCAATGAAAGAAATATTATAAAGGCTAGGTGAGGGATGAAATATAACTAGGTACCCTGATTCTTTGTATTAGTTGTTGTATGTGAGCAAAATAATTTATCTCCTAAAATTCACAGGTTCTATCAGAAATTTCAATTTCCTGGCATCCTGGGTTGTATTGATGGCACTCATGTAGCAATACTAAGGCCGCACATACATGAGGAACGCTACTATAACAGAAAGGGCTTCCATTCCCTTAATGTTATGATAGTAAGTATTGGGTAGTAAGTAAAAATTTGGACATTGCTTAGGTAGATATAGCCCAAATTTTTACTAATGAATTATATTATGTCTTTAATATAAAAGTAACTATTTTGTATACTATTTAATTTATTTACAGATTTGTGATGCTGACTTAAATATTTTATGTGTGGATGCAAGCAACCCTGGCTCCGCACATGATTCCATGGTATGGCAGAGTCATCCACTCAGTCACCATTTAAAACAAATAACAGAAAATAGTAATGAACAAGTGTTTTTATTAGGTATTACAAAAAAATTTGATGAATAATATTCTATGTCTTTTATAATTTTTTTGTGTTACTGTTTATTGAATGAATGATTATAATTTTCAGGTGATAGTGGGTATCCACTAAGGAAAACAATGATGACTCCAATCCTGAACACTGTGGATGGCACACCACAACATCACTATTATGTAAAACATGTGACTGCACGCAATACAGTGGAGCGTTGCATCGGTGTATTAAAAGCACGTTTCAGGTATCGAGTTGCATTGAAATTGTGTTAAATACTCAAAAACAGTGACTATTTTCATTTTGAATAAATTTCTTATTTACAATGCAATAGTCCTTGTACAGACAACAGTACACCAAGCTACTACAATCTGTCAGAATTCTTGTTAGATTTTCAACTTTATCCTTAAAGCATTAAGGCTTAAAGTTGATTGGGAATATTTAACAGATTTGGGTAGCTTTACCTGCTGTTGTCCATACATATATGTCGGCACAGTATGTAAATACAAATTAGTCTAACAAGATGTGGTTTTATTAAAGTAAATTGACTTTTTGCAGGTGTTTGCTTGCAGCACGTGCTTTACACTATAGTCCAGAAACTGCAGGCAAGATAGTGAATGCTTGTTGCATATTGCATAATATTGCAAACATGGCAAGAGCACCATTGCCATCTGACGAAGTTTATGCAGAAGCACTTCGCTTGCAACAGGTATGTATTTTGGAATTTTATTAGTTGATATAAATAATACTACTATTTTATAAAAAATCAACTTTTATTTAACAACATCAAACTTGACTTTCAAGGTAATAGAAATGTCTGTAATAAAAATATATTATATAAAACAAAAACAATTTACAATACTTAATGTAATAATAATAACAAATTAATAATCAGTCTTCATACATTGATCTAATCACAGTCTTTGTTTATTAATCTAATCAGCCTTATCATTAATCTAATCAGTCTTTTATCGTTAATCTAACACAGGAGGACAATAATCACGCAGCACATAATTATGAAGAACATCGTAGGGTGAATAGGGAGCTTCTCGAAGGTCGGGCACTGCAGCAGGCTCTCGTTGATAGACTCTGGAGAAATGCATAAAATAAATTAGCAGGTATGTATTGTATACCCACCCCAACAAAGTACGAAAATACACTAATTATTATTAAAATGATTCAAATCTTTGTTACAGGTTCACAGCATTGCACAGAACAAATAAATAAATAATGCTCTTTTTATAAACACTGTTTCATTTAATAATTACAGTCATTTGGAATCCCTTACCTCTTATATATTATATAATGATTTATTCAGACTCTGAATCCGATGATAGAATAAGGGTGCGGACTTTCTGTAAAAAAAAAAAAACTTCAATAAAAAAGTTACAACTTAAGTATTAGAGTTACAATACATATGTCAATGCTGGCTAATATATGACTATTTGAGCCTATGCCTAACACAAGGTTTTAATCTTAGCTGAAGGGATATTATAGTAACTTATATTGTTTATTTAACAATATTAAACTTTACTTTTAAAGCTTTAATACTTATTGTGGTTATATTTGTAGCACACACAATGAATAGTTCTAATTTTGAGTGAAACTAAACTTTCATAAAGATTAATATGTATATTAATATATTACCTTTTTTGATACAGATGTCATAAAGGGGCCTAAAAGGTCCACCATTTTTTCAGTATGTTTTTCAATTGCTGCTGCTAGGTTATTGATGGCCTCAGCATGAGCCAACGTCGCTTCTGCGTTTTTTGATTCGATAGCCTGCAGTCGTCTATGAGCAGCTTCGAGAGCTGATTGCTGCTGTTGGTCCCTTTCTATATACAAAAATACTTTGTTACATCATGCAACATAATTTGGCCTAGCGATGATAGTTAAATAAAAATTGCAAAACTTTACCTTCTGCTGCGGAACGCCGTCTAGATATTTGGCGACAGCGTCGCTTTGGAGGCTGGTCAATATTGGATGGGCTCATTGGAGGCTGGTCTACATTGGATGGGCTCATTGGAGGCTGGTCTATACTTAATGGCTGATCATCTAAATTTTCATATACCGCACTAAAAAATAAACAATTACATTAGTCTACTTTATCTTATTTATTTAAACCCATCTGCTGTTATTTATAGTATACCTTATTCCCTGAATTTCTATATTTTCCACACGTTCATCTGTGGGAATTGTAGTGGGGTCTTCATAATTTTCCAATATTCTGTAAATAAAAAAATAAATGATATCCAATTTGTTAAGAAACTAGTTAAATAACTAAATGATGATAGCTTAGCAAAAAAAAAAACAGAGTACCAAGGACTTACGAGAAAGAATTGTTTACAAATGGAACATTGGCATCGGAAAGGGTGATAGATGGCTATTTACCAAAAAAAAAAAAAAACACACTGTTAATAAAATAAAGCAAATAATTCAAATATAAAAGTGAATAAATATATGTGATACATAAATAAACATGCAAATAAAAAATACTATGACAAATTAATTTAGTTTATTAACAAGTTGGAAATGTTTCCTAATGTGCAGTATGAGTACAAGAGTTTAGAATGAAATTAATGAAAAGATAAATCCAATGTTCCAATGCTTACTTTGAGTGGGTTATGTCGGATACCCGGAAGCAGCTCTCCTACATCTCGCCCTAACAGGGTATATAAGCGCTCTTGGAGCGGTGTTAGTGAAATTTTTTTTGCAGGACCACCACCTAAAACACAGGTTATACAATATTACATACAGTTTTATGATTCGGCAAGGCTGTCAAAAGAAAAGTATTGCTTACCTGTTGCGCTTACTTCACTCTTCTGTGATTTGATTTTTTTTAGTGTTTTACTTTTAAACTCATTGTAGAACTAAAACAAATACAAACATTAAATTAATGATACATTTTATCTGCTTACCTAATTATAGTGTATTTAGATACTTACTGTACGCCACTCTGCCGGCGATTTATTGGGGCAGTCCACTGATATAGAATTTAAAATTTGGGCGATTTCAGTCCAATATCGCTTAGATAAACTTCGGCCTTCATTGGTGCGGCTGTAGTGGCCAAGTGCCAGTTCTTGGTGGTTTTCTAGATAATCCATTAGAGCCGAAATTTGCTCAGTTAGCACCATTTTAATTAAGTATTAAAATTGCCAGTGATGACATATGGAATTGAGACGTGGTCGCTAACAATGGGCCTTATAAGAAGGCTCAAAGTCACTCAAAGGGCAATGGAGAGGGCTATGCTTGGGGTTTCACTGCGCGATCGAATCAGGAATGAGGAGATCCGCAGAAGAACGAGAGTAACCGACATAGCCCGAAGAATTGCAACACTAAAGTGGCAGTGGGCTGGACACATTGCCCGTAGGACCGATGCCCGATGGGGCCGACGGGTTCTCGAGTGGCGACCACGCACCGGAAGACGTAGCGTGGGTAGGCCCCCGACAAGGTGGACCGACGACCTGGTGAAGGTCGCGGGAAACCGCTGGATGCGGGAGGCGCAGGACCGGTCGTCGTGGAGAACCTTGGGGGAGGCCTATGTCCAGCAGTGGACGTCTTTCGGCTGAAATGATGATGATGATGATGATTAAATAAAGTAAATGCTCAAAAAATGTTAGTCATCAAAAACAATAACAGTTAATATTAATATGTCATATGTCAATTGTCAGTAAGTAGTAATGTCATATTCAACTTTGACAGCGAAACAGATAAAATATTGTTTAGTTTTATAGTTTCACAATAATGTTTTTTGCTATTTAAGAAATATTTTCTTCTTCAGACTGCTTATTAAACTTATATTTAATATATAAAAATATTATTAATAAAATCTTGCATTACGAAATGTTCAAATTGAGTAGTAGTTTTTGGAAACTCATTTCTACTAACGAGTTTTATAATAATGGTAATACAGCAATGATCATTCCGTTACGAGATCAAGGACCGATCTTAATGTTCTTAGCAGATTACGGGATAAAGGCAAAATGACAATGGTAACGTGCTGGAATGACAAAATGATATAAAATAGCAAACTCGGCCCCGCTCGATAGTGGTGGTGGTTTTGTACAAAAAGTGTGATATCTATTGTGTTTGTGGAATATTTGAGAATGTTTTCATTACTAGCAAATATTCTTGAGCTAGCCAACGCAGTGGATGCTAGAGAAGGAAGATAATATGCAGGAGACGTCGAACACATCGCTTGACGGGTTTGAATACGGATCCCTTTATTAATGTTCCCGAGGCGGAATTTCTGAAAACGTTTTGCCTTGAATATATCTCAGTAAGAGGGTTAATTGAAGAACTCATTCTCCTTATGGCCAGACTGCGTCGAATTGATAGCGTATGGGCAGAAATTAAGGTGAGGAAACGTAATTTGACAATTGATGTATTATTCTATAGTAATCTATAGCTACAAACACGAAATAGATTGATTAATGTTATATTTTTATTGCAGATTCTAATAGAACTTGCATTTTATGCATCAGAGTCCTACGAGAATTTTATTGGACAAGGACATTGCCCTCCTTAAAGTTTCACAAATGACTGTGTCTAGTGCAATCAATGAAGGAACAAAGACTTTGAAACTAAAAAATAAACCACAAATATTGCAAACATGCCAATAGCATTATTGCCACCTGATGAGGATTATGCAGAAGTAATGCAACAGGTATGAATTTCTTTTAATTATGTTGTTAAAGGTACATAATAGTTGGACTTCTATCAGTTATTTATTTATTGTTAACTAAAACGGTACAACACTAATTACATTAATTAACTTAAAGACAACTACTAAAACTAACATGGAACAGTGGACTCTCTTGCATACTTTCTTTCACAGAAGACCAAACATACACCCATAAGCTTATTCAGCACCTTTATAGTATGACAGACCGGAGATCTGATTTCTGTTTTTGCTGGGAGCAGCATAAATGAAACTACTATACCTATTAAAAATCATAATTTTATTCAACATAGTGATATATACAAACTTATAAAACTAAATAAATACAAATTACTAAATAAAGCTATTACCCTAATTAAAACTATTAATAAAAATCAACATTTATTTATAACTATATATCTATTTTCTCATAAACTAAATATCTACTTTACATTAAGTCAAAAAAAAATATTATACAAAACAAAAAGACATATTGTCATTTAAATAATAAAACAAATCCTAGGTACAACATCTAATGTAATAATATTAACACATCAATAATCAGTCTTTTAATTTCCAGTGCAGTATGAACCGGGATCTTCTTGAAGGTTGAGCACTGCGCCAGGCTTTTGTTGACTATCTGTGGAAAAATGTATACAATAAATTAGCAGGTATGTAGTGCAAACCCTTCTCAATATTCTAGGAAATTATGAAAACGCTCTAATTGTTATTAAAATGATTTAACTCTTTGTTACAGATCCACCGCAGTCATGCACAAAACAAAGATTTAAAATAAATTATTAATCTTTTTATAAACACTGTTTCATTTACTTATTACAACCATTTGTAACCCATACTGCTAGACATATTCCCCCTTATTCATAAACGCTGCTTAAAGTTAACTAGTGATTAGCGATTTTTTAAATATACATTTTAGAAGCTTGCACATCACTTAACTTTAATAATCGATTATGAATAAACCCCTTAAACACTGTGGTGTTTATTCATAAAGGACGATTTAAGTTAAGTAACGTTAAAAGGTCAAAAATGTATGGTTAAAGAATCGCTAATCACTAGTTAACTTTAAGCAGTTTTTATGAATAAGGGGGTTTATATTCTATGGACTATTATTATATGAACAAATTATAACCTACTAAGTATATGGACATACTTAGTAGGTTATAGTTTGTTTAATATTTTAGGAGATCTCTCCTAAAATATATTTCATTAAACTAGCTTTTAATAAATTGTCAAATTTACCTCTTGCATTCTCCAGAAATCTGACTCAGAATCTGATGACATTATAGGTAATTCTGCAGAGTTCCTGTAAAACAAAATTGACTTTAATAAATAGTTCTTATACCTATCTAATATGGTTTGGTATGTAGTTGCAATAAATAATTTAAATTCTGGCCAATGTACTACTACTGATGTAAACCTACATCTAACACAAGCTTAGTTGGGGGGTTATATTTAATTTTATGTTATTGTTTTCAAAGCTACTTAACTCTTATTGTGGGTATGTTTGTAGAACACCCAATGAGTGGAAGTTCTGATTTAGGATAATTAGGTTTATTCTACTAAACTTTCATAAAGATAAATTACGTATAATTATGTATATAAACAGTGCGTAATTACCTTTTTTGACACGGATATCTCGATGACCTTGAATCATTTTTGCTGTGATGGAGCTCTGTCGATTAATGACCGCAGTCAACTTCTTGATCGTCTGAGCATTTGTATTCCTGACTTCAATAACATCCAGCCTTGTTTTTCTTTACGTAGTAATTATAATTTTAATAATATAAACAAAAATAAATACCTACATAACAAAACACCAGCTGTTAAAAAAAATACAAGTAAATGTCAGTCAGTCTGTATTAATGTCACATTGACTTTAACAGATAACAAAATATCTAGTTTTATAGTTTCACAATAATGTTTTTTGCTATTTAAGAACTATTTTCTATTCCAGACTGCTTATAAAACTTTAATTAATATATAAAAATATATATTAATAAAATCTTGCATTACGAAATGTTCAAATTGAGTAGTAGTTTTTGGAAACTCATTTCTACTAACGAGTTTTATAATAATGGCAATACAGTAATGATCATTCCGTTACGAGATCAATGACCGATCTTTATGTTCTTAGCAGATTACGGGAAAAAGCAAAATGACAATGGTAACGTGCTGGAATGACAAAATGATATAAAATAGCAGACTCGGCCCCCAGGTGTGAAGTACCGCCGGACCTTCGCGATGACGCCTAGTTTTCTGGCAGCCACCCTGGCCTTGGACTCAATGAACCGCCCAAAGTTAAGGCTCGAGGAAATCTCAACTCCCAAAAGCTGAAGGCGGTCGGTACACTCCAAGGATACATTCTGAAAAGTAGGAGCCAAGGTGAACGGGCTCCTTTTGGCGGTGAAAAGACACGCCTGTGTTTTGGCGGCATTGAATGCTACAAGATTGACATTGCCCCATTCGGAGACTGCCTGCAGTGCAGCACTCACACGCTCTACCATGGCCTCTCTTTCGGACCGGATTGTTTCCTTACTAGCCCGAGCTTCCGGCAGGTATCTCTCACACCGGCATTGGTCGACATGGGCTCAGATGAAGATCCGTCGACAACAACTCGGAGGGACCGTTCAGTCAGGAAGTCTTTTACCCAGCCAGTCAGGCCAGCGGAAATGCCGCTGGCCTGACTGGCTGGAAGCTTACTCAAAAGGCCAGCGTGCCATACCCGGTCGAAGGCCTTCGAGACATCAAGGGAGACGGCAATCGCTTCCCCATTTTTCTCGAGGGCCTCGCCCCACAAGTGAGTGGCATACACTAGTAGGTCCCCAGTTGACCGATTGCGTCGAAAACCGTACTGTAGGTCACTGAGGAGATCGTTACCTTCCAGGTATGCCAAGAGGCGCGAGTTCAATACACGCTCCATAATCTTGCAGAGTATGGAGGTTATTGAAATCGGCCGATAGTTGGTAGCATCGGCACGACTACCCTTTTTGGGCACGGGCTGCACGTTGGCAAGCTTCCAGGACTTGGGCACTATACCAGTCCTAAATGAGAGGCGATACAGGCGCGTCAATAAAGGAGACAACAAAGCCTTATTCTGTAATGACAGGTGGTCGTTCACATAAATCCGTTGGTTTCCTTTAAGGCCAAATTGCCCTGCAGTCAGGGCAGCAGTCTTGACAAGCAGTCTCGCCGCGGCAATAAAGTCCTCCTTCATGTAGCGGCTGCAGAAACTCACTATGATGGATTTCGTGTTATCTTTCTCCCGGGTTGGTACTCTCGTTATAAAGTTAATCTGAGTCTTTGATAGTGGATAATCAATTATGGTGCCAATTTTGCCAATAATTTCGAACAAATTCTCATTATTAGTCTGTGGTAGTCCTTTTATTTCAATGTTGTTCATCCGAGTGTGTGTGGTGTTCATCCTTGGAGACACAGAGGGTGGATTAATGGCACTTATTTTACATTTACTGCAACGCCACGTTAGCTTTCTATCACCCAGTTTCCGGTATCCGGTTTCCGTTATTCCTGCGCAGTGGAAGTGTAGCTCCTGATTACACACAGTACAGTGAGCTCCATCGGATATTTGTTCATCACAGGCGCCACAAATGAAGGTATTCATGACCAATCAGACTTCTACAGTGATTCAGGGTTTACTAAAATGTTTGAGAATCGCTGGAATTACAGTCAACGCGTACAAAAGTGAAGTAAATGTGGGTAACGAAAGTGACCGTACGGTACAGCCCACACGGCAAGACTGAATGAATGTTATATTCCGTTTGCAATTTTATGCGATTTAGTTTGTTTGGAATTTTATTTTTTTTTATTTTTGATGCTAGGTTTTTTTCTATAGTTTAGGATTATTCCTATGAACCAGCATTGTTCATGTTTTCATTTATTGTCGTATTGTCAGCACTCTTTATATAGATCGAATAATATCCAAAATATGATAAAGATACATGTCCTTTATCATATAAAATGTATTGTTTTCTACTTTCCATGGGTTGACACCACCAACTTCTGCCCCGGGTGCCAGCCAAGGTAGCTACGCCACTGACTCTTAGACCCCCATAATTTAAAACTAACAATAACATTCATTAAGAACAGCATGGAATAAGGGGGTAAAGATACTTTACACGTCGTTGGGCATCGTTGGAAGGAACATTTTCTCGGTGGTAGCCTCCCTTAACATCGGCGGCCGGTAGAAGTAACCACAGATAATGATGCGCCAAATGTTGTTGTGTCGGTGTTTGGTCGTGGAGGGTTTCCAGATCAATCACCAGAGGGAGATTACTAGAAAACTGAGTGAATAGGAAGGAAGACCCAAGTCTTTCTTCCTATTCACTCAGTTTTTTTGTACGACTCCAGGTCATGCTATGAAGCTTTATACAAAAATAGGTAGGTAAGCAGCCTTACCTTATCCGTTCGTATGCACGTACAGTCGTGACTTGACGACGAAACTTTTTTGAGTATAGAGACGTCTGTCAGTTTTATAACATTTATCATCGGTACGACCATTAATTAAATAATCCAAATCATTTTAAACAAATTCAAGTGCAGGAAGCTAGTGGATCTTATAATAAGATTTCATTTTATAATGAATAATGTGGCAGGCAGCTCAATATGCTATAAATAATTTAGTTTTAGAAATATTATTGCGAGTGATATTTTTGGCGGTAGTGTGTATATGCCAAGTAAAGGTTCCGCCTCACACGCGTTTCATCACCGAAGCTGAACTGCTCCACGACTACAAGCGTCCCCGACACGACTCTTATGTGCCAGCATGGGCTACACTATTATTAATAGTTTTCGTGCCCCTTTGTTGTATTTGTATCCCTTTTATGTGGACAAGAAACTACGTGGACAATGTACAGGCGCTGTTAGCTTGGACACTAGCGCTTACAATAAATGCAGTCATGACAGAATTCGTTAAATTAATAGTAGGACGTCCTCGGCCTGACTTCTTTTGGCGCTGTTTTCCGGACGGCCAGATGACACCAGGACTCCAGTGCACCGGCGACGTCAACGACGTCATGGAAGGCAGGAAGTCGTTCCCCAGTGGACACAGCAGTTTCTCTTTCTGCTCCTTGGGGTTCCTGAGTATTTGGTTCTGTGGGAAGCTCGGTGTATTGTCTTGGAACCGGGGACAAGGTTGTGATGTGATTATTTGTCTCGCTCCAGTCATGGTAGCAAGTGTAGTGGCCGTGAGCAGAGTTTGCGACAACCATCATCACTGGGATGACGTCCTTGTGGGATCATTGTTTGGCTTCACCACCTCTTACTGTTGCTACCACCAGTACTATTATCCTTTAGGGTCAGAGAGTTCGGGAGAGCCCAATGAAATGATAACCGATTACGATTTTTTTGATAGTTCATACGCTAAAGATTTGTTTGAGATGTACCAAAACCAGTGTAGCACAAGAGACCTCTCAGAAGTTTGCCTAATGCTTCACTTATGTAATAACACTCCAGAGCACAATAAAAAGATTAGCTGAATGAGACGTTTTTGTTTTAATTCACTACTTAAATAATTAGTTTAAAGCATACATTTATTGATGGAGAGCGTTTTATACACCAGGGACTGTAGCCAATGCAACATCGTTGATGAACACATGATGTTACATTGGCTAGGGCGCCAGGTATCTAAAAGTTACGCAAATCTCATACTACAACGCTCCAAGCGATGGAGCGCGGCAAATGAAGCTAACCGCTATTACCCAGAGCTGATTAGAAAAATTATACCAGAAGCTGAAGAATATGTTGGCATGATATTGAGTTATTTGTCCATTTGTCGTATACTTAATACAAATTTTAGACTAACCGTTTTCTTATAAACCGCACCAAAGAGGATGAAATGACAACACACGCAAAGCACCCGCTTTCAAATGAGTTTTGTTTTGGTAACAAATATAAAAAATACAGACGAATTGAAAAAGTCTCCTTTTTTGGAGTCGATTAAAAATAAACATTCTGTCTGACCAGATCTGATGTCTTAACGCAAGATAAAGCGCTTGCCGCTTGTCTGTCCCAATATTCACTCATATAATTAACAAACAGAATTAAAAATGGATGAATGAAATGGCGTCAGATCAGGGGAATAATCTGACGACTGGAACATCCCGCTTGAAATTAATAAGGAGATTCAACACAATGGTAGAGCGATTCTGTAACACATCTCACCGTCAAAACTGAAGTGAAGTGAGCGTCGAGCGAGTTGTGATTTCAACTAATACTAGGAATAGATGCTATTGACAGATCACTTTAAGCTAACTTTTCATCGTGAACTGAAAAGGCTGCTTGTTTTTGTATCGGCAGTAGGTAGGTACCTACAGCTGTAACATTTTAATCAAGGACCCAATATATCATTAGTGACAGCCAAAGAAATTCAAACAAGATAAACTTATATTAAGAAAATAAAAAACCCTAATTCAAAAATACACCGAACTGCGAAATAAAAATATAGGCTTTTAAATAAATTTGTTCTCGTGTGAAGTACGTCATTATTTATGACGTAGGTAGGTACCTGTGTAAGTGTCATTTAGGCGCCTGAAAATCCAGCATTTTGATTTTAACGAAATATGCCAATTATTGTAATTTAAAACAATAAATCATGCTAGTCGCAGTCTCATCCCAGCAACACACAAATATCAAAACTTGTCAAAATGTAGGTATTTAGACATATTTATTGACGGATCGAGACTGAGATCAAAGTGGGAGTTTTGACAGGAAAGTTAAGATGAGTGTCACGAGCATTTCTCATTGGACTTTTCAAATTATTTATAGTATCGTTTACTAAATAAAAGCGCGTGATTTATGTAGTAAAAAGTGCATTCAGTGAATAAATAATTCATAAAGAACATTGAAATATTGCAGCATAGTGGCCACATCATGGCTTTGCATCAAATCTCCTAGTAGTCGGCAAACGCGGCCGTTTTTTCAACTGTCATTGGCGATATCCGCCATTATTGTGAAATAATTTTTTTAAAGAATTTCTATAATTTGTTACACGGTAAAATTGTGGTGTCTAACCACAGAGGCCATTAATCAAGAATTGAATTGAATTGAAGTGTGAACGTTCTGGCGTCAGCCTTACAATCACGACACATCAAATGACACCTCGCATGTCAAAGTCCGTCAAGTAGTTCAGGCTATAGTGTAGGGTGTGCCAAATAAATAGACATACGCTCGAAAAACACTCCTTTCTTGAATTTAAGGGCTCAGACTCAGAAGAAATGAACCATTTTCACCCCCGTTTGGTTCCTCATCCGCACTGATCTGTTGTCGAGGTTCCCTTTTGCTAAAGTGATGTTACTTACATCTACCGAGACGGTACGGCGACTTCCAAGTAGACCGTGGGAGAATTAACTCTTTGGAAATAAGAGAATCTTTTTTTCTAATATTAATTTACAGATCAGTTTAAAAGTTCAGATATTTTTGCTAAAGGCATTTTTGCTGCCAAATTTCTGTTGTTTCCGCCAATGTTGCCCTAATATCAAGATTATCACATTTTTTTTTATTGATTATGAATTAAGTATTAGGAATGATTAAAAATCGTAGTATATTAGTGATCACTTTTCTAGCAACGGTTATCATCTTCAAAATTGCTTGATGTGAAAACAATCTAACCCCGAGTTCAGAGTTATGGACGCGTAAGAAATACATATACAGTATGTTACGAAAACCCTGTCCGACCCGTGAAGGTGTTGTTAGGTATCGATAACTGATTCTACTAATGCATACAAAACCGGGCTTTACTTAAAAAAAAAATCCCCCTAAAAAAAATAAATATTATTTCGCAAAAGGAGGTAACTTATTAAATGTGCGTTGACCACCCTTCGCCTGCCGACCGCGGGGGGCGGGCGGCAGGACACGCGGCACGTGATCGCATCGCTATTCGCTCATAATAATACCGGTGTTGTCACTTTTTAAAAATTACCAAATTTCGGGGAAATTGGAATTAATTCGTTGGAAAAAAAGATTATTTCAAAATTCATTTGTATTGGTACTATGATGAATACGTAAAATTTTATATTATATTTGGTCATGTGTTTACCTAACCTCTATTATCCTTATGGGTCGGACAGGGTTTTCGTAACATACTGTATATGACTAAATAGAATTCATCAAAAAGTTACATTTCCGTAGACTGGGGTCACATTGATCGAAACTTCTTTTAGAAATTTAAATGCAAATATTAAGAATACGGAAGCCTGGTCGTCAACCACCTTTCACTTAAAAGCATAGGTGTGTGCGGCGGCTCGTTTTGCACATAAAACAATTGAAAAGGTGAGTAACTACATATTAATTTTACCCTGCAAAACATTGTCCGCAACTAATTAGCCATATATGTAGGTATAATGCAATTTAGATTCAGTTGGTTTATCTTTAATTTGTGAACTAAAAAAAAATATTGCGATTTCCCAACCTGAAAATTTGCTTGTGTTATTGGCAAAAAATTAACGTGGTATGACATTGATCAACAGACTGGGTGAGATTGATCAGTGATAAAGTAGGTAACCCTACGTTTTAAAGTATGATTAACTACTTTAGATTCGATTCTTATGATTCTTTATATATTATTACTTATTACTATTGTTTCAGAAAAATCATGCCGCGAGATTACAAAAAAAACCTGCAATGAGAAGATATATAAACTACAGTGACGAATTATTAAATGAAGCTTTGTCAAAAGTAGTGACAGGAGCTACTTATACTTACTACTTACGGGCTGCATCCAGAGAATATGATATTCCCTTTGGAACTCTATACAATAATTAATATTATATAATAGGTAAAGGAAAATTTACTGAAACTCCAGGTCCACAGGCCATTTTTAGTCAAACCGAAGAAAAACCTCTGTTGAAGGCGACAGCAAAATGTTCTGACTGGGGTTAGGTATCCTTTAACCTTACTTGATTTGAGGTTTTTAGCAAAAGCTTATTTAGACAGACAAGGAAGACAATATGTTGCTACATTCCAAAATAATCTAGCAGGCCCCGATTGGGCATATTCCACTCGTATATTAAAAAAGCACAAGGACGAATATTCGACAAGAGTCGCCGTAAATATAAACAGACCCAGGGCAGGTGTCTGAATACACTTTCAAGTCTGTTCACACTTTCCCTTAAATCACTATATTCATACTTGAAAAAATACATTCATATTTTTTGATAATTTAGAGCAACGTCGTAAAATAAGGGCTGATTAGAGTATAATCTGTTTTATTGATGTGATCAAAGTTGCCCTAAAGCATTAAAATGCTTATAAAATGAAAAATATTATGATTATTTATTCCGTAGTATTGTTTCAGGTCTACTTTCGAATTCCGTAGTAAAACATAGGTGATCAAATACTTATCCCCACTTAGGATTTAACTTTGATCGCTTACATTTTATTATTTTTTTCTTATATTATTAAAATATCAAATCTACACATAAAACCGATTATTTTACTTTTAAATAATAACCATATCGCTAAAAATGAGAATGCTACAGTCATATAAAGTTAAAAATTGAACAATTTATCCCCATTTTACGGTATACAGTAGGTATGTTAAGAAAACCCTGTCCGACCCATAAGGATAATAAAGGTTAGGTAAACACATGACTAAATATAATATAAAATTTTACGTAATCATCATAGTACCAATACAAATGAATTTTGAAATAATCTTTTTTTCCTGCGAATTAATTCCAACTTCCCCGAAATTTGGTAATTTTTTAAAAAGTGACAACACCGGTATTATTATGAGCGAATAGCGATGCGACCAAGTGCCGCGTGCCCTGCCGCCCGCCGCCCGCGGAAGGGTGAACGCACATTTATTAAGTTACCACTTTTTGCGAAATAATATTTATTTTTTTAGGGGGATTTTTTTTTTTAAGTTTAGCTCAGTTTTGTATCCATTAGTAGAATCAGTTATCGATACATAACAACACCTACACGGGTCGTACAGGGTTTTCTTAACATACTGTATAGTAATGTCTAAAAAAATTCGCTAGACTTGGTATGACTCTGTCTAGATTTCATTACTTTTTAGAGATACACAAGCCGCTCCGTCGAGGCTAGTTTTTTACAGAATGTTTTTGGTGACATCATTTTTGCACCATGTTATATTTTTTCCCAAATCCATTTAGAAATTGTTGCAGTGTGGTTACCGAGAGCACAAGTTCAGTTTACGGTAGATCATAGCCCGCGCAACAGCTAACGCCACAGGTCAACGCACCGTTCGCCCGCCCGAGCGGAGCATTGACCATAGTTTTGATGGGACAACCAGGTAAGATAACAAGCTCATAACTTTGTGGTTTTCCATGATATCTTTTTGAAATTTTATAGATAGATTCTTTACATAAAAATACTATATACATACGGTTTCGGGTTTCGCATAAACAAAAATGAGTATTGTATATCATAGATAATACATGGTCCGTGAGCCAGCCAGTGTTTTATTGATTTGTCTGTGGTTCGCCCCTCGCCCTTCCCGCCCTTGAAACGCGCATGCGTCCCGCGGATGTGCCAAAACGTGCCATAAATTGTACTGCTTGATTCTTAATTTGGCGCGAAGTGACCGCGGGTGAGCCGATCTCTCCTAACGGTCCTGTAATAAAATTTATTTCCGTTTTTTTTTAAGAATAAAGCAATAAAATTGCAGATGTTTTAAATAATATCTATAATACGGTTATTGTGCATCTTCTCTACCTGTAGGATTGTTAATCTCAAGCTCAGGTAAATAACATGTAGCAGTTACAATTAGTTTTGTTTTATGGTTTCAAATTCTTTTACTTTTACTACTTCATAAAAATTTAATACTTAGAGCGAATTTACAAATAAACCAGTTCTTGCTTTTTTACATATATGTTTAGCTGGCGCCAATATACTTTACATGGCTGTGCTTTGTATTATGTCAGTTTTTAGGTCTACCTAAAAGAAAAAAAAACAAAATAAAGATTATTTACCTAGAAAAGTGGTTCTGAAACATATCTTCACCAATAATAGTTCCCCGACATAACAAATATATAAAACACAGACTACAAGTTTTATATACCTACATCTATTTCCATATTATTTCCACTTTTTGGTTAGTTAGTATATTTTAAATTTCACCTTCGGAACTTGATTCTTGTGTAAAGAATACCGACATAGATCTACATGACGAATAGGTAGGTACTTGTGTTTTACGCCTCAGAGGCAGTAATTTTGTGGTATGTGATGGTATAATATAATTATTTTATTATGTTGTCACTGTGCGCCTAAATAATTATTATTATCCACATATAAATTTCATTTTTAAAATATCAAATCTACACATAAAACTTATTATTATTGCTAAGTCTTTAGCAATAACATAAACGAATAAAATAGTATAAGCTAAGGTAACAAATAGGTACATATTTATAACAAAACTTATTAAAGTAATGGCGAGCGGCGATCCAGCAGTTGGACGCTGGGATTTCCGATCCCCCATGCGCTCCACCTCCTCCTTTGCCAGCATCACTGCTTCGCAAAATGAAGTGGCGGCCTACGATGCACTCTCGCTCCGGACCATATAGTCCAGTCATTTTAGGTTTTATCTGCGGAAAAATTCCTAGTGAGCTGAATTTTTGTATACACCTTTATTACTGCATTGTAATGAAGATGTGAAAAATCGACATTGATATCGTGCCGGCTAAAAAAGTTGTAAAGGTCAAAAGGTCACGAAAATCAGTTTTTCGCAAATGTCTCGCGATCTATTGCTCAGAGGTCAATAAAGGTCATTATAAAAATTGTTTGTCGTGAAATTGTCTACAAAAAATGTCTCTTGCATTTTTCTGTAGAATTAACCGTTTTCGGAGTAGAGCGCCGAGAAAGCGACTATATTATAACCATGCACTTGTTTCCTCACCACCTTCGAGGTAGAATGCAGGGCGCGTTTTTTTTTACATGGTTCCCCCCGTAGGCATAATCTATAATATGTAATAAGAGGTTTTTTTTATTTACGAGTGAATAATTTTTTATTTGTATACAGAAAAATACAGAAAAATTAACTTTAGTATATAATTTTTTTTTAACATTCATTGTCGACATCTTCAGTTTCTGTGTCATCAACAGTTGCTGACAAAACGTCGAGCGGACTTATTCCTATATTTGAATCAACATCTTCATCATTTTCATCATTGGTTGACTCTGCGTTTAAACATGACTGGCCACGGCAATGTTCACAAACTTTTGAACATCTTAATCCAATTTTTCTGCATCCACATTTGCCGCTGCAACCTTTTGTACAATTACATAAGATTGTGTTTAGTAGATTATCGGGAGCTGGTGGTAATAAAGTTGTTATTGGCTGCAGTATATTATTTTTTAACTCCTAACCCCACTGTTCTGGATCAATTTCTCTTCCTAGCCAGGTTTGTATTTGATAATACACTCGATAAATATGCTGTTGAGCTGCTGAAGAAGTAGGTGGTAACAATGGAAATTTTACAGCTGTACTTTGCCTTGTTAGTTTAGCAAAGCTACAGTATCTGTAACTATCTATCGAAAGTTCTGATTTTGGAGCACCGTACATTGCTAGTAAAAAATGTGTCCCAGCATTGACAATGACATCTCGAGAGCAATTTTCTTGTTGAAATATTTCTGCAGAATTGGTTAAATCGGGTCTTTTTTCAAACATCTTCATGATTTTCAATTTTCCTTTTCCAAAAAGTGCTGAAGTTGTATCACATCCGGTCATGGCATGTAGAAACAGAATATTTTCTTGCAATGTGGATACTTGTTAAGGCTATCAGTCGAGTATATTTTTGTTTCAACATTATTTTTTCCTTGTTTTTTAAAAAAAATTGATGTAGGTTGATCAAGTATTTGTGTGCGTGCTATGAGAAGTACCAACAGATCTATGTCTTCTCCAACAATAATTGTAGTATTATTTATTGATTTTTCAATCGCTGTTTCAACTATTAAAACGTCAGCATCATCACGTGATTGTCTTGTAGCAATACCAACTTCTTCGAACTTCTTAATAAGCATTTCAATTAATTTTCTTTTGTTAAATCGATTAGATGAGAATTTTTCTTGACTGATGGGAACTTCCATCGATTCATTGATTTCACTTCACAAGATGTAGAAACAGCAGCGGTTCGTCTTAGTTGTTCCATCGCTTTGATATTTTTACTGGTATCAGAGTAACCATCAAAAATGACAACAGTATTTGTTCCGAAATTATTTGATAAATAATTAATATATTTGTGAATGACAATATGAAATGTATCATTCTTTTGCCATACGACACGGTGCAAAAGAAATCCACCATCGATTATGTATGTTGCATCACAAACTACTTGATAATTAATTGGCTCGAAGTAGTTGTATATACAATACTGTATGTGAGTGCATTCTAGTCTCTACTCCGAAAACGGTTAATTCTACAGAAAAATGCAAGAGACATTTTTTGTAGACAATTTCACGACAAACAATTTTTATAATGACCTTTATTGACCTCTGAGCAATAGATCGCGAGATATTTGCGAAAAACTGATTTTCGTGACCTTTTGACCTTTACAACTTTTTTAGCCGGCACGATATCAATGTCGATTTTTCACATCTTCATTACAATGCCGCAATAAAGGTGTATACAAAAATTCAGCTCACTAGGATTTTTTCCGCAGATTGGGGTTTAAAATAGCTAAAATGACTGGACTAATAGCCGGGCGCGTGAGGTCGCCGCCGACCGTCGCCACGGCTTTCGGCTAATTCGGTTACTTGTTTGGCGCCATCAGTTTCTGTAACGTACCTACAGCTGACAGGACACATAGCACACATTATCGAGTGTCAATTCTAAAATTACGCTTAAACAAAAACTCGTGGTGATCTAGTTTTTGGATTTTGTAGACTGTAGCAAATCATGATCATAAATTGTTTGTTCTTTTATGTAGTTTGTCAATCTATTTCGGGGACGACAAAGGTTTAATAATGTTGAATGAAGCAGAGTTGGGGTTGGATTTATCAATTTCACTTTAAAATCAAAGTCGTGACGACAAAGGGTCAGGTGAGGTGTATGTGTTGGTCTAATATAAAAATGATGCCTACGACTAAAATTTTATAATACTTAATCATCTTCAAACAAAAGTATATGAATGTCCAAGTGTACTGCTCTGCGAAACTCGAACAGTAGAACAATATAATAGGGGCTAGACTCCCTAACCCTCGAGACCATGTAAAATGCCTTTGCTGGATTGTCTTTTTCATTTAACTTGCCGAAAACTAATTTAGGTATTGCTCTTAAAAACCTACGAGTAACGCCACAGTTAATATACTCCAAAGGTAGGTTTTCTTACACGTATGTAGCTCTGAGCGGCGGTACTTACCTAAAGAGCCCTAGCAGATTGGTTATGTAATTATTATTTGTTTTTACTTTCAGTTTGGGAAATCTCGCCAGCCTTGGTTATAGATAACGCTTTTCTGAAATGTCACATGAAGTGCTTGACATCTCGGCTAGCCTCATAAAAAATAGACTTGTTTTTAAGGAGGCAGTTGCACGCAGGCTGCTCGAGCAACTGATACTCCGCGGGTACGACGTCCCCCCACAACTATCTAATCCCAGCGCTCTCAACGAATTCATGGTAAGATAGTGTAGAACCCAATCCTCATAAATACAAGTATCTAATGTTTCAGCATCGCCTCAACTTGAGCCAAAAAGTACTACAACTTGTGGTATGCACTGCAATTTGCTTAAAGATGGCCAATTGTAGTGCTACTTACAATTTGAGCTAGCAGTTCTCCTGTATATTTAATAATGATTTATTGTGCAGGATTCAGTGGGTATGCCTACGTACAGCTTTGTTGTTCTGGCAAGTGAGCTTTGCCGGGAGTATCGTCTGGACCCGGTGGAATACGAAGTGATGGCGGACGCTGCTGGCCTTCCCGGCGTCACCGTGAAGGCTCGCATCGGCTACGTTGAGCGCATAGGCACCGCCTGCTCCAAGAGAATCGCTCAGCAGCTCGCCGCTGAGCAGATCTACAGACATCTGCGCACTATGCTACGAGGCTCAAGGGACTTTGACGAAGTAACTTTCACTCTCCCTCTACAACTTCCTTCTCACCTATAACTTGCGCAAGTTACCTGTGCACCTTGCTTTGTGTGTAAAACATGAGAATCATGTTAGAAAATATATTTATAAATTACATTATTTTTTTATGTTAATAAAAGGTAGCTTTGATGATAACGCGTCAAAATATATAAATTACATTATTTTTTTATGTTAATAAAAGGTAGCTTTGATGATAACGCGTCAAAATATATAAATTACATTATTTTTTTATGTTAATAAAAGGTAGCTTTGATGATAACGCGTCAAAATATATAAATTACATTATTTTTTTATGTTAATAAAAGGTAGCTTTGATGATAACGCGTCAAAATATATAAATTACATTATTTTTTTATGTTAATAAAAGGTAGCTTTGATGATAACGCGTCAAAATATATAAATTACATTATTTTTTTATGTTAATAAAAGGTAGCTTTGATGATAACGCGTCAAAATATATAAATTACATTATTTTTTTTATGTTAATAAAAGGTAGCTTTGATGATAACGCGTTGCAATTAAATTGATACCTACATATGTACTAGGTAGAGGTACATTCCAGCGAGGTACACAGTTACCTTGCGCGAGTTATAGTTCAGATACAGATAGTCCTAAATTAAATACAACAACCTTTAGTGTGCGTTCGCGCAGCGGAATGTTGTTGAATTTAAAGATTTTAGATATGCAGATATTTAGTGTATGACATCGTATAATTGTGTATGGTAAAAAAAAAATTGTGCACGCAGCCATTGTGGAGAAATTCACAAAATACTGATTCCGCTGGGCGAACGTTGTCCTGGCGGAACTTTTTTTAATCCTTTGACTTTAGAAAAAAGAGATGTGTCCAAAAATTAGTGTGTATTTGTGTGTAATTGTGTATGTATGAATAAAATTTGTGCATGCATAAACTTCGGAGATATTCAAGTTTCCGCTGCGCGAACGTTTGGCCATTAGCTAGTTTTCATATAAAGCGCTTACATAGAGAGCTGTAGATTTTTACATACTTTGTTTTGAATTTGTGTGTATTTGTTTAAAAAACAGATTTAGAAAAAAACGTAAGGCTTAAAAGATAAAAATATAAACGTAAAATACGCTTATTTGGTCTTAGTTCTTAAAGTATGCACTTTGGGGTCTAGATTTTCACGTTTATACAAACCTTGTAAGTGTCTGCAATATATTGCCAAGTATCAATGATGTTCCTTTAGTAATTAAAGAGTTATAGGACAATTTACCATGACATAATCACTGTTTACAAAGCAGTCAAATATCACGACATTCTAAAGGAATTGTATGGTAAAATGTATGCCAATAATTAGTGTATTCATTCAACTATTCACATGCAAAATTTCATGTCATTAAATTCAGTAATTAAAGAAATACAATTATAAAACTGACGAAGCATCGAAAACCTACATAACCCGATCAAGTTCGGATAGCTATAAAAAAGCGGCCGTGCAATATATTTAGGTAACATCCCAAAATTTACAGTATAATACCGGTATTGAATTGGTATAAGTGATAACACAATTGTTTCGATATAATATAAAGGTCATTTATTTTTGTACACTTATTTTTTTAAATGTATTTGACTATGACAAAGTAGGTACTATTTACGTAGTTATTTTATTTAAGTATGCGCTTGAGACTTGAGATATAATCTAGATATATTAATCAGGTTCAAATACAACAGCAAATTAATACGCGCGGGCCGCGGCTAATGAAAACATATTGCCCTCTCTTTTCTTCAAGGATGGAAGTACTGTTTCAAGCCGGAAGCCGCCTAACGCTCGTTGCGCGCAGCGCGTTGTCTATTGTTTCACACTAGAATATTTTTGATCAATTCATAACTACAATAGTAAGGTCCATTACAGAACGTCACTCAAAACTCCAGCTTTACTTAAGTCTCGTTTGAAGCCTTTTGATAGGTTAAAACTAGTTTTAAGTAATGCTCAAGTATTACTTAAAACTAGTAATTAAAGCTTGAGTTTTGAGTAACGTTCTGTAATACGGACCTTATACTATTTAACCAAAAGACTAGCCTTAAGCGTACCGCTTCAATCAAAATAATTCTGCATATTTTGGTGGGGTGCGGGGGAACACGCTCACTTAAATAAGTCACAACCAGTACAACAGTATAGACCATCAATTAAAAAATCGATTGAAGAAGTAGTTTTTTTTAAGTTATTAGATTGTTTGATCCACTAAATTTGCAAAGGGGAACGCTCGTCTAGTGCATTGGTTAAGAAGTGTTATAAGCTACAATATGATAAATATTTACCTAAACAGTAGTACTTACTTGTGATAATTTTTTAATATCCCTGGGGGGTCTATAGTAAGAATCCTGATGCGTGAAATCTTCAATAGAAATTAGCTGTATCAATTTGCCTAAATTAATATATCTAGATTATATCTCAAGTCTCAAGCGCATACATAAATAAAATAACTACGTAAATAGTACCTACTTGGTCATAGTCAAATACATTTAAAAAAATAGGTGTACAAAAATAAATGACCTTTATATTATATCGAAACAATTGTGTTATCACCTATACCAATTCATACCGGTATTATACTGTAAATTTTGGGATGTTACCTAAATATATTGCACGGCCGCTTTTTTATAGCTATCCGAACTTGGTCGGGTTATGTAGGTTTTCGATGCTTCGTCAGTTTTATAATTGTATTTCTTTAATTACTGAATTTAATGACATGAAATTTTGCATGTGAATAGTTGAATGAATACACTAATTATTGGCATACATTTTACCATACAATTCCTTTAGAATGTCGTGATATTTGACTGCTTTGTAAACAGTGATTATGTCATGGTAAATTGTCCTATAACTCTTTAATTACTAAAGGAACATCATTGATACTTGGCAATATATTGCAGACACTTACAAGGTTTGCATAAACGTGAAAATCTAGACCCCAAAGTGCATACTTTAAGAACTAAGACCAAATAAGCGTATTTTACGTTTATATTTTTATCTTTTAAGCCTTACGTTTTTTTCTAAATCTGTTTTTTAAACAAATATACACAAATTCAAAACAAAGTATGTAAAAATCTACAGCTCTCTATGTAAGCGCTTTATATGAAAACTAGCTAATGGCCAAACGTTCGCGCAGCGGAAACTTGAATATCTCCGAAGTTTATGCATCATCATCATCATCATCATCATCATTTCAGCCGAAAGACGTCCACTGCTGGACATAGGCCTCCCCCAAGGTTCTCCACGACGACCGGTCCTGCGCCTCCCGCATCCAGCGGCTTCCCGCGACCTTCACCAGGTCGTCGGTCCACCTTGTCGGGGGCCTACCCACGCTACGTCTTCCGGTGCGTGGTCGCCACTCGAGAACCCGTCGGCCCCATCGGGCATCGGTCCTACGGGCAATGTGTCCAGCCCACTGCCACTTTAGTGTTGCAATTCTTCGGGCTATGTCGGTTACTCTCGTTCTTCTGCGGATCTCCTCATTCCTGATTCGATCGCGCAGTGAAACCCCAAGCATAGCCCTCTCCATTGCCCTTTGAGTGACTTTGAGCCTTCTTATAAGGCCCATTGTTAGCGACCACGTCTCAATTCCATATGTCATCACTGGCAACACACACTGGTCGAAGACTTTTGTCTTGAGACACTGCGGTATTTTGGACGAGAAGATTTTTCGTAGCTTCCCGAAAGCAGCCCAGCCGAGTTGGATTCGACGATTGACCTCTTTCTCGAAGTTGGACCTTCCTAACTGGATAGTTTGTCCCAGGTACACGTAACTGTCAACAACTTCGAGAACGGAGTCTCCAATCTTTATAGGAGTCAGTACAACATGGGCATTAGACATGACTTTCGTCTTGCCCATGTTCATTTTAAGACCGACTCGCTCGGAGGCTCTGCTGAGGTCTTCGAGCATTGTACTCAGGTCCTCCGCGGTCTCAGCCATGACTACGATATCATCAGCAAACCGAAGGTGTGTCATGTACTCGCCATTGATGTTGATGCCCAGTCCTTTCCAGTCCAGAACCTTGAAGACATCCTCCAATGCAGCGGTGAACAATTTCGGAGAGATAACATCTCCCTGTCTGACACCACGCTGGAGAGGTATTGGTTTCGAGGTCTGGTCCTGTATTCGGACTGACATGGTGGCGTTTTCGTACAAACCCTTCAGCGCTTCAATATACCGATAGTCTACTTGGCACCGCTGGAGAGACTGCAGTACAGCCCAGGTCTCGATCGAATCAAAGGCTTTTTCGTAGTCCACAAACGCCAAGCAAAGGGGTAGGTTATACTCCTCGGTCTTCTGTATAACCTGCCGTAGCGTATGTATGTGGTCTACTGTGCTAAAGCCCTTTCGGAAACCGGCTTGTTCGGGTGGCTGGAAGTCGTCAAACCTGCAGGCGAGACGATTCGTGAGGAGTCTCGAAAACAACTTATAGACATGACTCAGAAGTGAGATGGGTCTGTAGTTTTTCAAAAGGGTGTTGTCACCCTTTTTGAAAAAGAGTACCACCACACTTCTGTGCCATGCCTGTGGCGTTTTTCCCTTGACTATGACGGAATTAAATAACTTCTGAAGGGCCCTAAGGATCGGTTCACCACCCGCCTTCAGTAGCTCTGCCGTTATTCCGTCATCGCCCGGCGCCTTGTTGTTTTTAAGTTGTTTCAGAGCCAATTGAATCTCCTGCAGGCTGACGTCCGGGATATCTTCGGTGTAGTGTCGGGTTAATCTTGCTCTAGGGTCTTCAGCAAGATTTAATGCGGGTTTTGTCGTCGAAGTGTAGAGCTGTCCATAGAAATTCTCGACTTCCCTCAAAAGCTCGGGCCCGGACGTTATGATCCTGCCGTCGTCAGTCTTCAGCTTGCTTAGCCGGCTATGCCCAATAGTCAGATCCCTAGCGAAAACTTTAGAGCCTCTGTTTCGCTCTATGGCCTCCGTTATACGCTCGGTATTATACCGACGTAGGTCGCGCTTCAGAGACTTTGAGATCTGCTTATTGAGCTGCCGGTATCTGCAAGCATCACTTGACGAACGCAAAACCATCTCACGTCTATCCTCCATGAGCTCGAGAGTGTAGTCCGAGAGCTTTTTAGTTCTATTTGTACGGCGGGTCTTAAAATACTTGGTCCCGACCGTACGGACAGCTTCTACAAACCCGTCATTGTATTCGTCCACGTCACCACTTAGGCATTCGAAGCGATTTTGGAGCTCGAGCTGGAAACCTTCGGAGTTATGGATCTGGATGGGTGCTGGCCGGAGCGTAGACTTCATCAGGCGAGATCTTTCGGACACTATGTTCAGATTCAATGTGCCTCTGACCATACGGTGATCGCTGCCGCATTTGAGCGAGTTGATCACTGAGACATCATTGAATATGTGCCTTTTTGTCGTCATAATGAAGTCTATCTCGTTCTTAGTGACCCCGTCGGGACTGATCCAAGTCCACTTCCGCTGTTCACGCTTCTTGAAGAAGGAGTTCATCATAAAGAGTCCCTCCCTCTCCATGAAGCCAGCCAACATGTGGCCTCGGTAGTTCCGACGCCCAAATCCAAAATTTCCCAGTCCGAGCTCCCCACCGCTCCGTTTTCCCAGTTTAGCGTTGAAGTCCCCCATGATAACGCTGTAGTGAGTTTTTGAGCTATGTATGGCTTTAGAGATGTCCTCATACATAGTCTCTACTTCATCGTCGGAGTGTGTCGAGGTCGGGGCGTATACCTGAATGACCTTCAGCGAATACCGTTTGGTTATTCTGAGTACCAGGAACGCCACCCTGGTCGACACACTCTCGATCTTCACTACATTGTCCACAAGGGACCTATGGACGAGGAACCCGACACCACCTTGGGACTGATGGTCGCCCTCCCGGAAATAGAGCAAGTTACCGGATTTAAGGATTATCGAGTCCTCACCCTCTCTTCGGACTTCAGATAATCCCAGGACACCCCATCGTAACCTGCTCAATTCTTCCTCCAGTTCAATAACCCTCTCGTCGGTCCGCAGTGTGCGCACGTTCAGTGTTGCCAGGTCGATCCGTCGTTGATTGTGGTAGCCGGATCTCTTCCGGAGATTCTTCGCACCCCTTGCCCCGCCGTTACCTTGGCCGCTACCACAATGACCAGGAATAGCGGAGCTGCCGGGGACTAGGGGCCTTGGCTTAGTCGTGTGCATCATTATGGGGGGGGTTTGCCATAATCCCCACGCTTGGCAAGCGGGTTGGGGATCGCAGGATTTGATATTCCACAGAAGAAGCGCTGCTGCCCGCTTCCCTGGTGAGAGAGTTCCCTTAGTCGCCTCTTACGACACCCACGGGAGGATATGGGTTGGTACTATTCTAAGCCCGGTACCACACGGGGCAAGTTTATGCATGCACAAATTTTATTCATACATACACAATTACACACAAATACACACTAATTTTTGGACACATCTCTTTTTTCTAAAGTCAAAGGATTAAAAAAAGTTCCGCCAGGACAACGTTCGCCCAGCGGAATCAGTATTTTGTGAATTTCTCCACAATGGCTGCGTGCACAATTTTTTTTTTACCATACACAATTATACGACGTCATACACTAAATATCTGCATATCTAAAATCTTTAAATTCAACAACATTCCGCTGCGCGAACGCACACCAACCTTTAAGCTATATTTATATGACCGAATGAGTAATAATACAAAGCAAACATAATTATTACTACAATTATGTGTGCTTTTACACTTCTCATCAAAAAAATCGAAACAGCTTATGAGTTTATGTTATGTGTGGATTATCAGAAAGGTAGGTATACATATTTTGAAATATATGTCATTTGTCGTTTAATAATGAATAAAAAGAGGTTTTAAAATCCTAATGTTAATGTTCTAATCTCAAATTAAATTTTCATAGGATTCGTATTAAGTAACGAGTAGGTAATTTTTGCGCTGTATGGAGTATGAAGGATATGAATTAAACAATACATGTAAATGAAAAAAAAAGCTAGGAAAAGTTTATTTAGTAACTGGTATTCCCTCCCCGAGCTCTTATGACTTCCATGCAGTCTTCATGGATCGGATGAGAGTGTCAATCAAATGTTGAGGCATTGCATTCCATTCTTCTTGGATCGCATGCTACAGCATGTTCAATGGGATTCATGTCCGGGCTTCTTGCTGGCCATTCCATAATGAGGATACTGATTTCGGCAAGATAATCTCGTACGACGCCCGCGGTGTGCGCCCTAGCATTGTCGTGCATGAATATGAAGCCGTTGCCAATAAAATGAGCATAGGCACGTGAGGTTCAAGACACTGTTCGACGTACCAGTTTAGTGCAGACAGACGTGGCCGGACTCCCAGCTCTGTCTTACTTTTGGCGTTGATTCCTCCCCAAACCGTCCATGAACCACGACCGTAGCTGACCTTTTCTTCAATACAGCATTGTACAAAGCGTTCTCCACCTCTTCTATAGACCTTTTTCCTTCCGTCGTTACCATATAGCATAATTTTACACTCATCAAAAAGAGGACTTTGGTCCATTGGACGTATGACTAATTTAGGACCTACAAAGCTAAGCCGTGCTCTCCGATGATCTGCAGTTAATTTCGGCCCGTTTGCTGGTTTGTGCGGTACCAATACACGTTCCTACAACCGTCTTCTAATTGTAGTCATTTATAACTACACCGCGTACAACATGAAGCTGCTGCTGTAGTTGAAAAGCGTCAAGGCGTCGATTTCGTAACGAAGTTGTTACAATAAATCGATCATCTCACTCCGAAGTAACGCGATTCCTACCATATCCTGAATGGCACGTGAACAAACCAGTCTCCCGATAGCGTTTGTAGACTCTATGAACAGATGACAGGCTTAGATGCAATCTTTAAAGATTGCATAATTAATTAATCGCTTAAGCGACAACACGCTAACTAAGTCCAGAATCCAGTAATGCCACCACTTGGGCGGCCTCTGCCGGTGACGGGTTCATGTTTTACATAAAATAAAAACACTTTTTCAGACGTGCCCAAGCTGCAGCAAACAAAAACTTTACGCAAACGCGTTTGTAAATAAACAAATGAAATTCTAATTTTGAATTTAAAATTTTCGCTTACCTTATTAATGGCCAAACTGCCACCTATACATGATGTGTTTTTCTTTTTCAAGGAATAAATAGTCATTTGAGAAGTGTATTTTCATGAATGGCTTTTATTTGATTTTTATGAAAATAAAAATTGTAGGCAACAAATGATTATTTCTTCATTACATTTTAGATGTACATAGGTGCAATATGTATAGAAAACCCCGTCCGACCCACAAGGATAATAAAGATTAATCACATGACCTTTACTACTAATGAATTTTAAAATAATCTTTTTTTACACGAATTGTCCTTTCATTGAGTCCAGAGAGAGAGTTTCCATTGAGTCCAAGGCCAGGGTGGCTGCCAGAAAACTTGGCGTTATCGCAAAGATCCGGCAGTACTTCACACCAGGGCAGCATCTAATGTTGTACAAAGCACAGGTCCGTTCGTGTGTGGAGTACTGCAGCCACATTTGGGCTGGTGCTGCTAAGTATCACCTGGCCACTTTGGATTCAGTGGAGAGGCGTGCGAAGAGGCTGATTGGTGACCCTGATTTAACTCGAGTTGGTCTCCAAAGCCTAGAGCACAGGCGTAGAGTAGCCAGCCTTTCGGTGTTCTATAGGATACATTTTGGGGAGTGTGCGAGGGAATTGCACGATTTAATTCCCCCATCTCCGTTCCACCATCGGACGACCCGTCGTACGGCGAGTTTCCACCCTTTTGTTGTTAACACCTCTACGATCCGGCCGAAGCGTTTTGCCTCCTCCTTTATACCGCGTACATCGAGGGACTGGAATAATCTGCCGGCGGCGGTGTTTCCGTCGGACTACAATTTGAGTGTCTTCAAGGCTAGAGTGAATAGGCTCTTAATAAACTAGTGCGCTTTACCATCAACGATTGCGTCACTGCTTACCATCAGGCGGGATTGGGGTCAAGCGCTGGTTTATAAATTAATTAAAAAAAAAAATTGATTCAAACTTTCTCAAATATTGGTATTTTTTTAAAAGTGACAACCATCTTTTCCGGGAATATTATTATGAGCGATGCTCGCGCGTGCCCTGCCCACTTTCACTCGCGCATGTATTGCCTACCGCACATGTATCAACTTACCTCCTTTTGCGAAATAATATTTATTTTTTTAAAGTTTAGCCTGGCTTTGTAGCCATTAGTAGAATCAGTTATCGATACCTAACAATACCTTCACGGATCGGACAGGGTTTTCTTTACATATTGTATTAATTTATTTATTAAACATAACATATGTTCCGGAATTATTAATATTCGTACTGGAATCGACCCGCGACACGCAACGCAGTTTTTGATCGCTCAGCCACTGGGTCAACCGTATCATTCTAGGAGCCACTTTCCTGCTAGGGTAGCGATCACTCGGTATCAGGAACAGGGTCCAAGCTACCGATCATCAGGACTCCTGAGCGGGGAGCCTCCTAACTTACCGTGCCGTGTCCAATAGTACCGCTGTCTGGAACAAACTTCGACGTATGTAAATGTGTAAGTGTCTGTCTGTCGCATCGTAGCTCCCAAACGGATGATCTGATTTTAATGCAGTTTTTTTTTGTTTGAAAGGTATATCAGTCGATTGTACTTAGCTATGTTTGATGAAAATCGGTTCAGGTCTTCAAGGTCATGAGGTCGTTTGTTAGGTGTGATAGGAATGTTACACGCTCAGTTTGCTTGCAAGCATGTGTGGGATTTGACATTTGAAACACTAATGTCTTCTGGAACCACGGACCTGGTCTGCTGTTAGGGCTCGAAGACAGGAGACGTAACCCTGGACTGCCTTTTAGTAAACCCATCGAGTTTGGGCTCGTTAGATTCGTCTTAACAAGTTCTCTTTATGTTTTTAATTGACGAGGATCTGATGCTGGAAATGTGGAACCTCTGAGCTAGTCTGATGATAGGGCTCAAAGGCAGGAGACGTAACCCTGGTCTACCTTTTAACTCCCAAACGGATGATCCGATTTTAATGTTTTTGACGTGACAACGTCTATTAAATTGGTACGGCGTGGAGTCATTCTCGAAAACACCGTAACGGCCGAATCTGACGCCACACGGAGTCCACGCCTACTTTACCCCCACCCCTAGAGCGTGTGTCACACTCGTGCGCGAGGTCTATTACCATGTAATAGACGTTGTCACGTTCAAATATCGGCAGTAGACGGAGTTCTACAGACAACCAATATTGTTTGAAAGGTATATCAGTCGGGAGTGTTCTTAGCTATATTTGGTGGAAATCGGTTCAGGTCTAAAAGGTCATCAGGTCGTTTGTTAGGTATGATAGAAATGTTACAAGCTCTGGAATGCCGGAATGAAATGGATAAAATGATTTATATTTTTGCTGAAAATCTAGAATGACCATAGTTTAATCTTTATTGTTTCTTAATCTCGGCAATTCTCCCAGAGCCAGTTTGTCATGAAGATTGTTAAACAGCTTCCTTTGGTCGAAATCGCATACACCGACGCCATCTAAACTTTTTAGGCGGCTTAAAGTCACGTAGGCTTGGCGTTTGCAGAAATGTTTGTACAAATATAAGTACTACAGCCTTTTATAGACTTGATATAACAGACAATTTTAAAATAAAACACAATATTATCCTTCAATCGCAAGAAAAGTAAAAGAAATTAAATGACAAATTGAGGAGCTCCTTCGAAAGCATGAAATAAAAATTTAATTAAAATTAAAAAAAAAACTTGAATAAAAAAAGAACGCAATCATTATGACAAAAGGTTAAAAATGCTGAACCCTATAAAAAGCAAAAAATAACTTTTAACACTACGTTAGTAGGTACCAACTAAAGCATGTCAGACTATCTACTTGGTTGGGACTTTGTGCCATCTTTATGTCGGAGGCATAACGGCTAATTTTGAACTGCAAATGGTTATCTTGGCCTGGTGTTGACCGTACGCATGAAACTTTTGATTAACACTACAGCGCACGCGCCCTTTTGTTTTACATGATTTCTCGCATGCTCTATCATAGTAGAAAACAGTATTTGAGATATTTAAAAATGGCTGGTTTTAAAGTGATAATACTACGTAATATTAAGTTTTTAGTTACTATAACAAATAAATATTAAAAAAAAAAAACAGTTTTAATGGCACGTACTTAAATTAGGAACAAATTACGAGATTATGAAAATAATTAATATTTTTGGCAAGTTTGAAATAAGCACAAAAAAAAGTTTCTAATAAGCGATGACCGTCTTATTGGTCACCATCCTCACATTCGATAGGAGACCACAACTTGGTGATCAAGACAAATACATCTGGCACATCATTTACACCACTTTTTCGTGGACCGATTCCGGGTTCGGGAGCAGAGGCAAAATTTGCCTACTCATCCCATTTTTTGAGGTTCATTCATCGGTACCTCATCTACGTGACCCAAAAGCTATTTTATTTTATTCTTTAGGTCACGGGGGAGATTTTCAACTGTCAATCTTCTTGCCATAAGGGGTTACACCAGCTCGTACGAAAATTACGACTCACAATCCTTTCTTAGCCTTTGTTTAGTGTTTCAGCGTTTCTTGCGGCACCTTTTGGCCCTGGAGGTCTACATCGGATATTTTGAGATGTTTCCCGGGTTGCAGAAGGACATGTTTTACTCCAGCGTGTTGCATTTCTAGATACATAAACGTCGCGTGTATTGTTTTGGCCAAGTTCTGAAAGAGGCATGTCATCTTCAAACGATGATGCATGGTTTCCACTTATAACTTCCTGCATCTGATTCCTGTCTTCCTGTTCCATTGGTAGTACATATTCTTCCCCATCGTTCGATTTACTTTGGATCACTTCCTCGTCCTCAAATTCTTCATCCAACCATTGGGTCACGCGGACTTCCAAAACGGGGTCCATTTTTCGCTAAAACAAAGAAATAATAATGATTAAATTCACCATAATATGCAAAATAGTTTAATTACTGTACTTATCTGATTTATCAAAATTTAAAGCAATCAATTTCCATAGATAATAATTGAAAAAAGTCAAAAAAGAAATGTTAACTTACTTTCAGTTTTATTACGCCAATACCTACTCGCGTGTACTACAATACGAGGGTTAAACTGAAAGTTCTTAGAAAATCAAAAACTGATAACATTAGCCAGTTATTAGTTTTATTATATCTTTTCGATGGAACCACTGGGAAAAGCACTTTGCCCACTCGTCCTTACGGGTCTCTTCAATGGCATCGCGATACGCAGCCACCGCGTCTTCAGCATTCATAAACCGCTTTCCTTTAAGTTTTTCTCTAATTTTTGGAAATAAATAAAAATCACAAGGCGCGAGGTCGGGACTATACGGCGGGTGACCCAGTAATTCAACGTTTGGTGTCGCCAAATAGTCGATCGTTCGCTTGGTGGTGTGCGACGAGGCGTTGTCGTGGTGAAGGAGGATCTTACTGCGAGGTCGTTTCTCTCGCACTTTTTCCAAGACAAGTGGCAAACAATTGGTAGTGTACCATTCTGCAGAAACTGTTTTTTGATCCTCTAACACAATTGTTGCGAATCCTATTATCCTTCCAAAGAACGAGGCCACCATTTTTTTTCCCGCACTTCGATCTCTCTTCACTTTAGTAGGCAACTCCTCGAAAGGAAACACCCACTGAGCAGATTGTCTTTTGGTTTCAAGATCATAACAGTAAATCCAGCTTTCGTCACCAGTTAGTATGTCGAACACTGCATTTGAGTCACCTCCATTAAATCTTTCAATCATTTTACGGCACCAATCCACACGATGGAGTTTTTGAGCCTCAGTCAAATTATGAGGTATCCACCGGGCGCAAAGCTTCCTGACCGCTAAATGTTCGTGAAATGTCCGCTAAATGACTCATACCGATGCCTAAGCTTGTCCAAATCTGCTGATAGGTCACTCTTTTGTCAGTCTCTATCATACGCCGCACAACACAGATGTCATCTTCAGTCGTCGCCGTAGAAGGCCGTCCCTCACGTAAATCATCAGTGAGATTAGTGCGACCACGTTTAAACTCATTAAACCAGTTGTAAACAGTCGCACGAGATGGGGCTTCATCGTGAAAGGCCAATCGTAGTCTATCATCATAACTGTCTTGTTGACTTAAATGACATGAAAGTCATAAAAAATCATTGCACGAAAATTTTCTCGTGTTAAATTCATGTTGACGTGACACAGACAATTTTCAATTTGCCGCCAAATCGTATAACAAATGAATGAAATATATACTCAGTAATATTGCCAAAGAGTTCTATTTTCAAATTTTAGAATTATTTTTTTATTATATTGTTTATAAGTGGCCAGTTCTAAGAACTTTCAGTTTGACCCTCGTAGTAGAAGCAGAACTTCTGACATCTTATCACAAGAACATGCGCTTACCCAACAAGTATGCGCGGTACTAATTAGTTCGACGATTTTGCCGACTTGGCTTACGCGGGACCCGGTAGGGGTTAGATGTAAGAATGAATGAATGGGGCTAAAATCAATAAGTGCGTTCTGCTACCTATAGTACAACGCGCGTGCACTCTAGTGTTACATTTTGCCACGTCGGGGACCGCCTTTTACCTTCAAAAATCAAATGATTCCTACCCAATCACAACATTCCTTTTAAAAATATCACCTATCGAAATAAAATTTTATTTATTGACTGATATAATGTTTTAAAGTAAGGAGGTATTCATAATTAAAGTGAACCTACTAATATGTAGAGAACTACACTGAATGATACAATACATACAACGAAAATGATAACGTAAGTAACGAAATAAAAAAAAACTTAATACTCAACTATCCAAGTAAATGATAAACAAAAATTGTACGCCTCGTGGGGCCGCCACCAACACCACAACTTCTAACTAACATTAAAAACTACAATCGCGACCACAATACCAACCGACTCAACAGCTCACATATTAAAATCCCGGGGAATAGTCCTATGTTTATTTCTTAGAGTCTTACTATTAAGACCAGGAAACTATATATATCTAGCAAGAGAGTTTGCAAAGCTGAATATCTATGCGTTTCACTGGACATCACATGGCAAAGTTTACATAAAAAAAAAGAGGGAGCGCCGGCCAAGAGAATAACAGGAATACAGTCTGATTGAACTGAATATAAACTGAAACAACAAGAAAAATTACTTAATACATTTATTAGCTCCCAACAACATGACCTACCTAAAACACTGATGCATCGTCTGAAAACTGCATGCCATGTTAACTTTACTGTATTTAACGTAGTTTTAAGTATTTTTCTTGTATTTTTTATATTTTCGTACGTGTATGACAACACACTAAAACCAGAGTAGACTAGAACCCTATACAATCAATCACTACACACAACAACAATTAACAAACACAATAGGTACACTTAATGCATTATATCAGGTTTTACTACTTATACACAATATACACATTCATAGTTATCTCACTGTATTTTCTACATCACACTTACATATTCATCACTAGCAAGAGCTAGTGCTAAGCCGCGGGTAAGAACCCGCCGCGTGAAAATGGTAGCCCAGGTATTGTTGCAGGTTTTAAACTCTCTGTGTGCGAAGTCTCTTTCAAATTCGTCCAGCTCTTTTTGCGTGAAAGAGTAGCGATTATCCATTCATCCACTCATCCTCACAAGCTTTCTCACCTACCATATGGGTTTGTTTACTTTGTGTTTATTTGAACTTGTTATCGATATCGTAGATCTATTATGTACAGAATACCTTATGACGCCCCTGTCTGGTGACCTATAAAAAAAACTATTTAATAGTGGATAGTGTGACAGAAATTATTAGCAATACAGACCAGCTCGCAGTCTCTATCACACTTAATTGTGACCCCGAACAATGCACTAGTTATGTCACTAATCCTTCCAAGCAATTTAAAATAATTACTCAGAACATTCGCTCTATTCATCCAAACTTTGACTCTTTCTTAACCCTCCTCTTTAGAATAAATCTTGACTGTGAAATACTATTATTGACTGAGTGCTGGCTGAATCGTTATAATGATTCAATCCCAATTTTCGATAACTACACTTATCATCAAACAAAAAAACACTTAAACCAAAATGATGGTGTGTAGTCCTTTATATTAAAAAAATTGGTTGTCTGTAGAACTCCGTCTACTGCCGATATTTGAACGTGACAACGTCTATTACATGTTTACACATCGGGCGCTCTAGGGGTGGGGGTAAAGTAGGCGTGGACTCCGTGTGGCGTCAGATTCGGCCGTTACGGTGTTTTTGGAGAATGACTCCACACCGTACCGATTTAATAGACGTTGTCACGTCAAAATATAGAAAACTACACTGTCAAAGAGCCTGACTTCTCAGATGCTAGTTGTCTAGTGTTAAAAATCGGCACTGAAAAGACAAAAATTTGTATTTAGACATCTCCGTTTTTTAGAGACGTAAATAACTTCCTACAATCCCTAAACGCCCTTTTAACAAGCCTGATAACGTACAAAAACATAGCTGTAGTTGGAGACATTAACCTTGACATCGCATGTACTATACCTCAAACCAAAACTCGGACTATTTCGATCTCATACCTTCCCATGGCCTGCTACCTGCTCACTCACTTCACACTAGAGAGAGTGCCTGTGTTGACCACCTCATGACTAAATCTAATCTCACTACACTCACCGTAGTATTACACGCCTACGTTACCGACCATAACCCTGTAACGCTGTGCCTTAATCTGAAACGATCTGTCAATTCACTCTCATGCAACATTTTGAAGACTATGAAACTCTTGATAGTGAGATGAAGGCTACTAATTCTCAAGCAGTTTATGAAAATACCGATGTTAATAAAGCGACAATAAGTTTAGTTACCATTCTAGCTGGACTCACAAATACTCATACTTTTATAATCAACATCCCAAATAAAAAGCGCTTACTCAAACCGTGGATGACCATTGGTGTGCTCCGCTGTATGCGTAATAGAGATGCAATGCACAAAAAACTCTATTGTTCTAATCTATTTCTCGGTGGTAGGCCATAACATCGGCCGCCGGCAGAAGTTACCACCCACCAGACAAAGTCTTGCCGTCAAGCGATTCGTCGTGTTCCGGCATGATGTCTGGTGATGCCGTACGGAGGACGGGTCTGAGCAGTTGTGTTGCGATGTGTGCCGAGTACGAAGCGCCAAATATTGTTGTGTTGGGAGTTTGGTCGTGGAGGGTCTTCAGATCAATCTCCCTTTGGCGTAGCATCGTTGGTCGTGTTGTTAGGTTTAACATTGCATTATCTCGCTCAACTGCTATCTTCCTTCCTATTCGCTCAGTTTTTCTGAGTGAATCTCCCAGATCAATCTCCCTTTGGCGCAGCATCGTTGGTCGTGTTGTTGGGTTTAACATTACATCATCTCGCTCAATTGCTATCTTCCTTCCTATTCGCTCAGTTTTTCTGAGTGAATAGGTTCTTAATAAACTAGCGCGCTTTACCATCAACGATCGCATCACTGCTTACCATCAGGCGGGATTGCGGTCAAGCGCTAGTTTATAATTAATAAAAAAAAATCTATCCTCAAACAACGTTATATTAAGTATTACTTATAAAATATATAGGAACTTCTGCTCAAAAATCATAAAGAAACTAAAAAGAGATTTTGACAAGAGAGAACTCAGTGAAGCTTCAAAAGACAATAAAAAGATCTAAAAGGTGATAAAGAAAGACAAGCCAAAGTGTTGGGTATGCCAACACTGATTTATTGGCTTCTTCTACTTCATCACAGCTCTCGGTGGACAAAGTAAACAAGTTCTTTGCCAACATCGGGAAGGAACTTGCTTATAACTTTTCTTGTCCACCTGATAGACATAAAATTCCACCAGACATTGCTTCCACATCCTCAGCCTTACAGTCATTCGTCATGTCAGACAATGACGAGGTGGAGGTCGGGGAAGTACTAATGACAGCTGGGACAATATTTCAACAAAGTTTTTAAAGCGCTATTCATTGACAGCAGTCCCCTTACTTACACATATTTTTAATATCTGTTTTCATACTTTTCCCACTTTTCCCTTATACTTTAAGAAGGCCATCATACACCCAATTCACAAAACTAGGAGTAAAAAACTTGTAAATAATTAACGACCTATTACACTATTACCTTCTATTTTTAAAATTCTAGAACGCCTAATCAACAAAAGACTTGTGACTTACATGGAAGATAAAAAGCTTTTTTCTCCCAACCAATTGTCGCCCTCCGTGGCGCAGCGGTCAACACGCCTGCCTGCGACGTGCAGGCCCCGGGTTCGATCCCCGGCCAGGTCATGATGGAAAACGATCTTTTCCTGATTGGCCTGGGTCTTGGATGTTTATCTATATGTGTATCTATTATAAATATACTTAGTATCGTTGAGTTAGTATCCCATAACACAAGTCTCGAACTGACTTTGGGGCTAGCTTAATCTGTGCCAAACGCGCAAGAGAACTGGCTGAAACTCTGCACAGGCGGAGGTTGGCCGTGGCGTTCCTGCAGGAGACCCGGTGGAAAGGTAGCAAATGCCGGCTTATTGGGAATGGCTGCAAGCTGATCTACACGGGTGCACCAAGTGGGAGGAATGGGGTGGCCGTGGTGTTGTCTGACGAACTCCAGGATATCATCCTGGACTTGAATCACATCAGTGATCGGCTGATGTCGGTGCGGGTGCTTGTCAATGGGGTTATAACCTACTTGATAAGTGCCTACGCTTATCAAGTAGGTTATAACCCCAGTTCGGATGCGGTGATGCCGAAAGGAGATTGTTCTGGAGCAAGCTGGAAGGACTGCTTCACGGGATCCCGTTGTTCCAGGGAGTCTTTCTGGGTGGTAATTTGAACGGTCATGTGGGTGAGAGGTGCGACGGGTTTGAGAGTGTTCACGGCGGCTTTGGGTACGGTATCCGCAACGCGGAAGGGGACAACATTCTTCGAACGTGTGCTGCCGCTGACCTTGCAATTGTGAACACCTATTTCCAAAAGGAACCGGAGCACCTTGTTGCCTACCAGAGCGGGCGAAGCGCTACCCAGATCGACTTTCTACTAACTAGGAGACATCATATCGGTAATGTAGCCAATTGCAAAGTCATACCCGGTGAGAGTCTCACTGCACAACACTGTCTCCTTGTCATGGATCTCTGCGTAAAGGCCCAACGAAGAAGTGTAGTGCGCTGCCGGCGCCAGGTCCGGTTTTGGCTGCTTGATAAAAATAAGTCCCAGGAATTCGCATCGGCTATCAGCGACAAGCGCGCTGGTACCGATAGCGAAACTGTCCAAGACCACTGGGACAGGATCCAGGCAGCTATTGCTGGAGCGGCGCGGGTGGTGCTCGGCGTCTCTAAGGGAGGTCGCAAAAGTGACAAAGAGACCTGGTGATGGGACGACACAGTCCAGAGGGAGACTAGGGTGAAGAAAGCCCTCTTCAAAACGTGGCAAGCAACCAGATCTCCTGAAGATCGCGACACACCATGAAGATCTTCGAGAGGATTACAGACTCCCGGATCCGGCAGGAGTGTGATGTCTCGGAGTGTCAATATGGGTTTCGTCCAGGGTACGGAACCATGGATCCTATCTTCGCACTAAGGATCACCATAGAGAGATACAGATCGAAGAACACGCCTCTGCAAATGCTCTTTCTAGATATGCATGCTTCGACTATGCCCCTCGTGGGGCGATCTGGTGGGCACTAAGGTCCAAAGGGGTTACTAGTAGCCTATGTTGACATTATTATGTACCTCTACTCTGATTCAGTCGTTAGGACCGCTGTTGGCGACACTAAACCCTTCCCCATCACCACCAGGGATCCACCAGGGATCCGTCCTTAGTCCGTTTCTGTTCAGCGTGATATTAGACGTTTTGTCGGACAGCATCGAGGATTCACATGAGCAACCTCCATGGTTGCTCCTGTATGCTGATGATATCTCGCTGGCGGAGGCGGACAGGGAACGATTGCGTTGAGGGACTCGCTCGAGAACGGAGGTCTGAAACTCAATGTGGCGAAGACCGTGTACATGGCCAGCAACACGACAGACCTCATGTCTGTGCGGATAGGCGGAGACATGGTCGAGTGCACAGACCAGTTTAAACACTTGGGGTCTGCTGTAGCTGCATGTCACGGAGAAGAATATGCTGCGGTGGAGGTGCGGAGTTACGCGGAACGACCGCATCAGGAACTCCCGAATCCGGGGCAGTCTTCGTGTCCGTGACATAGCAGACAAAGTGTCGGAGAGACGCCTTCGCTGTTATGGCCAAGTCTTATGAAAACCGGCACGTTACGTGGGTAACAAATGTCTTACCTTTGCGCCTCCGCCGGGCCGGAACAAGCGGGGTACACCAAAGAAGTGCTGGCTTGACGTTGTAAGAGATGACATGCGTACGAACAATCTCTCACCACAGGATGCTAAAGATCGCGCGAAATGGAGGAGGATGTGCAGGAAAGCGAACCCCGGGCTCCAACGCGAAAGCAGCGGAAGCAACCGGGACAAACGCTGAGATGATGATGATGTAATCTACTAGCAGTGCTGTAATTGAGCTAATTGATCATGTTACAAAAAATATTGACAAGAAAAAGAAAGTATTGTAAATTTTTTTTGGACCTATAAAAGGCATTCAATACGGTTTCGATTTCTGACTTAATATAAAGCTAGAGGAACTCGGTATTCGTGGCCATTCACTTAACATTTTTAGGGACTACCTTCAAAACAGAAGTCAGTGTGTAAAAATACAAAATTACCTCAGTAGAGAGGAACCAGTGACATTCGGCGTTTCCCAAGGCAGTGTTCTTGGCCCCACCCTGTTTCTAATTTACGTCAACCAACTACGTAAATTGAGAGTGGAAGAATCGTGATGTTTTTAGATGATGCCGTCCTTACCTTCTCGGGCGACACTTGGGATGACACCTTTAATTCCGCACAAAAAGTAAATAGTGTTCTACAATGGCTCAAAAGATATTCTCACAATCAATACCGACAAAACTACAATTCTTACGTACAGCTTACGAAATTCCACTCAACCTCCAAATTCATAGGCTTTGGTAGCGCACTCGTGTTTACTGTCTGGCACTGCGACATGTACATGCCCTGAATTTGAACGTTGTCGAACAATCAAATATCTAGGTATAACTCTTGATGGTGGCCTGTGCTTTGCACCTCATATAGAGTTATTGACAAAAAGAATCAGAAAGCTGATTTTTGTCTTTAGTAGTCTTCGTCACATCGCAGATTCTGAAAATTATTAGGTGTACATATTTTGCTCTCTGTCAGTCTCTCAAAACGTGTTGTATATGCGCTTGGGGTGGTGCACCCAAAACGGTACTCTTGAAGCTTGAACAAGCTCAGAGAGCCGTGCTAAATATTAGTACCTTTCGGCTTTTCCCAACTGAAGAACTATATAGGAACTTTAAGTCCTTACAGTCAGACAATTATTTCTACTGCACGTACTCATTATGAGATGATTAATCTCGATTTAAACAATATCAGTTAGAAGAAAAACGCGATCTCATGTTCAATATATATTATATTTTTCTGACTAAATAAGATAACAGCTTTGTTTCTATGGTGACACACATTGCACTACAAAAAGTTTCTATACATAAACTTTGACACCTCTCAATGTAGTCCCATAATATCCACAAGCTTACGAAGCCTAGCTCTGGGCAACGGCTTAGTTAGAAGATCTGCTAATTGAAGCTCGCTTGTTACCTTCTTTATTAGCAGCTCTCCATTAGTCACAAGCTCTCTTACAAAGAAGTGGCATGTACGGATGTATTTGGTGCGTCGGTGGAACTCTGGATTCTCAGCTAATTTTATTGCTGCTTCGTTATCCACATAGGAAGACTTTTCAGTTGTACGAGACTTCGTAAGAGCCGCGTCAATCATACGCATTCTCTCGCAGCTTCACTTGCAGCGATAACTTCAGCTTCGAAACAGCGACACTTTGCTGTCTCTGACTTATCCAGGAGATTGGTCCTCCGGAATATAGGAAAAGTACTCCAGAAGTCGATCTTCCAGTTTCAATATCGCCTGCGTGGTCAGCCTCACTGTATGACTCCATAATTCCAATTTTATAGTTCCTTTTATATATAATGCCGAGATCAATTGTGTACTGAAGGTATCTCATGATACGTTTTACTCTGACACAATCTGCTTGAGTCGGTTTCTCCAGACTCCTTGACACTACACTTACTGCATATGCAATCAAAATCAAAAGTCATTTATTCAAATTAGGCTGAGAATCAGCACTTTTTAAACGTCAATATTACATAAGACAGTCCCCCAAAACGCCCACCCATCGACACTCCCTAGTGCTTTCTCTGGGAAGAAGAAGTGGCGGAAGAAACTCCCCAGCAGCACAGCTGTCTGTTCATTTAAAAAAAAAAACATGACTTTATACAATACTATGTATAGTGATGAAAATATAACAACAATGACTTCAAAATACCAGCAAAGCAAAACACACATACACATATATATATATATATATATTTAATTGAAAATGTAAATAACTAAAAACTTATTACTTCAATAAAAGCCCCAGGTATAAAGGGCGTGACAGCTTACATATTTATGTATTGAAAAATAAAAGTGAATTATATGAACTCATATAACGTGTCGGTAAGCTAATTCCGGAGAAAGAACACAAACATAAACAGAGTGAATAGGCTAGAGTGAATAGGCTCTTAATAAACTAGCGTGCTTTACCATCAACGATCGCATCACTGCTTACCATCAGGCGGGATTGCGGTCAAGCGCTGGTTTATAACTTATAAAAAAAAAAAAAAACATTGCCCAGAGTTAATCAGAGCGACCAGCTATTCTTATCATTTAAATAATCACTTACAGAATAATATGCCTTTGAACAAAGCTTGGATTTTATTTGTGCTTTAAATGCATTGTAAGGCAAGTCTAGCAAAGCAGAGAAAGAGAGAGAGTCCAACAAAAGAGTTATGAACCTTTTGAAGTGAGTGAAAAGGGGCAATATCAGGCCTTGTTCCGACCATTAAATATGCAAGTGCTCCAACTATTTGCCTGTAGTTTTTCAGAACGTATTCATCATTCTCGTTTTTAGAGGCTATGTCCTCCTTGGTAATTGGCGTAGTCACAGGTTTGCAGTCCTGCATTCCAAACCTGTTCAAAACTTTCTTAACATAAGATGTTTGATTTATTACTATTCCAATACCTTCTCTGGTTGAAATCTCAATACCTAGATAATAGGTTTGGCTGTTATCTTGAACCTTTCTTTCAGCTTTTCAATAAATTCATCAATGAGTTCTTGATCTGTTCCAGTTCCTAGCCCATCATCAACGTAGAAAACCACAATCAATTTCCGGTGGTCTTTCTCTCTTACAAATAAACAAGTGTCCCCTTCACTGATTTTAAAGTCAGCTTCCTTAAAGAAACTAAGAATTCTCTGATCCCAACATCTCGGGGCTTGTTTTAACCCATAGAGACTTTTCTTCAGTAAGCATACCCTTCCAGAACCATCATCGTAGCCTTCGGGTTGCTTAATATAAATTTCTTCTTCTGAAAGTGTTCCATATAGAAATGCCGTCGACACATCAAACTGACATATCTTCATACCTTCGATTGCTGCGACGCTAATCACAGTCCGCACCGTGGTCATTTTCGCAACAGGACTGAAAGTTTGATCATAGTCCTCTCCTTTTTTCTGGCGAAAACCCATAGCGACTAGTCTTGCTTTGAACTTGTCGACTGATCCATCAGCATTCAACTTCACCCGAAAAATTCATTTACATGGTATTGCTTTTCTATTTTTTGGTAACTTTTTTAGAACCCGTAACTTTTTTAAATTTGTCGTGTTCCGGCATGATGTCTGGTGAAGCCGTACGGAGGACGGGTCTGAGCAGTTGTGTTGCGATGTGTGCCGAGTATGATGCGCCTAATGTTGTTGCGTTGGGAGTTTGGTCGTGGAGGGTCTTCACATCAATCTCCCTTTGGCGCAGCATCGTTGGTCGTGTTGTTGGGTTTAACATTGCATCACCTCGCTCAACTGCCGTCTTCCTTCCTATTCGCTCGGTTTTTCTGAGTTAATAGGCTCTTAATAAACTAGCGCGCTTTACCACCAACGATCGCATCACTGCTTACCATCAGGCGGGATTGCGGTCAAGCGCTAGTTTATAATTATTAAAAAAAAAAAAAAAAAAAAAAAACCCACGTGTCATTCTCGTTAAGTGAATTTATCTCGTTGTCCATGGCTTTCTTCCAACGTTCACTTTTGTTACTGGATATTGCTTCTTTGTAACACCATGTTGGTTCGAAAAATCCGTTTGTAACCATAACATAATCTTTGAACCTGTCTGGATGTCTGATCAACGATCGGTCTCGCAGAATGCGAACACTCTGTGTGTTAATGAGTCGCTCAAAATTATCTTCATCTTCATTAACGTCATCATTTCCAACCATCTGCTCCAGATCATCATTATCAACATCATTTCCTCCCCTTGGTTCAATAGATTCTTCATGAGTCGATAAAGCATCATCAAAATTGTCTTGTTCTATAACCGGACTATTCCTTCCCTTACCGATCGGTACAACTTGATTATTGATCCTATTGGGTGTCACTACATACTCCCTTCTTACTTGAACGGGAATTTCCACTTCTGTGACCTCCTCATCTAGCTCTTGGAATTTCGTTACATAAATGTTTAATTGCTTCGCAATTCAGCCTATACTATAACCCACCATACCTAGTTCTGGTTCCTGTCACAGTGACTATTCCATTCCCTTTAACACAACATATAGTTACTCGTGACTCTAATACACTGTTTATATTCTTGTCCTGTGCCGCTAGCACTGAAAAAGATTTTTGCTAATATACTAGGAACAAACCAGACAACACTAAGGTAAAATTCTTTTCCAACTTTAGATTTTATTCTAATTTTTCCTTTTCCCATGGCTTCTATTACATTTCTATCAGCCATAGTAACAGTGTGAGGTATACTGAAGGGCTCAAAACTTTCAAATAAATCTCTTCTCATCGTAACGTGCTGAGTTGCTCCGTTATCAACAAACCATGCTTCACGATCTTGGATATTGTTTTCAGACAGATTTATTAGTACCATCATATTGTTGCTATCACTACTATTCCTTCTATCTTTCTTAATAGTTTTATTTGGACAGTCTTTCCTAAAGTGACCAACCTCTTTACAACTAGATATGACAACTGAACTTGGTAACTTTTTTATTTCCTGATGTCTCTTCCTTCTGTTTCTCAAACCTTTCTTCCTTGTTTTCATGAGAAGCGCTCCGCTAGACATGCCTTCCGTGCTTCCTATTAGAGCTTTTTCATGCGCACAAAGTTGGCTGGGTAATATTCTCTACAGTTCTGTCTTTCTTGGACATCAACATCCTCCTCGATTTAAATGAAAAATAATTTTCTGTCAGTGTATCTAAAATCTTGCAGATTAAAAATATTTCTTACTTTCTTCAGCTTTTAATTATTCCTGATTCAGTTTATGCCACATACTTTTCAACCTTGATACATGAGTTGCTATATCATCAGCAGTACCTATCCTTTTGAAATTTGAAGAACTCTATGCATACTTCGTATAACTTATCTTCATTGAAAGCGTCATAGAGTCTATGCAGTTCATCCCATACGCTCTTAGGATGAGAGAATCGAATCACCTTGTCTAAAATTTCATCTGATATCTTGTTTGTAATTAATAGTAACGCAATACTTTCCAGCTTAATATACTCCGACAACTGTGTGTTGTAGTTCGTCAAAGCCACTGCGGACGCAGAATCAGCATCACCGCCCTCAGTTACAGGCTTCTTCGGTTTATGAGTATTTCCCTGAACAATATCCAAAAGTCCGTCAATGCCCCATAACAGAGCAGACATGCGGTACTTCCATTGTATTCAGTTATTTCCATCAAGCTTACGTATTTATATTTTACTTAGCTTCATGCTTAGTTTCCAACAAATATTTAACTGAAAACAAAGGGGCCCATAACCTATTATGAGATGATTAATCTCGATTTAAACAATATCAGTTAGAAGAAAAACGCGATCTCATGTTCAATATATTTTTCTGACGAAACAAGATAACAGCTTTGTTTCTATGGTGACATACATTGCACTACAAAAAGTTTCTATACATCAACTTTAACAGTATTATTACCACAAGACGCAAAGACAATGTTTGCTGACCCTTCCGCTGTAAATACTCTTTTAATAATAGAAGATCTATGCAAAAATATTAATTTACCAATGAAACCATGAAATAAATTTAAATATTTATAGAAAATTAATATATGTATATGTGTATACATGTATATATTGTACACACATATATATATATATATATATACATACAGATGGAGCGAAAGAAGTTTCACTTCAGTCGTGTGGTCATAAGCACACTCGTTTTTTTTTTGCTCTATGCAACAATGGCACAGTTATAAGGAGAAGCTAATATATAGTTACTGCCAAATACATTTTGTTCCGAACACAAAACTCAATTATTGCACCTATAGGAGGAGGCCATGTTCCGCGCGTACACGAGGACTATGAGACAGATTGGCGAGGAACAGAAACTTTCAGCGAGTGAACAACGACGCGCTAAGATGGAGGAACGTAAGTTCTTTAAAACCTTCCCCAGTCCTGTAGCCGATACTGAGGTCAAAATGAAAATCAACAAAATTAAAAATTTCACAGTCGCTCAACTGCAAAGTTAAACATTCAACCAATTTCCCTTCTTTCATCGATAGAGCCTCGTTCATAAGAACTTTATGATTCAATTACGACACTAAATTAATTATTCCTCGCATAATAAATGATTTTCATTTTGAACGTTTATTTTTTTCTATAATTCAATCGTTCCTGCCGGGGTTCCCTTGACCAAATGTTTGTGGTGTGTTTTTTTAATCCAGCAAACTAGTTCCATGTTTAAAGTTGTGCCTGAGTGCCTGTCTGCAGAGTACCTGCCTGCAGAGTACCTGTTTAGAAAAAAAACAAACAAAACCAATAAGTACGCAGCAGCTTTATTGACCTACTACAGCATCCTAAAATATAATATCTGTTATGTACACGCAGAAGCGGCAGCGAAACTCAAGAAGAACAAGCAGAGCTCGGCCGTACAGGCAAGTGTCCTTATGGAGCTTGACCAGTCAGAGCACCCGGAGCAGACGTCGTACGAAGTTGGCTTGGCCTCTAATGAGCCTGAGCAAGACGGCAACAAAGCTCAAGCATCCGACGGAGAAGTACACCATGCTGCCGTGCAGATATTACAACGCACGATGGAACAACTCGGAATCTAAGAAGCCCCGAGATCATCTTTGTATAAGCCCTGTAGTGTAGAAGCAGACAAAAGTTTGTATGTAAGACTGAATAGCTCAGGGCTTTTTGCACACAATGAGGATCATGCTTAATTTATGTTTTAACCATTGCTAACAAAATTACTAGTCATCAGAGATCAACAACACGCATCAAGCAAAAAATCATCAAATACAATACACAAACAGCCAGACCCGGAACAACTACATCATTTTAGGCTATACAAATATATGTACCATGCGTGGTCCCAGGATTTTGTCCAATTAATGGGACCACGAGGGACAACAGTTTCTCGCAGTCCCATTGTTATGTATCCACATTCTGTATATAAAAATAATGTAGTTACCAAAAAACAATGATAGTTAAAATATCAACTAGGTATATCTAACTTAAACTCTTAATTAAATAAATTATGGCGTTTATTCCTCCCCGGCGCATAAATTTATTTTAATGTGTGCGTACGTATCAACAGAATTCTTAAGTAATCAATGTCAGTCAAGTGTAATTTATTCATCATCGAACACTTCACTACACGCTCTAAAAAGTTTATTTATGGAGGAAGAATATATACAGGAGGATATTATACGTCACTGAAAAAAGAAATGGGACTACGAGAAACTGTTGTCCCTCGTGGTCCCATTATGGGACAAAATCCTGGGACTACGAGAAAAAAGCGGTTACGTTCAACCACTGCATCAATCGTGTCGTCAAAGTTAAGACAATAATTTTGACTACACATTGTTTTCAGTAATAGGGAACCCATTTACTAGATCAGATGCGCGATCCTCATTTAGTTGATAAGGTACACTATTCATTAGGATGGTTTAGGATGAGTGCAGCACGACACACACTGCTTTACGAATGCTGTGTGGTATTTACATTAAACATTTTATATAAATCGATGCAACTCATCCTACCGTGAAGAGGAACCACACCGGGAAGGGTAACTAACTACAGGGTTTAGCTCAGAAGCATTTTCATCATTTCGTGTAAGTTCGAAAATGTAACCGACTGTCTAACACTTTCGACGGCTCTAATCCGTCATCACGGATATATTTCGAGCTATTTAGGCATTTCACCATTTTACTAGTATTTAATCAGCTACGTAATCAAATTGTAATCCTGATTACATTGTACTCCCAGTATTATCTATAAATTTTTTTCATTATAATAAAGGAGTAAGTATTTATAACTCCTGAATCCAAAATCAGTCGTTTTATTTCTATCGTCAGTACCTAAAACACCAGAAAACGGAATCGCCTCGGCGGCCGCTTCTACACAGCTAGTTTAGTAGTACTTTTTACTAATGGGGAAAGTGGGTCCGTGACAATTTTGACAATATCTGTTACTGCCGAATTTGCTAATTGCCAATATGTATTACGAATACTGTTAGTATAGACTAAGAGCTACTGCACCCTCCGACTAACGTTATGTCTGTAAGGCTAGAAATTCTTATAGTGATGAGGTATAGCTTGCTAAATATGGTAACCATCGCCTGGCGCGCAACAGCCCTGCACGTCATCAACTCCCATAATCTTAAAAGTGTAAAAAAATATAAAAAAAAACTTTTTGCTGTAAGTTTGAAATTTTTATACGATACTTCACATTTATTTTAAAAAAGGAATTACAAAAAAAAATATACAATTTCAGAAGGCTTTTGCATTATCAGGAAATACTGAAATATCACAGAGAAAAGATGAGGTTTTTCCGATACTTGAAAAGTTTGTCTGTAAAATTTACGAGATGCATCTGCAAATTTTAATGAAGCATGGTATGAAAAGTTTCTCGCCACTTATAAAACAAGTGGTACTGATGTGTTGAGGAAGAAACTATTTAGCTATGATTCCTCAAATTTACCTCCATACCAACGGGAACTGCAACAACAATTATTGCGATCTTTATATATGTCGGAGACAGCGACGGCAGAGCGGTAGGGTCGACTGCATCTTGGTGTGGTGGTACAGGTTCCATTTTGTAGGTGAGTTTTGAATTGAAGCACGACGTGTAGAATCCAATCCAATCTTCATAATAACAATTTGAATAGGCAAACCGACAGTTTCGGTTCGGAGAAGTGTCTTGGTCCGCTTCTCGATGCAAAGTGACCGTTCGACGAACCCCACTTTCCAAAGCTACTCTGTCCATGTGCCGCCATCACAAAATAACGTCACAAGCGTTTGCCCCTCTACTACGTAAATCAAATCAGCAACTTCTATTAAAATTATATCGACGATCTCCGACACGGCCAGCCTGACGATTTCTCATAATTATCAAATTTCAAAAAGAAAACACAAAAGGTTCCTTTAAGCCTCATAATTATCAAATTTCAAAAAGAAAACACAAAAGGTTCCTCCAAGCCTCATAATTATCAAATCAAAATCATAATCATCGAAAGAAAGAAAGAAAGAAAGAAAATACGTTTATTTAGCACAGATTAAAAGATACACAATACATCAGATAAAGACAAACATTAAAAAGTAAAAAAATAGTAATAATAAAATAATGTAAATTGTGATAAAACAAATTAATATAGAAAACTAGCAGGAATGTGTGCCTCCCGGCTGCGCCAATAAGGCCCAGTTCAGCAAAAATGTCAGACAACTATTGCCTGACGCTGGTTTTCAACTGAACCTGATGTGTGAAGTGACGGATGTAAAACAGTTTATACATAGCAACGTGACTTGTGTATGCAACAAAAAAAAGGATAAAGAAAATAAAAAAAAAACTTAATAAAATAAATTTATGTTATATAAAAACAATAGTAAAATAGAAACAAAACTATACCAGTAAATAAATATAAGTATAATTCAATGGAAGACAATTTTATGTACGTTAAATAAAAATTAAAACCCAAAAAATCCAAAAAACGCGGCCCAATATATATATAAACTGCGTAAAAAAACAAACAAAGTCTCAAAACGAATGCCTGCCATAATTTATTCAACACGCGAACTGCGGCATCATCGCACAACGCCGCAAGCAGTTGACCCGGACTTCATCATATAATTGACACATTTAGTGTGATCATGTCTAACTGCCTCTGCGAATCTATGAGATACTGCCGCAACCGTCGTTTAAAAGCACCTATTGTATTTACTATCCTAATCGGTGGTGGTAAGTTATTCCATACTTTGGACGCCGCATAGCGAAAGCTACCCCTAAAAGCAGGTGAACCCTGAGACTGAGTCGAAAGCTGCTGCGAACATTGCCTTCTCCCGCATTCCCGTCTACTCGCAACCCAACTCAGCTTGTTATAAAGGTAGTCCGGTTTTTTATATTTCACCACACCAAACAAAAGGCAAGCCATCATCTTCATTCATCTTCAGCATAAAATGCTTATTAAGAAAAGGTGTTACATGGCTTCTGCGAGGAATATCGTAACAAAATCGAGCACAGGCGTTTTGCACCCTTTGTATGAGGCGGTCAGTACGAGCTAATAGGCGCGGGCCGTAAACTGTGTCTCCATAATTCAACCTGGACAGAACCAAGGTTTCTACTAGCTGCTCCCTTAGTTTTACTGATAAGTAAGGCCTCATGTTATACAATAATTTAAGGCGATAAAAACAGTTTCTAACCGAGTCTGCTATGTGTTTCTCAAAACGCAGGTCTTTGTCCATAATGGCACCTAGATTCCGCGCTTCATACACTCGGTCAATTGGTTCGCCCATAAGTCTCAAGTCAAATGTCACCGGTAATCGAGTCAACTGCTGCCGTGTGCCAAATACAATATATTTAGTTTTTATTGGATTTACCGACAGGCAGTTCTCCTCCGACCAAGCGGCGACTCTTTGAATATCATCGTTAAGATCCTTAATTGCAGTATTGTACTCGTCCGGTCTAAAAGATATATAAAGTTGGACATCGTCGGCGTATATATGGTACTTGCATTTATGGAGACACTTCACAATATCCGTACTATACAAAATAAAAAGAATCGGGCCCAATATGGAGCCTTGCGGGACTCCTCTGTCTACAGAAGAACGTGTCGATCTGAGGGTAGTTCCGTCACCCAAACGCAAATCAACAAGTTGCTCCCTATTAGTCAGATAGCTGCGGAACCATTGCACAGCGCTGACATTGAAACCATAGTAACTTAACTTTGATAGTAATAGAGAAATATTTATTGCGTCAAATGCAAAAATCGAGCAAAACCAGTAATGAGCACATTCCTCCATCTTGGGCAGATAATATATTATCAGTAACATCCAGTAAAGCAGTAGATGTACTGCGCTGTTCCCTGAAACCCGATTGTAAATCAGGTAGGATGTTATTCCGTTCCAAAAATACAGTTAACTGGTCACTAACTATTTTCTCTAATACCTTGGAGAGACATGGTAATATACATTATAGGACGTAGGTCCTTTAGAGTGCAAAGATTTGATTTTTTTGTCAAGGGTCTAACGGAGGCAATTTTCCATAGGTCAGGGAACGTAGATGTTACTATGGAGCAGTTTATTATGTGCGTTATAATAGTTAACGTATGTGGTAGTGTCATATTAATCATATCCAGGGTAATGTTGTCGTAACCTTCAGCGTTACTTTTAAGATTAGAGATAACGCGACAGACATTGTTCTCTTCCACTGGAGTGATTACGAAAATTTCTCCACTATGTCTGTGATTTTCATAGTAGTATATAAGTGAAGCTTTTGCCACAGGATTGCCGGGGACGGTTAAAAAGCTTTTATTAATTACGTCAGGATCTGTAAAGAGCAACGGTAAATCCTGCGTGGGCTTATAGGGAGATAAGGTCGATTTCAAACTTTTCCATAATAATTTAGGGTTTCTTATTTTATTATTTATGTTATGCTTAAAATACGCAATTTTTTCATTATACAATGAATTAATCACTAACTGCTTTAACTCTTTGTAATATATTTTTTTTGAATCGGCTTTCGTCTTCCTATAACTACTAAGTGCATCATCACGTAAACGCATCATAACTTTAATAGTATCTGTAATCCAGGGATACGACCTTTCCTTTACAGTAAACGTTTTGATCGGTGCGTGAACATCGAATAGGGAAGTTATACGGATTTTAAAAGCATGTATCATATCATTAACATTGCCAAGCGATGAAATTATTCCAAGGTCTAAAAATGACAAGTCTAAATTAAAACTTTCTGTGCACACATTTTTAAGAGGCCCACATTTTACTTTGTAGGGTTTGATCTTCTCGCGTTTAATGTGAAATTCACCCACTACAATTGAATGGCCGTTGATTGACCCCAAAGGTTGTAGTTGCCGGTAGGTCAGTACATATGAGATCGATGAGTGTTTCACTTGATGATGTAAAATGCGTAGGAGTTTTGACCAATTGTGACAGACTGAGGCAATTTAAAAATTCTTTAATATTCTTAGTTTTTAGTCCATTCGTATCTAGCAGGTTAACATTGAAGTCGCCAAGTAAAATGTAGTGGTCACAATTTCCCAGTGAACTAATGGAGTCCGTTAAGGCATCTAGGAAAAGGGATAGGTCTTGCCATGGTGGTCGGTAGGCTGTGCCTATTGCGATTTTTTTGGCGTTTATTGAGATTGTTAACCACATTTGTTCGACCGATTCGAACCTTGGATCGATCGCACCAGTCCATGTGCACGCACTCAAACCTCGCCGCAAATAAAAACCGACGCCCCCACCACGACCCGAGCGCACACTCACTGGCCGCGGCGTGTGACGCAGACGATAGCCACCACTGGAGCGCGTCCTTCCTCACCGGGTCGCAACCAAGTCTCGTTTATGGCCATCACATCAAAACAGTGCCTGTCGAATGCACCAATCAAGTTATCGTGACCTGTACCCAATGAACCAACATTAAGAAAACCAACCCTCAGAAACTTTTCTCTTTTAGTCATCATTATAATAATACAGGGTGTCTCAGAACGATCCAACTATTTCGAACATCAGTTAAAAAAAATGCTATTACTAATTAGTTATTTATTTATACCAAAATATAGACAATGAGGGAAATTTTACTTTTTAAATATGATATTACTTAAATGACGCCCGTTTGTTTGACGACACTCTTCGAACCTTGTGCGGACGTTATTGAAGACTTTACCAAGAAGTTGTTGAGGAATCAATTTGATCTTCTCTTCAATATTTTTCTTCAGATCTTGCAAAGTTCGTGGATTATTCTCGTAAACAATACTCTTGAGATAACCCCACAAGAAAAAATCAAGTGGGGTTAAATCAGGGCTTCGTGGTGGCCACTCAATGTTATCCCTTCGCGAAATCACTTTTTTAGGGAACAATTCTTGTAATGCTGCTCGCGAGTTGTTAGTGGTATGTGCCGTGGCTCCATCTAGTTGGAACCACGAAAGGCAGTTGTAGTGTCCACTTTCTCGAAGTTTTGGTCCAAAAAAATCGCGTATCATTTCAATATACCGCGCCGAAGTCACCGTAATTGCTCTGCCTCTATGGTCTTCGAAGAAATAAGGGCCTATTATGCACTTCTTCGACATTGCGACCCAAACTGTAACTTTAGGGCTATGCAAAGGGCGTTGGTGTAGCAGTGTTGGATTGTTCTCGGCCCAAAATCGGCAATTTTGGCGATTCACATAACTGTTCAAATGAAAATGGGCCTCGTCGCTAAAGAAAATGTTGTCAAAATCATTAAATCTGTCTAACATTATGTTTACATAATTTAATCTCAGAACATAATCATTTTCGTGCAATTTTTGCAGAATCTGAATTTTATAGGCCTTAAGATGCAAATCAGATTTAATTATGCGGTAAATTGTTGCTCTAGATAAGCCTAATTGCGATTCTCGCTTTCTAATGCTAACACGAGGCTGTTGTCTTACAGAATCCGCTACTAACTCAATGTTCCCAGGGGTTCTTGCTGTTCTTGGACGACCATGATGAATATCGCCTAATGTGTTTCCAGTAGCGTTGAATGCCTGGATCCACGCGAGGATAGTGGCGTTACTAGGAGTTTCTCCAATATTGCGTAATCCGTAATGAATTCGAAATAGACGACGAACACGAATGAGCGATCGATTGTTCTCGAAATACGCGCGCACGCAGAACGAGCGTTGCTCTCCGGTGTAAGGCATAGCGCCAACTGAAAATATAAGAACTGAGCTTGCTAGCGTTACCCCTCCCCCACCTCCGCTCCACGTATTTAGCGTCTCGTTCACTTGTAAAATAGTTGGACCGTTCTGAAACAGCCTGTATATATCAATTTCGACGTTTAACAATATCAACGCACATTCAGTGGCTTCGATTCTAATTATAAATAATTTAATTTCAATTATAAATAATATGTAAATGATCAATGTAAATAAATTTAAAAGAAGCAAACGCAATCTACAGTGGGTAAATAACAGTCTTGTAATATTATATAATAGTATGGTAATAAATAGATGTAAATATATATGTGTATTGTTATAAAACTGGTTTACTTTTGGCTGAATCAGATGCACCGCGACTGCCGCGAGACACACACCTACAAATATACCATATAGTATAGGACATAGTAACAACAAAACACGAATAATTTAAAACATCTGACGCTTATTTCAAAAATCTTAATATACCTATATAAATCTCGTGTCACAATGTTTGTCCTCAATGGACTCCTAAACCACTTAACCGATTATAATAAAATTCGCACACCATGTGCAGTTCGATCCAACTTGAGATATAGGATAGTTTAAATCTCAAATTATAGTCGCAATTTTAATTTATTGCTAATTATTTGTCTGTTATTATTTGACAGCCACAATTATCTGTTAACTCCAAATGATTCTAACAGATGTCGTTACTTAGACTGAAGTGTAAATTGAATTCATATTATAATGAAGATAATACAGTGAAATAAATCCTGTTTTTTACTTATTTGTGCTTCATTGATCAAAACTTTATAATTTAATTTGAATATATGTATGTAGCACATAATTATAAAACTTCTGCAAAATGACAATTATCAAATCGTCATAAAAGCCGACAAAGTACCATTAGGTGAACATGCTGGTAGATTCAACGCTCCAACTGTTGATGAGGTTGCTGTTATCATGGTTGGTGATCCAGTTGACAAAAGATCTATAAAAATTATAAAAATTACACGGCGAGACAACACTGTCAGTACGATTTTATGACCATGGAAGCTTAGCAAGAATTATCATGTTCCTGCTCAACAATGTGGTTTTTTTTTTTCTTGGATGCACTCGGTGGAACCGGTAAGACATTTTTAATATCGTTGATTCTTGCCAAAATACGGTCGCAACAAAAAATCGCATTAGCAGTAGCATCGTCAGGCATTGCGGCTACTTTACTGGATGGTGGGCGAACAGCACATTCAACATTCAAGCTGCCATTGGACATTCATAATAAACCAGATGCAATGTGTAACATCAAAAAGAATAGTGGAATAGCTGCAGTGTTGCGGAAGAGTTCTATAATAATTTGGGATGAGTGCACAATGGCACACAAATATTCACTTGAAGCATTAAACAGAACTATGCAAGATTTAAACAGCAATAATAAACTTTTCGGTGGTGCTATCTTACTATTGTCTGGTGACTTCCGGCAGACCTTACCGGTTATACCTCGCTCTACTTTCGCGGATGAGATTAATGCATGTTTGAAACAATCATTCTTATGGCGAAGTGTTGAAACACTTCGATTGACCATAAATATGCGAGTACAATTGCAAAATGATCCATCAGCACAAATATTTTCCGAACAACTACAAGATATTGGGAACGGTAAAATAGAACTGCAACCAAATACGCAATGCATTAAACTACCAGACAATTTTAGCACTGTTGTTCAGGATAAAAATGAATTGATTCAGAGTATTTTCCCGGATATACAGAATAATTATTTGAATCATGCATGGCTTAGTCAACGGGCGATTTTGGCTGCCAAAAACGTTGATGATGACGAAATTAACTTCCAGATACAACAGTTGTTACCAGGCGATCTGATGTCTTTTAAATCAATCGATACTGTTGTTTTTTTTTTTTTTTTATTAAAATATAAACCAGCGCTTGACCGCAATCCCGCCTGATGGTAAGCAGTGACGCAATCGTTGATGGTAAAGCGCAGTAGTTTATTAAGAGCCTATTCACTCTAGCCTTGAAGACACTCAAATTGTAGTCCGACGGAAACACCGCCGCCGGCAGATTGTTCCAGTCCCTCGATGTACGCGGTATAAAGGACGAGGCGAAACGCTTCGTCCGGATCGTTGAGGTGTTAACAACATAAGGGTGGAAACTCGCCGTACGACGGGTCGTCCGATGGTGGAACGGAGATGGGGGAATTAAATCGTGCAATTCCCTCGCACACTCCCCAGAATGTATCCTATAGAACACCGAAAGGCTGGCTACTCTACGCCTGTGCTCTAGGCTTTGGAGACCAACTCGAGTTAAATCAGGGTCACCAATCAGCCTCTTCGCACGCCTCTCCACTGAATCCAAAGTGGCCAGGTGACACTTAGCAGCACCAGCCCAAATGTGGCTGCAGTACTCCACACACGAACGGACCTGTGCTTTGTACAACATTAGAAGCTGCCCTGGTGTGAAGTACTGCCGGACCTTTGCGATTACACCAAGTTTTCTGGCAGCCACCTTGGCCTTGAACTCAATAAACCGCCCAAAGTTTAGGTTCGAGGAAATCTCAACACCCAAAAGCTGAAGGCGGTCGGTACACTCCAAGGATACATTCCGAAAAGTAGGAGCCAAGGTGAACGGGCTCCTTTTGGCGGTGAAGAGACACGCCTGCGTTTTGGCGGCATTGGCAAGATTGGCATTGCCCCATTCGGAGACTGCCTGAAGTGCAACACTCGTTCGCTCTACCATGGCCTCTCTTTCGGACCGGATTGATTCCCTACTAGCCCGAGCATCCGGCAGGTATCTCTCCACAACTGTGCTGTCATCTGCATACCCATAGATACCGGGCATCAGCAGATCGTTAATATGCAGCAGAAACAGAGTTGCAGAGAGAACAGACCCCATAGGAACACCGGCGTTAGTCGACATGGGCCAGGGGCGTGCACAAAGATTTTATTGAGGGTATGCATAAATATACCTACTATCCAAATCTCTGTGCTTATATATGGTAAAACTTAAAAAACCTAACTTAGACGTAGTTTCAATTTAACATAGTCGCGTACTTTTTCGCATGTCAACATTGAATTGATGTTTGTGCGTGGCTACAATGAACATCTAAGTATGTGATTGATGATAAGAACAAGTCAAATAAATGATATACGTGGGGTATTAGGTATTTTTTATTTGCCCAAATGAATACAATGAAATCATCATCATCTCAGGGTTAATACCAATCGCATCCAAAGCTTTGGAATCTGGGGTCCGCTTTTCCAGTCTAATTGCTGATTTTGGCGAAATTTCGACAATTTCCGTGAAGCGACTGCCGTCTGACCTCCACAACGCGAAGGCAATATCGAAGCATTGAAGTTAGACCAATTGTTGGACTTTTGTGGGCTCCAACAACCCGTAACGACTGCCACTAGATGTTCGCATGGCAACCGAAACCAACGGCTTAACGTGCTTTCCGAGGTACGACCAGACCAGTGCAAATATTCATATTCATGCATACAAATACTTACACTGCGCGAGGATCGAACCCGCGCCTCCTTACGCAGCGGCCACGTTCGCTACCGCTACGCCATGTATTCTGTCAAAATACAATGAAATGGTATTACTAACTCAACTGTAAATAAGTAATAATTTATTTCTCAAAAAAAAAAAAAAAAAATGTCACTATCTATAAATTAAATCAACGCGCCTATCTATTTTTAAATAACTCTGTAAAAATCAAATATATATAAGATCGTTTTGAAATCGCTAAAAGTTCTTTTAAAATGGACAGATAGACAAATCTATGAGTCTGCTTTGGCTTTTCATAAATATGCGTAATGCACTACTCATTGGAATCATAACTATTAAATTTTGCTAATTTGTAAACTTCAGGAAAATTATTACAACAAAGTATAGTATTGAAATTCAAAAGCAAGTAGGTTGAAAAACTTAAGGTCTTTTAAGTTTTTATAACGTCGAACTGTCAAAGCCGTGTTTTAAAATAATATACCTATACGAGAAACAAAACAATTTATTTGTGTGTTCACACTACACAACCTGCTAACCACATATAATTATCATAATACTTTTTATAAAGACAACCTTTCTTTTGTGTTAAACCAAAAACTCTAAAATAAATGAATATTCAATTCCGCTTAAAACAATCAATACATATTTAACCCAAATACACCAATAATGAAACAACATAAGCTGCTAAAATAAAAAGGTATTTGAACGAACAACAATCAACTTCTTAATCTTCTTCTGAACTTCTTAAATTCGTCGCATTATTAGAAGCTGTGCTTATCATGGGCTTTAAACCCAAAGAAATTTCACGCACACGTACACAACAGTTTAGGCACACAAGCAAATAATTTTATACACAGACAGATACGGAAGAGGCACATTTTGTTTATGCTTACGCCGTAAGAGGCGCGGGTGTCGCGCCTAAGGCAACTAATGTGTCTCGTTAGCACTAGGCCCAATAGATGGCAGTGTTATCAATAACTGATTAACAAAGTCTTTTAGTTTTAACTTTAATAATAATAATAATAATTGATTTATTCAAAGACAGCAATGGTCCAATGGTTAGTAATTTATCTACTAAGGGTTAGTAACACTTAAAAAACTAATCATGCTTGCCGCACAAGCAATGCTAACCAGCGCCTAAGCACCGGCGCATCAAACTTATCGGCCATGGCTTGTAGGATGCTGTTAGCGCTGGTCCTAGTTCTACCCAGTAACGAGGCCGCCTTTTTCCTCAGGATGGCATGAAAATCATCAACCCGAATGATCATCATCATCATCATAATCATCATCTACTTTGTAGTATATAAATTATTTTACAGTATATTATAATTTCAGAAGACTATTAGGGTATGCAGAGCTTTTCTGCTTGTATGGAGCGCACGCGCCTGACATGGGCTCAGATGAGCATCCGTCGACAACAACTCGGAGGGACCGTTCAGTCAGGAAGTCTTTTACCCAGCCAGTCAGGCTAGGGGAAATGCCGTACGCTGGAAGCTTACTCAAAAGGCCAGCGTGCCATACCCGGTCGAAGGCCTTCGAGACATCAAGGGAGACAGCAATCGCTTCCCCATTTCTCTCGAGGGCCTCGTCCCACAAGTGAGTGGCATACACTAGTAGGTCCCCAGTTGACCGATTGCGGCGAAACCCGTACTGTCGGTCACTGAGGAGATCGTTACCTTCCAGGTATGCCAAGAGGCGCGAGTTCAATACACGCTCCATAATTTTGCAAAGTATGGAGGTGATCGAAATCGGCCGATAGTTGGTAGGATCGGCACGACTACCCTTTTTGGGCACGGGCTGCACGTTGGCAAGCTTCCAGGACTTGGGCACTATACCAGTCCCAAATGAGAGGCGGTACAAGCATGTCAATACAGGAGACAACTCGGGCGCACATGCTTTTAGAACAATCGCTGGTATACCATCCGGACCACTAGCCTTATTCACGTCCAGACGACACAGTGCTCTCAGAACCTCCTTGTTCCGAATGCGAACCTCAGGCATTGAAAATGTTGAATTGAAAATTGTTGATGAAAATGAAAGTGTAAATTTTCCGATTGAATTTTTAAATTCATTAGATATCTCTGGAATGTCACCACATAATGTTCGATAAAAAATTGTTTCCCCTATTATTCTCCTCTTTAATTTGAATCCACCTCAATTATGTAACGGTACGCGTTTGGTCATCAAAAAGATCACCGGAAACATTCTTGAAGCAAGCAAGGCTGGGAAGTTTAAAGGAAAAGTGGTCCTGCTGCCACGTATTCCGATGATACCATTAGATTCCACCATACCCTTCAAAAGGCTACAGTTTCCAATTCGTTTAGCTTTCGCCATGTCTATAAATAATTCTCAAGGTCAAACAATGTCCATTTGTGGTTTATATTTGGAAAATCCATGTTTTTCTCATGGGCAACTATATGTTGCGTGTTCACGTGTTGGGAAACCGTCGAATCTATTTGTGTTAGCTAAAGACAGGTTAACCAAAAACATTGTGCACCGATTGGTGTTAAATTAAATTGAAATTGAAAGTATTTATAATTCAAAAAAATAGATATTAATGTTTAAAAGTTTAAGACTGTCTGCCTTGCCTACCTCATTCATGAGTTTAAGCGTCACATGTTATTTACTGTATTATACTGACTCCGTGACTGATGTTCTCTTATTGTTCCTCTTAGATTGTTTACTATAATGTAATATAACAAAAACTTTAGCCACAGCAACGCGTGGCCGGGTCAGCTAGTACTAATATATAAAGCTGAAGAGTTTGTTTGTTTGTTTGAATGCGCTAATCTCAGGAACTCCTGGTCCGATTTGAAAAAATATTTATGCGTTGGATAGCCCATTAATCCAGGAAGGCTTTAGGCTATACAATATCTCGCTTCGAGGAATAGGAGCGGAGCAAAAAAAAAACATATCTAAACCTACGCGGATGAAACCGCAGGGCGCGGCTAGTACTTACTGTAAGAATTAGCGCAACATTACAAGAAAGTATGACAAACGTCATTAAAATTATATAAAATATATCCCAGCCATGCAAAAAATAAACAAATTGCAAGGAATTTTTAAAGTGCGCTGTTGTCGCCGTCACAGCGTGGCGGTCCGAAGGTGCGCTGTAAATCAGCCTCGCAGCGGATCTGGCAGATGGCATCATCAGGTTTGTATCGGGCGAAAATTCGACCCCGCTTTGCCCATATAAATTGCCAACCAAGGCGACTCCGGCGCTCCGAAATAACTCCCGATTCACCTTCGTAAGACGCTCGTTCACAAAGAAGCGCGTCGCAGGGCCCGGCAAGTCAAGGTCAGCAGTGGTCATCCCACGTCGTACTCGAGCAGCCTCCAGCAGCTCGTCACGCAGGTGGCGGCGCGCGAGGCGCACAACAAGGAAACGGGGGCGGGTCTCCGCCGGTCCCGTCGCCTGAGTCGCGTTGATGCGCCTACCTCCGACACGATCCGCGCTTACTATATCGCGCGCTTTCATTTTTATGCCAAACTTTGACGCAATTAACATAACCGTGTGTGTTGGGTTTTCTCCACTAGTCTCCGGTATGTTGGAAATCTGCAAGTCATTCGCTAGCAGCTCCTGATCTCGGTCATTAATGTCGTTCCGCAGCTGGGTTATTAATTCCGACGATGCTTGGGGCTGAGTATTCTTATTTTCTAATAAAGCTACCCTCTCCTCCAAATTACTCAGCCTGTCATTGGTAGCATTTACAGAAGACCGCAGTTCCGACAGGTCATCACGGAGCAGCTTAAATTCTTCCCGCACCAATTTTAAAAATCCTGTTTAAATAAACCAAGCTCTGCTCTGCGGAAGTCGAGGTTGAGCTCCTGAGTAGTGTCAAGGGCTGTGCTGTTAATGGGACTAGTGTCCATGAGGTTTACGAGGCTTTCCTCATGTTCAGCTGACGATGGTGCAGGGGCTCTTACTGCCGTTTCCGATTGGTTATTCCTAGCCAGGTTTTTAGTGCACTCAGGACAGTGCCAAGTGGTCGATAAACGGCCTGTATGCTGAATGCCCACACAGGCACGATCGTACCAAGACCTACATTTGCTGCAATTTGCGGCCTCCGTTGACGAGAGAAACTTGCCACAACCACCGCACTTTGCCATGGTAGGATGGATTTGTTTATGTTGTAATGCAATCAAGCTGTTCACAAAGTTCACCAAACGGGCAACAGATGGCGCTTTTTAACAAAACTGTTTATGGCGGTTTTTACGGCGTTTATGGGACGGACGGATACCATAGACCGAGTACAGTAGTAGTATAAAGGTAAGCACACACTAAAGATTGGTCACAGATTGTTTTCCACTTGTGAACAGAACACTGTTTATTTCCCTTAAGTGTCAGGTACTCAACTTTTTTTTTTCTTCGATTAAAAGTTTTTTAAGTTAATACACTTAACACATCCACATCAAAGCTAGATAATATTGTCACTAGTAAATTGCACTTTTATAAGTACTTCCTCAATAAACTTTTGCAAATCACACTACTATTATAATTTGTTTGGCGAAAAAGTATGCAGAGAGCTTTCAACTGATTGACATCCGTGACGTCACTCGACAAGAAAATACACCATGGTTCGCTACCACAGTAGCTAGTGACAACTCATAATTGACACCCATATCGTCATCACCTCTTGTGATACTACCAACTCGAGTCCACGACTCCCTGGTCAACACATGACCATATCTACCAGAGTCCGTCAGATTCGTAAAATATACGTATCCAATATTTTTCTATAATCTGAATGACGGACTAAATAGAATCAATATTATTTTACCCAGGAAACATCCCTTTTAGTTATACCTATTCTTGGAGAACGAAGACCTTAACGTTTTTGGAATAAGGTTTTTTTTCTTTATTTCGTTTTGAATGATTTAATATGTATGAATACAAGTAAAACTGCGATTTTAAAAGACTGTAGAAACAACAGGGTTAATATGACAATAATTTCTGTACTTTAAATTATTTTTGGGATAAAAATTGTCTATATTAACAACGATATCAACCGATTCGGAACAAACTATTTTCAGGAAGTGCGTTAATTAATTTACTTGTTGAATAGAAAAGATAAGATCCTCCGACTAGACGGGTGTTGTGTCTGGCGGGTAGGTACTGGCTCAAAGTTGATAACAGGTTAAGTAAACCAGTATGTATTATTATTTTTTTTTTTGGGACAAAACTCGCCACACTTTTCCCAACCACTGCAACTCCTGAAAGCCAGAATCAACAGTGGCGACCGCCAGAAAAACGCCGAGCAATGAAGCTCGACGAGTCCCGGAGAAACGATTCAACTGTCTTGGGTCCCGCAACGAAATTAATCAGAAAAGAATAGCGGAGGAGTAAGAAAAAAGATATTTTTTCCACTTCCCTCCATAACAAGCAGGAGACAGAACAGAACTAGGCCAATCGGCACAAAGGGACATTATTGCAACTGGGAGAAGCCCAGATTGCCAAACACCACGGAATAAAATTTGATCAAGTTAATGGGTCCTAAGTAGGTAATAGCTGTTACAATTGATTCCAATAATAGGTATGGCAAAAGCGCCTGAACGCACGGAAATTGGTTCTAGTTTCTACAAGGTCCGTATAATAAACGACTCCGGATGTAACTTGTACACTATCCAACATAATATTGCGTTCATTCTGCCAAAGAACACACTAATAATAATAATAATAACCGCGTACCGTGTTCGAATGCTCTCTCTGTTTCAGGTGCTTGAGCCAGCTGTCAACGTGTCGGCGCAACGACTGTCGGATCAGGTGCGGGTCATCCAGCGTAATCATATGCTGGATGATGCGGTGCTTGATCGCCTACGCCTCGAGTCACGGAATAGTCATGTTACGCCTGCTTCGTCATTGGTCGCGGTACAACTTAACAGTGTTTCACCGCGACCCAACCACGTTGATAAGGAGGATGATGATAGGGCTACTTCCGTGAGTCCCCAGTGCAATGAAAAATTGAGGAGCGCTTTGGAGGATGCTTTCTGTGAGTACCGCTCTACTCCGCCTGAACTTAGACCACGCTTACCTCGATTGCCCATGCATAAAAAAAACAAGGCGCTGGTGTGTGCTCTAGACTCTCAGCTGTCCTATTATTTAAAGGACAGCAAAGATCTGACTGATACACACTCAATCTTGTACTGCGGAGCTGTTGCGATATGTCGTGTGGCTCATGTCAAATTCCCAGACAATGACAGAGCCACACGACCAAAATCAGCTGTACCAGCTTGGCAGTGCAGGATTGAGCGTCGTATCGGAGAGACTAGAGCACTCATTGGCAAGCTAACCAGTTTCAGGGAAGGCAATACACGCCCTAGAGTGATGCGCTTTGTGAGGCGGGCGCGGAACAAATAGTCTCGGGTACTAATATCAGTCCCCGAGACTATTTGTTCCGCGTCACAGAGCGCATCGACTTTTTTAAGCAGAAATTATATGCATGGGCAAACCGTATTCGTCGGTACAAGCGAAGAGTGGAGCGGTATTTTCAGAATCGCAATTTCCAAAGCGATGAAAGGCGGGTCTATAGAGCTTGGGAGCGATCAGACCAAGGTGTTGCTGACACGTGCCTACCAGATGATGATGCCACGTATTCATTCTGGCGCAATATCTGGTCGGTGCCTGTCAGTCACACCGAAGGTGATTGGACTCGGGTTGTTGAGCGAGCCTGCGATCCAGTACCAGAAATGGGGGCCATTACCATCTGCCCCCAAGATGTAGCTCGTGCAGTCCGTCCGTTGCCTAATTGGAAGTCTCCAGGGCCGGATGGGCTGCACAGCTTTTGGATTAAATGATTCTCCAAGTCGCACGCTCGCTTGGCATCTCAATTCCAGACCGCCTTAGAGTCTGGTTCGCTACCCCAGTTTCTAACAACAGGAGTAACCCACCTGCTCCATAAATCAGGTAGCACCGCGGAACCGAAAAATTATAGGCCGATCACGTGTTTACCGACGGTCTATAAAGTTCTTACATCCATTTTGAAATCTAAAATTAACACGCATATTGACAGCAACTCCATCATGTCTGCCTCTCAAAATGGATGTAAGAGCGGGTCCCGCGGTACTAAGGAGCTACTCCTCATTGATGTGGCCATTAGCCAACAAGTTCGTCGTTCCCGAAAGGATCTATCGACATGTTGGATAGACTATAAGAAGGCCTATGACTCAGTGCCTCATACATGGCTCATGCGGGTGCTGGAGTTGTATAAAGTAAATGCAACTCTACGCACCTTCCTGATGACGTGTATGAGGACATGGAGGACAGTCCTTCGCTATCCAGGATGTCGAAATATTCAGAGGAATAGCGAACCGATAAGGATCGAGCGAGGAATATTTCAGGGCGATAGTTTGAGTCCACTTTGGTTTTGCTTAGCATTGAATCCTCTAAGCACACTATTAGAGGATTCAGGTCTAGGCTATCGGTTGAGGAGAGGTGGTCAGGTTATATCGCACCTCCTCTACATGGATGACCTGAAACTTTTTGCTCACACCAATTCACAACTGAGGGAGCTACTGAAAATTACTGAAACTTTCAGTAGCTCCATCAGGATGGAATTTGGTGTGGACAAATGTGCGGTCATGCATGTACAGCGAGGAGAGATTATGGAATCCGTGGGAACCCAACTCACTGGTTCCATAAACCTTAGAGCCCTCTCCGCATCCGAAACCTATAAGTATTTGGGTATGTCGGAAGCGTTGGGTATCAATGATACTGACATGAAGCAATCGTTGAAGGAGCGCTTCTTTGGCCGCCTGAAAAAAGTACTTAATAGTCTTCTATCAGGCGGAAACAAGGTGCGCGCTTTCAACGGTTGGGTCATGCCGGTTTTGATGTACTCTTTTGGCATACTCAAATGGACTCAAACCGAACTCGACGCCCTGGATAGGAGAGCCCGTACACTGCTGACTGCAAATCGATTGCATCACCCACGGTCATCGGTTATGAGGCTGTATATCCCGCGAAAAAGTGGAGGTCGTGGTTTTTTAAACGCTAAGACCCTCCACAATTGCGAGGTATGCAGTCTCAGGGAATATTTTCTAGAAACCGACGTGGGGATGCATCGAGATGTCGTCGCGATTGACAAGGGCCTCACTCCGCTCTCCTTGGCTAAAGAGAACTGGCGCAAACCAGTAGTGCTTGACACCAATGATCGCATGGAGGTATGGAAGAACAAGGAGCTTCACGGACGCTTTTTCAGAGCCCTACACGGGCCTGATGTAGATTTACAAGCGTCCGTGGCCTGGCTACGATTCGGTGACCTTTTTGGGGAAACCGAAGGTTTTGTATGTGCAATTATGGACGAAGTTATGATGACGAACAATTACCGGAGATTTATTGTGAAAGACGGCACAGTTGACATCTGTCGGGCATGTCACCGGCCGGGGGAATCAATAAGGCATATTATCTCCGGGTGTTCTCGTCTAGCTAACGGAGAGTACTTGCATAGACACAACCTTGTAGCCAGGATAATTCATCAGCAACTTGCTCTAAAGTACAACCTTGTGGAATCGGAGGTGCCATACTACAGGTATGTGCCCGACCCAGTTCTCGAAAATGGTCATATCACATTGTACTGGGATCGATCCATCATCACTGACAGGACTATTGTTGCCAATAAGCCTGATATAGTGATGGTGGATCGATCAGAGCGGCGTGCAATGATTGTTGACATAACCATCCCGCATGATGAGAACCTCGTGAAAGCCGAGAAAGATAAACAAATCAAGTATCTTGACTTGGCTCACGAGGTTGTCGACATGTGGGAGGTGGATTCAGCAATCATTGTGCCGATAGTCGTGACAGCCAATGGCTTAATAGCCAAGAGCCTCGACCAACACCTCAAGAGGCTCTCGTTAGGCAGCTGGGTCAAAGGCTTGATTCAGAAAGCTGTACTTCTGGACACGGCTCGCATTGTCAGGAAGTTCCTCTCTCTGGAGCCCTGACCGCCGGTAGCTTGGACCCTGTTCCCGATGCCGGTGGGTTACTATTTTTTATATTTTTAAATGTTTTTTTATATCTTTTTTATGTAGAAATATTTAAAAATATAATTTATAAGTGTATTATAATGAAATAAAGGAAATAATAATAATAATATATTTTATGTGCATTATTAGTAGGTGCACAATGAAGATGTTCAGTTATACAAGATCCCTTACTAACTACCATAAATTAGGCATGCAAAAACAGATTTTAAATGAATGTCGATAAGATACAAAAATAATGTCATTAAAATTAAGAAAATGTCATTAAAAAAATAAAAAAGTATCATGTCAGGTTAAATAAAATTACAAATAAAATAGTAAATAAAAAATTAATAACAAAAGTAAAAATAAAACGAAATATCTATAAAAATAAAATTCAATCAGGATTACATATTCTCATCATTTATGAATTCGTCAGTTGAATAGTAACATTTATTAATCAATAAATTAGACAATCTCTTTTTGAAAAGTGGAATTGTCTCATTTTTTATCTCATTGGGTATTTTGTTATATATTGTCGGGCCCATACATACACTTTTCTTTAATAGGGCCGTATTATGAGTACCAAGACGCAACATATTTTGATACTGGTTTCTTATAGGACCCCTTTTGTTTTCTGACATTTTGTTAAAAAGATGCAAATTCATCTTTACAAAAACGGCAATTTCAAAAATGTAAAGAGCTGGAAAAGTTAGCACTTTTAGTGATTTAAAAAAAGGAACACAGCTATCCGTTACTTTCAAATTGCACATTGCCCTTAAACAGCGTTTTTGAGCTTTGAATACTAGTTCCCTGAAGCTACTATTCCCCCAGAAAATGATACCAAATCTCAAGGTTGAAGCGACTAAACCATGATATGCAACCAGTCTTGCCGCCATATTTACCTTCCTGGATAAGTTAAAGAGCACATAAGAAGCTGCGCTTAACTTTTTTGTTATTTCCTCCACTTGAGGCTTCCAGGTTAACTGACTGTCTATCATTATTCCTAGAAACCTTGCGACTGGTACTTGGTTAACTTTATGTCCATCATAATGTAAATTTAGCACTTGTGGTGGTATGCGTTGGTAGAAATGCATAACATTTGTCTTGGATACGTTAATTATTAAGTTGTTATGGTCAAGCCAGTGTATAATGTCAATTAGTGTATTATTAATGTCCTGTTCATATGTTCTTACGTCAATACATTTAATCAAGGCCGTGCTATCGTCAGCAAATAGGATAATGGGATGATTAATGCAACGGGGCAAGTCATTTATATACAACAGAAACAATAAAGGGCCTAGCACACTACCCTGTGGAACGCCATACTTGACGATTCTGCCCTCAGATAAGTATTTGTTTTCACGCTTAGTTTTTAAATATATTCTAGATATTTCTGTATATTGCTTACGGTTTCGAAAATACGATTTTATAAGCTGTAGTATGTTTCCTCTGATGCCTATATTGCTTAACTTATTAATGAGAGTTTCATGATCAACACAATCGAAGGCCCTCGTCATGTCTGTCAAAATTGCGCAGACTGGTACTTTTTTATCGACATTACTAATAATAACATTAATTAGGTCATAAACCGCCGTATTTATACCCCTATTTTTTCTAAAACCCTTTTGTTCTTCGCTGAGGATGTGATGTTTTGTCAAAAACTTGTCAATGGAGCCGTAAATTATTTTTTCCAGAACTTTTGAGAAAATCGGTATCATAGCAATTGGTCTATAGTTACCTAGATTTTCTTTATCGCTTTTTTTATAAATTGGCTTAACTATCACTGTTTTTAAGCTGTCCGGAAATACTCCAGAGCAAATGCATAAATTCAATATATGACTTAAATGTGAAGCTATGTCATATGCTACATACTTCACTACAGCCGTCGATATGCCATCATATCCTGTGCTATTTTTATTTTTTAAGGATTTTATCGCCATTACGACATCCTGAGCCAAAGTTGGTTGCATAAACATTGACTGTGGGTTATTTAAGGGCGTGATGGTGGTATTCAGTGTTGAATCTACTATCATATTGTTTTGAGTTCGGTCAATAAAAAAATTATTAAAGGCATTTGCAATTTCCATTGGATCCGTAATAATAGCATCTTGCATTTTAATCTGGGTTATAGGGTCGGTAATTCGTGGTTTATTATTTATTACCTGCCAGGATGCCTTAGCTTTATTGTTTGCGGTGTTAATGTAATAAATATTTTGCGCTCTTTGTGTCAATCGGATTATTTTACGAAATCTGTGCGAATAATTCTTGAAATTATTTATATTAAATTTAGATGGCTCGCGCCTTTGTTTCCACAGTAAATGTCTTTGCTTTCTACTACACACTCGTATGCCTCGTGATACCCATTTAACATTTTTATTTAAATTAAGAGTTACTAATTTGTAAGGAAAGCAAAGATCATACAATAAAAGAAAGTTTTCCAAAAAATAATCATATGCCTCGTTAGGGTCTTCAGTCTGGTAGATTTCAGAGAATGAAAGGCATTTTAGGTGTTTTCTGAATCTATTTAAATTTTCGCTAGATAGGTCACGTTTTTTAATGCGCCAAGAGTTTATTACACATGATTTGGCAACCTTTACTTCTAATATCTGAGCAGTATGGTCTGATAACGCAAAGTCCAAGACTTGTGACTTACACTTTAACTGACAAGTACGGGCAAAATTGTCTAGACAGGTATTGCTGGCTAGCCTGGTGGGTTGTCGCAATTCTAACCTAAGATTGTAGCCCAAAAGAAAGCATTCAAAGTCCAAAGTTACGCTATTTCGTTTTAATGTATCTATGTTGAAGTCCCCACACATAACAATTTTTTTATCTTGTTTGATACTATTCATAATAATGCCCAGTTTTTCATAAAAAACATTTATATTGTTTGACTTCGGTGGCCTATAAACACACATAACAATTAAATTCTGATAAGTCAATTCTATACCACAGCATTCAATGACGTTAGGTATAGAATGCCGTGATATACCTAAGAGCTCTTTGTGTTTAAGATAGTTTTTGATAAGGATACATGCTCCTCCTCGCTTCTGGGATTGCCTTGTGTATATTGCAGCTAGCTTGTAATTGGTTAAATTCAAAAGTCTCTCGTGTCCGGTCATAACAAAGTGTTCCGTGATACAAATTATATCTATGTCTTTCTTTTCTCGTGATAGCTCCTGAAGATGGACAGTAAGTAAGTCGGACTTGTTTAGTAGTCCTGCAATATTCTGATGTAGTATATTTAATTTATTATAGACGAAAAAAGTCGTTGTCATTCGATGAGTCACTTAGAGGAGTATCTATTGGATAGCTTTTGATGTCTATAATCAGACGATCAAAGATACTCTTGAATATACATTTTGTTCCCTGTCTGTTTAGTTTGCCCGTGAGATTTGAGAACATGTCCAAGGAGAGGTTACGGTTCGTGTCAAAGAAATATGCATAATTATTGTTCTGTATATCCATATAAAGCAAGTTGTTAAACATTTCTACCCTAGAATTATGAATTAGTGCCCCTCTTATGTAGGTAGGGCAGCATATTATTATATTTGTGTGGGTAAATTCTTTTAAGGATTCTTTAATCACTTTAATCAATTGGAAGTAATCTCCAGCGTTCCTGAAATCTTTATCGCCTATCATTAATAAACAATAGTCGTCTATAGTGAGATTTTTCACTTTCTGGCTAATATTCGTCACCATTTCCTGCAGTCCACATCCTGATAAAACATAATGGCAATACTCGAATAGCTGGCTAAATGTGTTTTCTATAGTCTCTAAGGCGCCGATGTAGTTGCAATTACTGAGTATGTGTAGTTTCCGCTTTGGGTATACTTTTTTCGGCATGCAGTTGTTACTGGGTTCTTTGGTTTTACGCTTCACCTGTCTTACATTTTCAGTATCTACATCATTACTTACACTGTTAATCGTGAACGCTTGAGTTTGAGTTTGAACTTTTTTGTTTTTCTTTTGTTCATTCATTGATGGCGAATTTGTTTTGGTTTTTTTAGCAAGAGCGGGGCTGTAGGTAATTTTTTTGTATAAATCATTCTTCTTTAATAAATCCTCGTTGCATTTTTTTAAACTATGATTCTCCAAAGAAAGAGACTCGATTTCCTGATGAGCGCTACTTAGTTCAAACTCAAGTTTGTTTATTTGTTCTTTTAATTGAAGTACCTCCTCCTCATTGCTGTTGACAGAAATGTCGGGTAGACTGTTGGTTGTGTCATCTAGGGTTTCGTTCAATATATTGGAATCCGATACAGTTCTTGCGCGACGGAACGTAATGTTTTCGAGGAAGTTCATCTTAAGTATTGTCTATCTATGTGGCTAAAAATCTATATTAATATTAGAATGACTTGAGTAGTTGTACTTTTAAAAATCTACAAATATTCCAAAAAGACGACTCGAGCGGACGATTCGAACCCGAGTCAGACGGCGACGCAAGATACTGTGCAGGCCGCTTAAGTAATTAGCCACAACGACATGTAATCTTTTAATCGAAATTGTTATTCAATTCCGTACAAAAAAGTTCGTTACAAAATCAGTCACTTTTAAACGATTTGAATTATTTTTTTCTCACTGTGTCACTTTTGTAATTTTTTGATTTTATGTTATTTATTTATGTTTTCGTATGTCATTAGGTTCATGGGTCAAGTTAGTAGATGTGGTTGTTGTTAATAACTGTTTATTTTCACAAGCGAAACAGTTTGTATCACAATAATTTGTCCACTTTGATAGTCATATTTATTTAGTGTACGGCCTATAATTCTTTCTGATAACACTTGCACACACGTATTACACTATTTTACTAAAGTTTTAGTTATTTTAGAGTCGATACAGTTAACTAATCAATTAAAAAATAAATTTATATGGGAGCACTATGTGTACATGACAGCTGGCGCCATCTACCCTTCCACACTCCCACAAGATGTGATGAGCGGGCTGTTCAAATTCACATTTCAATGTAGAACACTGACACAAAGGGAAAGGAACAAGTTTAAAAGAATATAGTTTACTTTTAAAGTTGCCATGACCTGTGAGAAATTGGGCAACGCAGTGGTCAACCTCCAGCCATGTCTTAGCCAGCCGATCGCCAACGGATGGAAAGAATAGATGGAGGTGCCGGCCCTTGATGGAATTATCCCACCTACTTTGCCATTCGGATAAGAGGTCCTCCCAGACTTCAGTCTGAGGTTTAAATAATCTAGAGATTTTATTAAAGTCGCGTTGTGTAACAAAATTAGTGTCCATGGCCTTGCCTCTCGCGGAGTAGTACCTACATTGAAGCACGTCGCTGTACCTCAAGATCGACTGAAAGTACACCTGCCAGTACCGGTAAGGCTTCAGTACTGACCGTTCTATACGCCTTGCATAAAAATATCAATGCCAAACGTTGGCTTTGAAGCAGTTTACGTCGTGCCGCCCCTATGCTGGCCCTATCGGCCCAAAAAGGTGCACCGTAGCACATACATCCTAAGTAGGCAGCTCCATATATAGTTTTTAAAGTTAGGAATGATAGACCCCAAGTTGCTTTGGATATTCTAGTTAGGGCATAAAAGTTCCTTTTAGCTTTTTGCCAACTATTTTTATATGTTCGATAAATGAAAAATTCCTTTCTAAGATCATACCAAGGTAGCATACGGATTGCTGTTTTTTAATGGGAACGTTGTTAAATTTAATAGTAGGCAATGATTTAAGATTACCTTTTAGTAGAAGTTGATAGGTTTTATGCGGCGCAAACGCTAGGCGGTTACGATCACCCCACTGAGATATTAAATTTAGGCAAGTATTGGCCTAGTTCTCAAGTCCAGCTCAGGTACTTGACTGAATGAGCAGTAGGCCATCGTCCGCGTAACCAGTAAGTGAACAGCCGCAAGGAAGCGGGATCGCGAGGAAGTCATCAAAACCCAAATTCCACAAATAAGGACCGACAACTGAACCCTGAGGACATCCCATGGTTAGTGATTTAGTACTAGAAAAATGACCGAGCTTAAGTACCGCGGAACCGTTTATAAAGTAAGAGTAAACGAGATTATATATGTTTCTATAGCAACCGCGGGTTTTTAATTTTAACAACAGCATAGGCCACCAGGCGTTATCAAAAGCCCCAGAAATATCCAAGAAGATCCCAATTACGTACATGTTTTCAGATTGGTTAACGGTTCTTCTGACAGAAAGCGCCGCGTCGCCTGTAGATTTACCTATAGTGAAGCCATATTGATTATTATGGAATTTTGGACCGTTCGGTAGTAAACGTGGAACGATGAGGCGTTTCAAGAAGTTTCCCCAAAGATGGTAGAAGTGTGATAGGACGATATGACTTCGGATCATCCGGTGGTTTGTCACCACACTTTGGTATTATTCGTATGAAACCGCGTCGCCATTTACGAGGAAAAACGCCTTCAGCAATGCATCGGTTGTATACAGTTAAGATGGCATCACCCGCTGTTTTACACGCTTCTTTAATCATCCTATTAGATATTTTATCCTCAATTGATGATTTGTTGACCGGTAGTTTTCTAACAATACTTATAAATTCGTCATTAGATGGTACGTCTGACATTGGTGATTCAGTTGGCACAGGAGCCCACGCTCGAATCTGTTGGTGTTAGTCGCTATCGTTAGCCGGTGAATCATCAGGGATAAGTGTATTAATTAGCACTTCTGTTGTTTCCTCTATGCCTGTGGTATGCTTATCATTGACTTTAATGTTTTGAACGTATGCAAGGTCGACCGATCTGTTAGCTTTAAATTCGTGATATAAGGGAGACCACGGACCCTCCCTGTCAAATTTATCAACGATTTTCCGCAACAAGTTACCCTTAGATTTTTCCACCGATGCTTTGTAGCGTGACTTGGCAACTCTAAAAGCATTTAATGCGAACGTAAGATCTCCAGTAATCTTTCGGCTCTTGAGTTTATTTAACCGTTTACGCGCTCTCCGATATCTTTTACGCTGTTCAACTAAATAATCACTCCACCAGTCACATCTACGAATATTGATCATAGATCCGCGACCAATGGCGATGTCAGCACAGTAGGTAAAGGTTTCTGACATAATGTCAGCACTTTCTTCGGCTGACAGCCCGTCCCGAGTGAATTCTTTGGCGTGACACGCAAAAAGCGAGCCGAAAAATTCCCAGTTCGCGAATTTACATCTATATCTGAAATTACCGGGAATATGAGACGGACCCTGAATATAACCAGGAACAAATTCGTACACGATCAGGCGATGATCACTACAAGACGCGTCCGGTAGGACACGCCACCTATCCAAACGTACGTCCGCACTTGAAAGTGTGACGTCAATACAAGATTCGCCCATTTGGCTGCAAAAAGTAAGTGGTGCATCAGGGGTATTATGAATCGATAGGTTCATCTCAGCAATGAAATCCTCAACAGCGCAGCGTCGTTCGGTATCGGTGGTCCGAACCTTGCCATACCACAGAGACGATGACGTGTTGACATCCGCGCCAACGATAACTTTGCAGCCCGCGAGTGACCGCAAGACATGACGGAGATTATGTATATGAGGAGTAACAGGATCTGAATATTGAAAGTAAAAGCTTACGACGAATACTTTAAAAGAAGCTGATGAGACTTCAGCAACCGCACAGTGTGGCGTCGTGAGGTCACGTAAAGACGTTACCGTAAAGTTAGAAGACCGCGCAACATAAATTCCGGCTCGTGCCCTGCAATCTAGCTGCACTACACTGTGACGTAAACGTGAGTTTTGATATTGTTCTTGAATGAGTACAAGGTCTAAATTGTAGTCAATAATTAATTTATCTAACTCTGATGTCGCCACCTTATCGTTGTGAAGGTTTAATTGCCCTATGTTTAGACTATCCATCTTAATTAGTAATTAGTATGTAGGATAAGTTGTTCGAGTTTTAATTTACAGGTACCGCACTGATCCGACCCGCATCGATGGTCAAAAGGGTTTTTAAAATCGTTTACACGCCGCGCAAACCGGGGTAAAATTCGAATCGCCCTTATGCGGGCAAACATTGGTTTCGTGAGCCTCGGAACAGACAGCGCAGGTTGGTGATTTATTAGCGCAATGCTTTTTGACATGACCGAATTGTTAACAATACGCGCAACGAACTACCTCGATATCATCAACAAAACGGCAAGTGGCCCAATCAATAAATAATTTATCCTTGGTAGTCACAAGATGTTTCTATGCCTATCCATTTCCGACCGGTATCGGTAGAACGCCTACGGACTATTATCGTGGATTTAATAAAATCGTCTTCTTTTATTAGCAACTCATTTTTAATGTTTTGGCGGTACATAGCTTGCAAAAAATTTTTGTCTTCCATTGAGGCGGGAATGTCTGTAACTTATAGACGAGGGCGGCGACCCTTTGGTTTTTCTAAGCGGAGACCCACAGACTTTATAGCATCTACCGATTCTAATCTTTTTAATTGATTTTCATTTGCTACGCGCAGTACAACGCCCGATTTTGCGGTTTTTTATAATACCGACTAATTGAAACCCATCGTCACTCGGTCTAATCGCCTTCATAAGAGCCTGTCTAGTGGCGGATGATGACGCATAGTCAGCTGATCGCTCTTGGGTCGGATAGGCGACGACACAAGGCAGAGGCACTCTAGATTCAATAGCCGGGGCCACTTTAGGCAACCGCAGTTTCAAAGAATCTGCGTACGACATTTTATTGTCCTCATTAACGGTTTTAACGCCGGATTTTACTTTAATTATTTCTAATTCGCGCTCGGTATTACCAATCTTTGTTTCTTTACACGAAGATTTTAAAGCTAACAAAGACACGATACTTGTCAACTCGTTGAGTCATATCCATAATAGATGATTTATTCGCGACATTTATACGAGAACCGTTATCGTTAACCAGTTCGTTGATTTTGCCCAGGTACACAGACGCCTCCGAAACCAAATCGTAATATAATTATTTCCAATCGTAACAGTGATAATTCACTGTTATGATTGGAAATATTTAATGTAGACGAGGACTTTTCGGGAGAATTGGGTGCAGTTTGTAGGCGTTTCGACCTATCATCTATCAATTTGTCGGTCGGAGACATTTCACAAAATAGACGCTTAGCGAAGGTCTGCGTTAGCGGCGATCTGAGTGTCTTATAATTTCTACGGAAAATATCTCAGCCAGGATCAGGTGGGTCATCATTGTAAGTTGACATACCTAATTAATGAACAAGAAAACAAATCTAACTTAACGAAAAGAAAAATAAAACTAGTAAGAAGAAGAAAAAAATAAGTTACCCTCACCAAAAAGAAAATAAATGTACTCACCGAGATTGATTGATTTACAGTAACTACAAAAACAAACACTAAAAATAAACTTACGATACCAAAACTAGACACAATTAAACAACCTAGAAAGAAAAACACCAGCCGGAACTGACAATCGGAACACGATATTCGTAAATATAAAAGGAGCGTATTAATTTCACACCACACGGCGCGGGGGCGCGAAGGGAAGTGGGCACTTCACTAGCTGCTCATCGCCCCCTGAACAACTTCTCACTGAGTTGCAGTTACGACTACAGACTAGTGCATGCAGTGCACTGTCGCGCCAAGCATCAGCCAGCACTGTCGTGCGCCAAGCATCAGCCAGCACTGTCGCTCGCCAAGCATCAGCCAGCACTGTCGCGCGCCAAGCATCAGCCAGCACTGTCGCGCGTCAAGCCTCAGCCAGCACTTTCGCGCGTCAAGCATCAGCCAGCACTGTCGCGCGCCAAGCATCAGCCAGCACCGTCGCGCGCCAAGCAACAGCCAGCACTTGCAAGCCTGCAGCGCACTCTTGCAGCGGACCATCACGCGGAGCGATCTCTGCGCCAGCAATTGAGCGCACCTCGTAACGTGACGTTCACTTCCAGCCTCACTGCCAGTACATCCAGCATTTACAGAAGCTCATACAAAGGCAATGAACAACTACCACACAAGTAATCACACAAGTACTATAAAAATATTGGTAGAAAGTAACTGTTATTCTGTTCCTTGATTTATAACGAGATTGTGAGCAGGTAGTTCCAGGTGTGGTGGTACAGGTTCCATTTCGTAGGCGAGTTTTGAATTGAAGCACGACGTGTAGATATACCCTCCAATCTTCATAATAACAATTTGAATAGGCAAACCGACAGTTTCGGTTCGGAGAAGTGCCTTGGTCCGCGTCTCGATGCAAAGTGACCGTTCGACGAACCCCACTTTCCAAAGCGACTCTGTCCATGTGCCGCCATCACAAAATAACGTCACAAGCGTTTGCCCCTCTACTACATAAATCAAATCAGCAACTTCTATTAAAATTATATCGACGATCTCCGACATATATATCAAATATATGGCAAAATAGTCACTTAAAAGTGAAAACGGTTCATAAACCTGAAGATAATGGTTGGAACTTCGTCAATGGAAACTGTGATTTTAATTGGTTTGATGGGGATACAGTTCCTTCTTCTATTTATGAACTAATATTATAACAGCCTACTGATACTACAGAGAATGAGTCAAGTGAAACTGAAAACACTTTGAAGGTAATACATAACTTTTCTAGTTCATATAAAATATATGGAAATCTATATGATTGACATACACACATCAAAAGTGTCTAGGGATCAACATATATTTTTGCAATAACTTTTCTCCTGATTGATATTAATTAAAATTTTCTTTAAGGATTCATCAAATAAAGTGTTTTCGTTTGTCACAGTAACGATAAACCAAGTCACCTTTGCATTAATAAAGAAATTTGCCATTTTCCTAATAAAGGGATATTTGACATTTGAACCACTAACACAAAAGTTCGAAAAAAAGACTGAAATAACAGTTTTCTCTAAAATTTTATTGGGTAACTTAAACAATTAATAATCCGTGTTTCTACCGCGAACACTAACAACACAAGAACATCGGTTTGGCATACTCAAAATGAGTTCATCCAAATCACGCTGTGGAATGGCCGCCCATGTTCGTTGCAACAACAAAAAAAGGTCTTCTTGCGACTGGATACCCTCCATATTCGGCAGAGCTCTTCTCTGTAGCATATCCCATGCATGCTCAATCGGGTTCAAGTCTGGCGACTGAGCAGGCCAGGGCAGGACATTGATGTTAGCTGCGGCGAGACTTTGTCTTACAACTCTTGCGGTGTGCGGTCGTGCATTATCATGCATTAACTGAAATAAGGGACCGATTTGCACTTGTAGAGGAACGATGACGTCTGATACAATCGTCTCAGCATAAATTTGAGCGTTGAGGTTGCCTCTGATCCAAATCAACTCAGTTCTTCCGTCGATCCAAATACCCGCCCATACCATAATGGTTCCACCACTATAAGGATGGACTTCCTGGCAGGATTTTAATCGCTGTTGGCGTCCAGGGGTTCTCCAGTGTCGCATACGTCTTGTATCCGGTCTCATACCAAAACGAGACTCATCAGAAAAGCACACGAAACGCCATTGTTCTTCTGCCCAATTTCTGTGTTCAAGAGCCCATTGATATCGAATCCTACGATTGTGCATTGCTATAGGTGGTACCCGTAGCGGTCTTCGGGAATGAAGGTTCACTTCATGCAAGCGGTTTCTGACTGTTTGGTCGCTAATTAAGTTCCCTGAAGAGTGATGAAGCCTCACGGCTAACATCATGGCGGTTATTGTTGGAGCTCTTCGAGTTAAGATTTGAATGTATCGGTCTTGTCTCCGTGTGGTGCAGCGATACCGTCCTCCATGGCGCTCAGCCACGGTACCAGTGCTTCGGTAACGTGTCCAAAGTCGACTGATAACACTCTGACTTGTATTCAGAGCTAAAGCCACAGTACGTTGCCGGGAACCAGCTTCTATCATTCCCACGGCTCTGAGCATTTCTTCCCTGCTTAAATGACGTCGCCGCTCCATAATAACGTTGGTTTTAATCAGTAGTAGGGAAACAGTAGCACTAATAATGTCTTCAATGCGTTGTATGTTTTTATAGGGAAAATATTGACAGCTGATTTTCATCTTTTACTCGAATTTGATTCACAGTTCCTGATTCAAATTATGAAATGCACCAAAAAGGATCCATATAAATTTATAAAATCATAAATTTATTACAAAGCCACATCTCAATCTCAAGAAATCCGCATAAAAATGCTTGATCCCTAGACACTTTTGATGTGTGTATGTACCTATATTGGTTGTTTTAAGCGGAATTGAATGTTCATTTGTCTTAGAGTTTAGATTTTTTTTCTTCAATGTTGACATGCGGAAAAGTACGCGTCTATGCTAAATTGAAACTACGTCTACGCTACGTTTTTAAGATTTACCATATATAAGCACAGAGATTTCGGTAGTGTATGTATGCATACCCAACACAAAATCTCTGTGCACGCCGCCCCTGTATATAGGGCCACAAAATCTACCTTAGCTTCGATATCGATTAAAAAGTAATTAACCAACCAACAACAGCTAATATTATTTTAGATTACTTATTGTAGCTAATAGGTAGTAGAATATTTTATTTGAACTAGTGATTGATCATCTTTTTATAATGACTCTAATATAGAAAAAATCTTAAAAGAAAGTATCGTCGTTAAGTTGCGGATCGGTATTTTTACATATTTTTGTTGTCAGCATTCATAAATCACCAATAAATATTAAAAAAAAAATTTGTTAGTTATAAGATTTGACAATCATAAGCGGGCAGCAAGTTGTCAAAGTGTATGAGTGTGTATCAAACTTTATTATAGAAGAAGGTCGTAACTATAACTACTATTGCTTGACCATCGTTTTTTAAGATTGTAACTCGACTTTTGGGCTTGATAGTAGGTACGTATATTACATTACACATATAGGTTGGTCATCTCGTAGTGCCGATAAACGTCGAAAGAACAAAACCACGAGGCAGTTCACCCTTGCGATGGACCCACCAGTATTAAATCCGCACACATAATGTCATGTAGATTGTGATACAAATGACCTTACTGAAAATCTTACTGCAACGTGATTAACACGTGGTGTAGTATATTTGTTGGCATACTATAAAGTATATAAATAATATAAAGGATCATGACCGCTCTATCAACAGGAGCTACTTATATAATATTCTTAAGTTCAACATATTATGATTACTAAATGTACAATACCTACTAGAACTAGAACCCAGTGAATCCTACAGAGAATATATTTGTCAAATAAAACTAAAAACATAATAGAAAATAATGTTTTTATTCCGCACGTTAATTCAAATACGAGAGACATTAACAAACAATCATCTTTGTACTTCTGCTGTTATTTCATTATGTTAGTACAATAAATGATCCTTAAGAATGAACTAAGTATGTCTAAAAGCTGCGTTGTCTTCTCATGGCATCATTTATATTATCTTGATATTATACTTAGTTACATTGTCATGTCTGCAAATTTATAACAATATTAGTTTAAAAAATATGTTCACTACATAAATGCATATAATTCATAGTGTCGGGTCTGCCGTGCACAAGGTACAACATTCCTTTTTTTATTTAAAGGCTGTTTAATTTATCTGAACTATTTATTATACGTTGCATTCGAGAACGCGTTGAAAACACGAAACGTAGGGTATAGCAATAGGCATTTCACCAAATAAAACAATAATGGAACAAGGACATACATCTTATTAGATCCATTACTAAGAGTAGGAGTAAAAAGACAAATCTATTTTCTCATCTCCATCGCGTCGTTTACTTCTGTCCGAGCAGAGTGGCGAGTGGTGAGCCTATTTTTTGAAATGTATTCCCCAACTACATAAGGCACACATCATCATTATTTTACCTGTTAGAGGCAACCTTTACACAACGAGATAATAAAGATCACTGCTTACTTTGATAGACTTCTTTACCATGCATCATCACAAATAAAGATCACTGCTTACTTTGATAGACTTCTGTACCATGCATCATCACAAATAAAGATCACTGCTTACTTTGATAGATTTCTGTACCATGCATCATCACAAATAAAGATCACTGCTTACTTTGATAGATTTCTGTACCATGCATCATCACAAATAAAGACCACTGCTTACTTTGATAGACTTCTGTACCATGCATCATCACAAATAAAGATCACTGCTTACTTTGATAGATTTCTGTACTATGCATCATCACAAATAAAGATCACTGCTTATTTTGATAGATTTCTGTACTATGCATCATCACAAATAAAGATCACTGCTTACTTTGATAGACTTCTGTACCATGCATCATCACAAATAAAGATCACTGCTTACTTTGATAGATTTCTGTACTATGCATCATCACAAATAAAGATCACTGCTTACTTTGATAGATTTCTGTACTATGCATCATCACAAATAAAGATCACTGCTTATTTTGATAGATTTCTGTACTATGCATCATCACAAATAAAGATCACTGCTTACTTTGATAGACTTCTGTACCATGCATCATCACAAATAAAGATCACTGCTTACTTTGATAGATTTCTGTACTATGCATCATCACAAATAAAGATCACTGCTTACTTTGATAGATTTCTGTACTATGCATCATCACAAATAAAGATCACTGCTTATTTTGATAGATTTCTGTACTATGCATCATCACAAATAAAGATCACTGCTTACTTTGATAGACTTCTGTACCATGCATCATCACAAATAAAGATCACTGCTTACTTTGATAGATTTCTGTACTATGCATCATCACAAATAAAGATCACTGCTTACTTTGATAGATTTCTGTACTATGCATCATCACAAATAAAGATCACTGCTTATTTTGATAGATTTCTGTACTATGCATCATCACAAATAAAGATCACTGCTTACTTTGATAGACTTCTGTACCATGCATCATCACAAATAAAGATCACTGCTTACTTTGATAGATTTCTGTACTATGCATCATCACAAATAAAGATCACTGCTTATTTTGATAGATTTCTGTACTATGCATCATCACAAATAAAGATCACTGCTTACTTTGATAGACTTCTGTACCATGCATCATCACAAATAAAGATCACTGCTTATTTTGATAGATTTCTGTACTATGCATCATCACAAATAAAGATCACTGCTTACTTTGATAGACTTCTGTACCATGCATCATCACAAATAAAGATCACTGCTTACTTTGATAGATTTCTGTACTATGCATCATCACAAATAAAGATCACTGCTTATTTTGATAGATTTCTGTACTATGCATCATCACAAATAAAGATCACTGCTTACTTTGATAGACTTCTGTACCATGCATCATCACAAATAAAGATCACTGCTTACTTTGATAGATTTCTGTACTATGCATCATCACAAATAAAGATCACTGCTTACTTTGATAGATTTCTGTACTATGCATCATCACAAATAAAGATCACTGCTTATTTTGATAGATTTCTGTACTATGCATCATCACAAATAAAGATCACTGCTTACTTTGATAGACTTCTGTATCATGCATCATCACAAATAAAGATCACTGCTTACTTTGATAGACTTCTGTACCATGCATCATCACAAATAAAGATCACTGCTTATTTTGATAGATTTCTGTACTATGCATCATCACAAATAAAGATCACTGCTTACTTTGATAGACTTCTGTATCATGCATCATCACAAATAAAGATCACTGCTTATTTTGATAGATTTCTGTACTATGCATCATCACAAATAAAGATCACTGCTTACTTTGATAGACTTCTGTACCATGCATCATCACAAATAAAGATCACTGCTTACTTTGATAGATTTCTGTACTATGCATCATCACAAATAAAGATCACTGCTTACTTTGATAGATTTCTGTACTATGCATCATCACAAATAAAGATCACTGCTTACTTTGATAGACTTCTGTATCATGAATCATCACAAATAAAGATCACTGCTTATTTTGATAGATTTCTGTACTATGCATCATCACAAATAAAGATCACTGCTTACTTTGATAGACTTCTGTACCATGCATCATCACAAATAAAGATCACTGCTTACTTTGATAGATTTCTGTACTATGCATCATCACAAATAAAGATCACTGCTTACTTTGATAGATTTCTGTACTATGCATCATCACAAATAAAGATCACTGCTTATTTTGATAGATTTCTGTACTATGCATCATCACAAATAAAGATCACTGCTTACTTTGATAGACTTCTGTACCATGCATCATCACAAATAAAGATCACTGCTTATTTTGATAGATTTCTGTACTATGCATCATCACAAATAAAGATCACTGCTTACTTTGATAGACTTCTGTATCATGAATCATCACAAATAAAGATCACTGCTTTCTTTGATAGACTTCTGTACCATGCATCATCACAAATAAAGATCACTGCTTATTTTGATAGATTTCTGTACTATGCATCATCACAAATAAAGATCACTGCTTACTTTGATAGACTTCTGTATCATGCATCATCACAAATAAAGATCACTGCTTACTTTGATAGACTTCTGTACCATGCATCATCACAAATAAAGATCACTGCTTACTTTGATAGATTTCTGTACTATGCATCATCACAAATAAAGATCACTGCTTATTTTGATAGATTTCTGTACTATGCATCATCACAAATAAAGATCACTGCTTACTTTGATAGACTTCTGTACCATGCATCATCACAAATAAAGATCACTGCTTATTTTGATAGATTTCTGTACTATGCATCATCACAAATAAAGATCACTGCTTACTTTGATAGACTTCTGTATCATGAATCATCACAAATAAAGATCACTGCTTTCTTTGATAGACTTCTGTACCATGCATCATCACAAATAAAGATCACTGCTTATTTTGATAGATTTCTGTACTATGCATCATCACAAATAAAGATCACTGCTTACTTTGATAGACTTCTGTATCATGCATCATCACAAATAAAGATCACTGCTTACTTTGATAGACTTCTGTACCATGCATCATCACAAATAAAGATCACTGCTTATTTTGATAGATTTCTGTACTATGCATCATCACAAATAAAGATCACTGCTTACTTTGATAGACTTCTGTATCATGCATCATCACAAATAAAGATCACTGCTTACTTTGATAGACTTCTGTACCATGCATCATCACAAATAAAGATCACTGCTTATTTTGATAGATTTCTGTACTATGCATCATCACAAATAAAGATCACTGCTTACTTTGATAGACTTCTGTATCATGCATCATCACAAATAAAGATCACTGCTTACTTTGATAGACTTCTGTACCATGCATCATCACAAATAAAGATCACTGCTTACTTTGATAGATTTCTGTACTATGCATCATCACAAATAAAGATCACTGCTTACTTTGATAGACTTCTGTATCATGCATCATCACAAATAAAGATCACTGCTTACTTTGATAGACTTCTGTATCATGCATCATCACAAATAAAGATCACTGCTTACTTTGATAGACTTCTGTACCATGCATCATCACAAATAAAGATCACTGCTTATTTTGATAGATTTCTGTACTATGCATCATCACAAATAAAGATCACTGCTTACTTTGATAGACTTCTGTATCATGCATCATCACAAATAAAGATCACTGCTTACTTTGATAGACTTCGGTACCATGCATCATCACAAAAAAAAATTACAACTTTTATTAGCCCTTTGTTTCTGTGTAGATTTAATAACTGTGGAAGGACGACTTTACAAGTGACTGTTTAAGTCTTGGCGCCAACCTCTATAGGTATACAACGAGTAATATGATGGGAATACTAGAAGCTTAACTACGATAACAAACGAGATCTAGACACACATTATCTATTACAAAATGGTCTGGCTATATCTTCAATATTATATTATTTAACTTCAACTTCAAGCTCCAGAACACCACAGATCCTTGTTCGTTCTCTTTGATGTTGGTGTCGTGGGACAGCTTTGATCTTCTAAACTATATTCTGAGCACTAGGTTAACTGTTTTCTGATAGATCAAACTGATGATTTTTGGTCAAAACTGACACACGTAGGGAATGAAGTAAGGCATAATATGTAGACATATATAAGATAATTTAATATGATCAGGCAATTTATACACCGTGCTGTTTGAACCACCTTACAACGACAGCCTACTTTATCTATTCAATGAATAGTCATTATAAACAATTATTGAATAATTTAAAAAATCACCATCATCATCTCTGCATTAAGTCCCGGTTGCATCCACGGCTTTCGCGTTGGAGCTCGTTGGTCACCGCTCCATTCCGAGTGCTCTTGAAGCGCAAGATTGACTGCGCTCGCATATCGGATGTTCAATCTACGTCATGTGTCATAATAATGCATGGCATTTTCATTTCTTAAATTATTGTAATATTATTTTTTTAAAGTTTGAAACCTTTTTTGTAGCCTTGTGCACTTTTTGGGATGGGTAAAAAATGTTAAACTAGCGCCATGACACCGAGATCTAAACGAAAAGGAGAGTAGAGCGCCGGAGTAGGCGAGCAAGTACTCGTAATATCGCCTTTGGTACCGCGCTGTAAAAAGGTACGCCTGCTCCAGGTGCTGCCTTCAAGCGGCGGTGTGCGTGTTTATTTGTTTGAGATAAACTTGGGATGTAAAAAAGTAATTGTAATAGTTAAGGTGTCATATTTGTTATGTAATATATAAATGGCCATGTTTGTGTACGATAACACAATAAATGAACATTGTTATAGTATTTTACTACATTTACTAATGTTAAGTTGTCATTGGATAGATGTGGGCTGTCGTTACACTACGCTTAAAATTGCACGGTGTACATTTATTTATATGCTGCATTTTATGATTAACTATGAGGTAATCTGGAATTAACTCTCGTTCTAAGGCAATGGTGGATTAGCAGTTACCCTAGTGGGCAGATCATACCAAGATGTTTCAAGAGACTTCGCTACCGTTTTCACATTCATTTAGAGATTTATTTCCGAAGGCTATGTGTATAATAGAATAATAATTACTAAACTTAAATAACAATAATGCAATTTCAGTGGTTAGAACCGTGCGAAACAGAAACACAGAAACATATAAAAAGTCGATCAGTTTCAGTTTAAAAATTTAGCTAGAGCGATCTTGTGTCCGACTTCACTGTGTTAGCGGTTTGCACACAAGGCACCAAACACTAAAACGTAAATGTGCCTATACCAGTCTGTGGTAACACGTATGATCATAAGGGATTATTATAACTACTTAGTATTCAAATTACTCAATCCGAATAGAATACAAATAAAAACACCAAACAATGTAGCAGGTAATCTGATGCCGATATAAATCTGATTATATATTATTACTGTAAAAGTAATTTAAATATTAGGGGTTAAAGTATGAAATTGCCGTTAAGTTGCGATAGTTTCTTTAAATTGACATAGATTCTTCATTCTTTATGGTTTGACATAGCGACCTATAAACATAAATTTAAGAACTGTATTCACTACCTATAAATAAAATTGATTTTGATTTTGATTTTTGAGGTTTCCGAATGAAACATGAAACTTTTTTCACATGGTTTCTATGATGTTATTCTTTTAAAGAATGTGAACATTTTAATATCGACTTTTGTTTTTTTATTCATTAAGTATATGTATTGTAGCGGTAACGATCGGGGCCGCTGCTTAAAGGGGCGTGGGTTCGATCCCCACGCAGTGCAAATATTTGTATGCATGATGGTCGTGATTCAGAAAGGACGTTAAGCCTTTCGTCTCGGTTGCCTTACGAACATCTAATGACAGTCGTTACGGGTTGTAGGAACCCTCAAAAGTCCAACAATTGGTCTAACTGCAATGCTTCGATATCGCCTTTGGGTTGTGAAGGTCAGACGGCAGTCGCTTCACGGAAAATATTGAAAATTAGCCAAAATGAGCAGTTATACTGGCAAAGCGGACCCCCAGACTCCAAAGATGAAAAGTTTCGGATGCGACTGGGATTAAAGCTGAGATGATGAATTGTTTTTATTATTCATCTTGGAAAAGAAAGTTTTATACTGCGAAAATTAGAGTGTTTCAAAAATCACTCGATTGTGACACAAAAAAACGTGCTAGAAATAGCCCGCAATGCGTTTGGAGAGGGGTCTAGTAACGAACGCACCGATTTTGGTTTAAACGATTTCGTGTTGGAAACTTTGACTTATCAACTTATGCAATTATATGTATTTTTTATTATTGATATTCAAGTTATTTTCTTTTTTGTAATTTATTTATTTTTTACCAGTAAAGTCATCAAGAGAGTGCGAAAAATGGTGGCGATTTAGCGACTAAACTATATTCAATGTTTTATGTTCGACTTAGATAAAGAGATAAAAGCTATGCAATAGCTTCAAAATTACGTCATTTTCGTGATAAGCAAAAACCCTTGTTACGACACCCAAGTCAAAATATCATGAAATATGATGTCGGGGGGTGTTAGGTTATTTTCGTTACGGAATTTCTGGATTCGATCTTCACGGTCAAGGCCCGCGACAGCAGCTATAGCAATAGCTTAAAAATACGAAAAATGTGTGCCTAAGCATTTATTGTATTGTATTGAAACATGTGTTGTCTTGTTGAATCGGTACAGAAATGAAGGAATATTGGATCAAATTGTGACATTTGATGAAAATTAGAATCTTTGTGATAACCGCAAAAGAAAAATGCAATGGCTGACCCCAGATCAAACGCCACAACAGTGTCCTAAAGCAAAACTTACCAACGTGATGGTAACTGTTTGTTGGTCTCAGCGTGGTGTTGTTTACTATAGTATTCTCCGATCTGGTCAAGCAATAACGGCAGATGTTTACTGTGCCGAACTCAACAATGTTGGCAAAACTGGCAGTGAAACAGCCCTGTCTCATGAATCGATCTTCACCATTATTGCTCCATGACAACGCGCGACCTCATACATCATGAGAAACCAATTTGACCCTTTAGGAACTACTATTAGAAACCGTTCGTATTCGCCAGACCTTACTCCAACGGACTACCACTTTTTTCGTGATTTGGACAATTATCAACGTGACAAGAAGTTTTCTTCCCCGGAGGCAGTGCAAAATGCTTTCACACAGTTTGTGCAATCTAGATCCTCACAGTTCTATCGCAAAGGCTTAAATGACCTTCCTATTAGTTACCACAATAATGGTAAATATTTTCATTAAATAAATTAGTGGAACATTAAAATCGACAATTTCATACGTTAACCTCTATATGTAAGTACATACAAGGTATGTGGATGGTCACGCTACTCTTTTATAAATATTATAATAATATACACTGACTGACTCATAAGCTGTATCAAAGTTAAGATTAAGTACTTTAAACTTAAGTATGCAACCTTTTTAGATTAAATTATATAAATATGGAGAGACTGGCTCATCTTAAAAAAAAAAGCAAAATTTAAAAATAGAACTACAGTAAAACAAATGAATATTGCCGGGAAAAGAAAATTTACTGGTAGTCTCTAGTACTCAAATCTGATATTTGAGTGTTATTTAAAGTAAATGTTTAAAATGATTCGCATTGATTTTTTATTCTTTAGTTTAAATTAAATTATTGTTACCAGCACAACTGTTGGGTTAGTGTTTTGGGAGTATTTGAACCATAATATGGATACTTCGTCCGAACAAGCGGCTCAAATTGTAACACTGGTGCGGGAGGGCTTGGATCAATGAACGATTGGTAGAAATTTAAATTTTAACCAGTCTACGGTTTCTAGAATATAAGGAAAGTTTGTGGGTACAGATTCTTACAGAAGGAGACGTAATACAGGCAGGACTCGGTCAACCACCGGTCGTGATGACCGATTTATGGTTACAATTTCCTTGCGAAATCGTTTCGTCACGTCAGTTAACATCAAAACAGAGCTTAATGAAGTGCGTGGAGTAAATGTGAGTGCGAGAACAACAAGAAGAAGGTTAAGGGAAGCTCTTTTAGACCAGTAAAAGGTCCAAAGTTGTCTGTAGCTCACAGAGAAGCTCGCGGAAGATTTGAACATGATCACCTAAATTGGACAGAAGAGCAATGGGCCTCCGTATTGTTCACCGACGATTGTAGGAAATGTTTATATGGTGCAGATGATCGCAAAAGAGTCTATCATCGACGTGGGGAGCGATATGCTCAAAGTTGCATTGAGGAGCGCGTTCCTTTTGGAGGCAGTTCGTGTATGGTCTCGGGTGGCATATCGATGAACAGGCGAACAGAACTTGTGTTCATAGACACGGTTCGTCAAAACGGTAATAGAGGGGAGATTGACTGCACATCGCTACATAACAGAGATCTTAGATGATCACGTGGTGCCTTACATGGGATTCATAGGCGAAAATTTTACTGTAATGCAGGATAATGCCCAGCCGCACGCTGCTGCACAAGGTCGACAATATTGCGAAGAGGATGGGATACGTATGTACAATCAATTGGCCAGCACGCAGCCCGGATCTTAATCCCATTGAGCATGATTTTTGGGAAATCCTGTAATAAAATCTAAGCGAACCGATTAGAATCCGCAATAGGGGCAAGTGGAGGTAATACACCTTATTAAAACATAAATAAACCTTTGCATAGTTTGTGTCTATTGTTATAACCAATTTTCCTTAAATGTCTGTTTTTTCTTCAAAAAAGTCTTAAGGTTCATTCCAGTACAAAAATTAAGTAATAGTAGTAGTAAATTAGTAAAGTTTCAATTTAAATCTGTATAGAAAGTTTGCATACTGTGCGGGACAAATAGTTTTTACATTGTTAGTACATAGGAACTAATTAGGAATAGTGTTACGAACAGTGTATACAGTATAGTAGATGTTATTGTAATTACTTAGAATAGAACATTTGTGCATAAGAATTTAGAAAGCGTAAGATGGACGATCATTCATTGTGATAGGAATGGTTGTACAAATGTACACACCTGGCAAGGTAACAATTATGATAGGAATGACTGTGAACATTTGGTAAAATATCAGTGACAAAAGTTAACCGTCATAAAGTGTTCCCTTGTTATAAAATGCAGCAGACATAAAATTGTAATAGAAATGGTTGTCCCACATCTGGCTGAACGTAACACAACACCAAAAAGGTGGGCGCCATAAAATCCCTTGTCCTTGGTTCCTTGGGATAGGCGCAATAAAATGACCCCTTGTAATGGACGTTATAAAGTGCAGACCCTCAGGTTTAGGATGCAGCCCAGAAACGTGCGTAAGACAATGGCTGGTGAAACCCGACGATCTCGTCCCTTTCCACGGTTTGCGCCCTTGTCACAGTATAAATAGGCCCCATGTTTGAGCATCAAGACCTCGTCCGATGAAGGCCAGCCCGCGCCGCAGCTGAGCCAGTAACCATAACTTCCCAACCATGACCTCTGAGTTTGTTTCGGACGTTTCTTCTCAGAGCTAGTACTAGGAAACGCCGCGGTCATCAAACCAAAATAAAAATAAAAATTCGATCCAGCCATCCCTTGTCCATGGACACCGAAGTTTTCTCGGCTAAGCGCCCCAACTCCGTCTCCTCGGACTCCGCCGAGGAATCATCCCCGCCCACTCAGGCGTCGGACGACGACGAACCCGACTTCAAGGTCGTCGCCCTCAAGAGGAGGAGGAAGAAATTCTCCTCCATCCAAGCCCCTAAACTAGTGGCCACCGAGTCGGCTAGCGGCCGACCTAGCCCCACATCCATCCTCCCTAAAGGGACTGACGCCCCTCGTGCCGCGTCACCCAAAACCGCCCCCTCGGCTCCACGCGCGGCCACTATAATCCCCCCTCCCCCGCCTGTCTGCATCCAAGACAAGGCGAAGTGGCCCACCGTGTCCGGCTGGTGCACGGAATCTAAAATGGCATTCACCAATGCTAAATCCACACAGACGGGGATAAAAGTCTCCGTCCCTACAGCCAGGGACTTCCGAAAGCTGACCAAGCTCCTCCGCCTGAGAGGTGTGGCCTTCCACACCTACTCCCTCCCTGAGGACCGTCTCACCCGTGTGGTGATCCGAAGGATCCCCAAGGAGATTCCCACCGAGGAAATAAAAGCAGATCTCCTAGCACAGGAGATCCCCGTGAAGGAGGTCCACGCATGCATAAGGCACGCGGCAAAGGGTTGGCATATGACATGATCCTAGTGATCTGTCACCCCGTCGAGGGAGCCACCCACCACCCCATATTCCTGATAAAGAGCATCTGCTCTCTATCAGGTATAGTCACTGAGAAGCCGCACAAGAGCGGCACCGTTGGTCAATGCCATAGGTGCCAACTGTACGGCCACTCGCAGGCACACTGCCACGCCAAGCCCAGGTGCGTCAAGTGCCTAGGCGACCACGGCACAGTCGAGTGCCCTCGGCCCAAGGACCGCGCGCTCTGCACCGAGCCACCAAGCTGCGTCCTCTGCGGCAGGACCTATGACCCCCACCCATTTCCCCTACGACCCCGATCACACCCCGGACGTCCATGACGTGGCGCTCCTAAAGAACGTCAACCTACGGTTAGACTCTACAGAAGCGCTACCTGAGCTATCGCCCGATCATCGACCAGTCGTTATCAGACTGGCTCCCCGCACTGGCCTCTCTGACCCAGGTCAAGTACCACTGACGAAGGTGGTAACGGACTGGAGGAAAGTAAGCGATCGGCTGAAATCCTCCACTTCCCCCCACCTGGACTCCATACCTGCACGCCTGGACTCTATCGCGGACACGACGACCGCAATCGACTCGTTCACGGATCACATACAGTCAGTCCTGAACGACTGTTCAAGGGAGGTAACAGCGACAGAAGACTGCCGTTGGAAACTTCCCACTGACTTGCGCGAACTCTTGACCGAGAAGAACGCGGCTGTCCGTGCCTACAGCAGCTTCCCCTGTGCGGCCAACAAAGCCCATATGCGCTATTTACAGAGAACTGTAAAAAGACGCATATCGGAGTGGCGTGAAACCGGCTGGGATAAGATGCTGGACGAGTTAGAGCCCACCCATCTAGCCTTCTGGGAACTTCAGAGGAAGTTAAAATCCAAAGAAGTTGTCACCATGCCTCCTCTGGTTCGCCCCGACAATACCATCGCCTTCGACGACGATGAAAAGGCTGAATGCCTTGCCTCCTGCCTCGAAGCCCAGTGCTCCCCCAGCCTCCTACCAGTAGACCAAGCCCACCTCCTAGAGGTCGACGCTGAAGTAGAACGTAGGACCTCCCTCCCGCCCGTTGACGACCCGGATGATCCCCTGCCTCCCATCACTCCAGATGAAGTGAGGGACATCATCAAAGGCCTTCAACCCAAAAAAGCACCCGGATCAGACGGCATCACCAACAGAGTGGTCCGACTCTTCCCAGCCCACCTAGTCCTCCTCTTGACCACCATCTTCAATGGTGCAATGGGGAACAATATTTTCCCACAAACGTGGAAAGAAGCCACAGTGATTGGCATTCCCAAGCCCGGTAAGCCTAAAGCCGAACCCAACAGTTACCGTCCAATCAGCTTACTGAAAGTTCTCGGCAAAATCTACGAGAGGCTTATTTATAAGCGTCTCAGAGCCTACGCCGAGAACAAGGGCCTCATTCCAAATGAGCAGTTCGGGTTTCGAACCCAACACTCCTGTCCACAATAAATCCTACGCATCACTGAACATATACACGCAGGGTTCCTGCGTGGTATGTACACAGGCGTAGTCTACTTCGATATAGCGAAAGCGTTTGACAAAGTCTGGCACAACGGCTTAATCTATAGGCTGTACAAACTCGGAGTGCCCGACCGTCTCGTTCTCATCTTACGGGACTTCCTGTCGAACCGCACCTTCCGCTACAAAATCGAAGGAGCACACTCCTCCCCCCGCCCCACCCGTGCAGGTGTTCCCCAGGGCTCCGTGCTAGCCCCCCTTATATTCACGCTGTACACAAGCGATATCCCGAAAGGTGGTAAGGCCCAAGTCGCTCTGTTCGCAGACGACACTGCCATCTACTGCTCGGGACTCAGCCCTGACCGAATTCGACACCATCTCCAAACCGCAGTCAACAAACTGGCTGACTGGTTCAAGAAATTGAGGATCGAAGTTAACCCCCAAAAGAGTCAAGCGGTACTCCACACGAAGCCGCGACTAAACGTCCCCACCCCACGACCCATCTCCATGTCTGGCGAGCTGATCCCCTGGGGGAAGCAAGCCAAATATCTAGGTGTGATCCTCGACCGCAACCTCAACTTCTCAGAGCACATTAAGGCGGTCCGCTCACGTGCCGCCTACGCTCTGGGTCGACTCCACCGCGTCCTCAACCCGCGTAGCAAACTGTCGCTCAAGTGCAAAATGCGCTTGTACACAGCGTGCATACGCCCGATTATGACATACGCTTGTCCTGTCTTCGCACACGCCAAGCCGCGTCATATCCATAGGATGCAAGTAGTCCAAAACCGTTTTCTTCGTAAAGCCACAAACGCCCCTGGGTTCGTCAGAAATGAGATCCTCCACCTTGATCTCAAAATCCCCACCATCCAGCAGTTCATGAAGCGTCTTTCCAAACGCTTCTTTGACACTGCCGCCAAGCACCGCAATCCCCTGATAGTAGCGGCTGCTAATTACACCCCCTCCACCATCTCCAAGCTTCGCCGCCCAAGGCATGCCGTCACAGACCCAGATGACCCCATAACCCTCCTCCAAGAGGCCAATAGGGCCACTAGTACATTAAACAAAAACAGACCGACCTACCGACCTCGCCGCCGAGGTCCATCGCGACGCGTTCAACGTAGTAGCCCCCTCCCCCGTCCCTCGTCCGATGAAGGTCAGCCCGCGCCGCAGCTGAGCCAGTAACCATAACTTCCCAACCATGACCTCTGAGTTTGTTTCGGACGTTTCTTCTCAGAGCTAGTACTAGGAAACGCCGCGGTCATCAAACCGAAATAAAAATAAAAAATTCGATCCAGCCACCCCCTGCTGTTCACTCCAGCGACGCCCTAAGCCGAGGTTCGTACCCCACAGGGGGTGCTCTTAGTGCGCAGTCGCTTAGTTTTAATAGCCCTGGCTGGAGGCTTTAAATTCATTTAAGGCATCCACAGGAAAGTCCGGTTAAGTAGTCACGGGATCTCAAGGTCAACTACGAGATGCCATATCAAAAAAAAAAAAAAAAACAGCCATCCCTTGCTGTTCTTTCCAGCGACGCCCTAAGCCGAGGTTCGTACCCCACAGGGGGTGCCCTTAGTGCGTAGTCGCTTAGTTTTTAGTAGCCCTGGCTGGAGGCTTTAAATTCATTTAAGGCATCCACAGGAAAGTCGGTTAAGTAGTCACGGCCTCTCAAGGTCAACTAAGAGATGCCATATAAAAAAAAAAAAGCATCAAGACACATTCATCTTCATCTTCGAGGAGTCTATAGCTACAGCGAGTCGACATTCGTATTTGTCTTCGAAGAGTTAACAGCTACAGTCAAGATCAACAGCAAGATCCCTACAGGATCAACAATCAAGAAGTAATAGTTAAGAATCAATAGTAGTATAAGTTAAATAGTGACTCCGTTAATATTTTGGAAGAATATAAACCAAGTTAGTCTACACACCGAAATCTCACTATTTCCACCAACCCAGCAACAGAGTGTGCATCAGAACGTGCAGAGTGCAACCGCATACGTCCACTTAATGGTCCTTTGATAGCCGGATAAGTGGCACATTTAATGGTCCTGCATGTCTGACACGCACACATACTTAGTTAAAATATTCGTCTATTACTTTGATGAACAGACAGCTGTGCTGCTGGGGAGTTTGTTCCGCCACTTCTTCTTCCCAGCGAAAGCACTAGGAAGTGTCGATGGGTGGGCGTTTTGAGGGACCGTCTTATGTAATATTGACGTTCAAAAAATGCTGATTCTCAGCCTAATTTGAATAAATGACTTTTGATTTGATGCAGTTTATGAGTCCGTCAGTGTATATGTAAAACAAAACACAAAACGATCCAAAGTAAGAATAAATTAATTTTAGTAAACATTGTCTACATTCTGAACTTACTACCACAAAACCGAATTTAAGATAAACAACCAGTGTCTTGGTGTTGAACTGTTAGGGTTGTGCGCTAAGGTAACAATATAAATTGAAGTTATTATAATAATAATAATAATAATCATTTATTTCAGACAAACGTCCATAAATTACATAAAATGAGATAAATTGAAATTAATAACAATCAAAAAAATAAATTACGCACGATTCGTTTACACAATATGTAAAGAAAACCCCGTCCGACCCATAAGGATAATAAAGATTAGGTAAATACACGACCAAATAAAATATCAAATTATACATCATAATAACAATACTAATGAATTTTGAAATAATCTTTTTTCCGCGAATTAATTCAAAATTCCCCAAAATTTTATAATGTTTAAATAGTGACAATACCTTTTTTGCCGGTATTATTGCGACCGCGTGCCGTACCCCTTTGCCCGCGCATCTATTGCCTACCTAACATGTATTAAGTTGCCTCTTATTGCGAAATAATATTGAGTTTTTAGGGTTTTTTTTTTTAAGTTTAGCTCAGCTTTCTAGGTATTAGTAGAATCAGTTATCAATACCTTGTAAATAATATTGTAAATGATATTGATTTTTTAGGGGATTTTTTTTTAAGTATAGCCCGGCTTTCTAGTCATTAGTAGAATCAATTATCGATACCTTACAATACCTTCACGGATCGGTCAGGGTTTTCTTAACATACTGTATATTAAAATCTTTTCTAAATATTCTATATCTTGACTAAAAAGTCGCCCAAAATATTATAGTTATGAATAGAAAAATAACATCATTATACATTTATTACAATACTTGAATATATAATTTTGACTACTTTTAGTGTTTATTAGAATATGTTTGCATTAGTCTTTTAAGTAATTCATATATTACATCTATAACATTAGCAACTAACTGAACTCGAGCCTATAAACTGCTCGAGATAACATAGCAAAAATATATAAATCTTCTTAGAGAATAAACCAAGAAACTAGTGTATTGTCAATATTTTCAAAGTCTTTTAATTGAAATAGTATAGAATTAGAAGAACATCTAAAGAGAAAACATTTCTGAGAAAACGTTATGCTACGAAATCTAATTAATAAGAGCGGGGATGAGATTAGTAAAAAAGCAAAAATAATTCTGAAGAATCTACAAGTGGCTAAGAGATCATGATGCTTACGCATAAAGGACACTGAAATATTAACTTAAGAAAATCAAGGAATCAACGAACTTGACTGATTTCATGAAAAAATGAATGCGTTATAAGTATTAAAAATATTTACTAGCATCACAACTCGTCTTTCACCTTGTCGTGGCTGCGGCAAAACTCAATCATATCCTGAGCAGTGCGCGCGCCGCTGTACTCGGCGACGACCGCCCCGCTCACATACATTTTGAACGTGGGCAGACTCTTGATCCCAGCGAGGTCAGCCACTTTGGCGTTCTCGGACGCGTCCACAGCATACAGTTTCACTTTCGTATCCCTCAGCCCCTCAGCCGCTCGACTGAACTCTGGCTTCGCATCCATGCAGTGACCACACCCTGAAAGTAACTGGTTCAGTCAATAACACATGCGCTTGTCAAAACACTGTGAACTTAGATCATTATTAAAAATTTGTGAGATCCTTAAGGACCCTATCGAGAACAATAAAACTTAATGATATCAGTACGGAACCTACTGAGCACAGCGAAATAATAGTAATAATAATGAACAATTATTTATGCGACTTTATATTTTTATGATGTTGGCAACACCAACGTCAACAACAACGATCATTTTGTCTCTTCGTATTTATGTACATAATTAGAACAATAGAAACAGTTTTTATACAAATATTATTTTTCGAAAGAATACCTATAAAAGAACGAACCTATAACTAGCAAAGATGTATGCAAAGAAAAACTGGGACCAATGACACCTGTTATCTCATATCGAGGCAAAATATTGTGGAAAGGAAAAAAAATATGTTGACGCGATCTGCCGGTCTACGTGCACGCCTACCATCTCCGGATTCGTTGCTCGGCTCCGCCTCGCCGCCGCCGGTCTCCAGCCCCATTGTGAATGCTGTGATGACACCGGCCGCGGTAGTTGCGTCGAGCTCGAGCGACGAGTATTTCTCTCCGCTTTACGCCACCACCTGCTCGCCGACGAGGAGGCGCCGTCCTCCTCGTCGCCGGACCGCTTAGGACCTCGAGGCCCATTTGCTTCTGACAGGGTCCCAGCTCCCGGCGGAAGTGTGCAGCGCATGAGATGGACGCAGTCCATCAATGAAAATGTCATGCGCTCATACTAAGGGGCTACAGAGGGAGGAAACAACCTGACCGCGTACCGTGTCAACGCTTCGGCACAACGACTGTCGGATCAGGTACGGGTTATCCAGCGTAATCATATGTTGGATGATGCTGTGCTTGATCGCTTGCGAAATGAAATGCAGAGTAGCCGTGTCATCGCTCACCAGTCGCAGACTGCGCAGGTACCACCGCAGCCAACAAACTAGGCGGACGAGGGGAGTAATGATAGGGCTACAAATGTAAGCACCCAGTGCAATGAGGAATTAAGGAATGCTTAATTAAGGCCTATGAATCAGAGCCACATATTTAGCTCATGCAGGTGCTGGAGTTGTATAAAGTGGATGCAACTCTGCGCACTTTCCTGATGACGTGTATGAGGACACGGAGGACAGTCTTTCGCTATCCAGGATGTCGAAATATTCAGAGGAATAGCGAGCCGATAAGGAACGAGCGAGGTATATTTCAGGGCGATAGTTTGAGTCCACTTCGGATTTGCTCAGCATTGAATCTTCTAAGCACACTGTTGCAGGATTCAGGTCTAGGCTATTGGTTGAGGAGAGGTGGTCAGGTTATATCACACCTCTACATGGGTGACCTGAAACTTTTTGCTCCCAACAATTTACAACTGAAGGAGCTACTGAAAATTACTGAAACTTTCAGTAGCTCCATCAGGATGGAATTCGGTGTGGACAAATGTGCGGTCATGCATGTAAAGCGAGGAGAGATTGTGGAATCCGTGGGAACTCAACTCACGAGGTCCATAAACCTTAGAGCCCTCTCCGCATCCGAAACCTATAATTATTTGGGTATGTCGGAAGCGTAGGGTATCAATGTTACTGACATGAAGCAATCGTTGAAGGTACGCTTCTTTGGCCTCTTGAAAAAAGTACTTAATAGTCTTCTATCAGGCGGAAACAAGGTGCGCGCTTTCAACGGTTGGGTCATATTGATGTACTCTTTCGGGATACTCAAATGGACTCAAACCAAACTTGACGCCCTGGATCAGAGGGCCCGTACGCTGCTGACTGCAAATAGATTGCATCACCCACGGTCATCGGTTATGAGGCTGTATATTCCGCGAAAATTTGGAGGTCGTGGCTTTTTAAACGCTAAAACCCTCCACAATCGCGAGATATGTAGTCTCAGGGAATATTTTCTAGAAACCGACGTGGGGGTGCATCGAAATGTGGTCGCGGTTGACAAGGGCCTCACTCCGCTCTCCTTGGCTAAAGAGAACTGGCGTAAACTAACAGTGCTTGACACAAATGATCGCATGGGGGTATGGAAGAGCAAAGAGCTTCACGGACGCTTTTTCAGAGCCCTACACGGGCCTGATGTAGATATACAAGCGTCCGTAGCCTGGCTACGTTTCGGTGACCTTTTTGGAGAAACCGAAGGTTTTGTCTATGCAATTATGGACGAAGTTATATGATGACTAACAAGTACCGGAGATCTATTGTGAAAGACGGCACAATTGACATCTGTCGGGCATATCACCGGCCGGGGGAATCAATATGGCATATTATCTCTGGGTATTCTCGTCTGGCTAAAGGAGAATACTTGCGTAGACACAACCTTGTAGCCAGGACAATTCATCTACAACTTGCTCTCAAATACAACCTTGTGGAATCGAAGGTGCCGTACTATAGGTATATGCCCGACCCAGTTCTCGAAAATGGCTATATCACATTGTACTGGGATCGATCCATCATCACTGACAGGCTTATTGTTGCCAATAAGCCTGACATAGTGAGATGGATGGATGTTGAGAACTTCGTGAAAGCCGAGAAAGAGAAACAAATCAAGTATCTTGACTTGGCTCACGAGGTTGTCGAAATGTGGAAGGTGGGTTCAGCAATCATTGTACCGATAGTCGTGACAGCCAATGGCTTAATAGCCAAGAGCCTCGACCAACACCTCAGGAGGCTCTCGTTAGGCAGCTGGATCAAACCTTGATTCCGAAAGCTTTTTTTTTTTTTATTTAAATATAAACCAGCGCTTGACCGCAATCCCGCCTGATGGTAAGCAGTGACGCAATCGTTGATGGTAAAGCGCACTAGTTTATTAAGAGCCTATTCACTCTAGCCTTGAAGACACTCAAATTGTAGTCCGACGGAAACACCGCCGCCGGCAGATTGTTCCAGTCCCTCGATGTACGCGGTATAAAGGAGGAGGCGAAACGCTTCGTCCGGATCGTAGAGGTGTTAACAACATAAGGGTGGAAACTCGCCGTACGGCGGGTCGTCCGATGGTGGAACGGAGATGAACGGAGATTTTATCGGGCTCTTCATGAACCCGATGTTGACTTTTTAGCTTCCGTATCCTGGCTACGATTCGGCGACCTTTTCGGGTAAACTGAAGGTTTCGTTTGTGCAATTACGGACGAAGTTATCTTGACGAATAACTACCGGAGATATATTATGAAGGGCGGGACGATTGACGAGTGTCGGGCATGTCACCAACCGGGTGAGTCCATCAGACACGTTATCTCTGGTTGCTCTCGTTTAGCTAACGGCGAGTATTTAACGTTTAGCACAGGCATAACCACCAACTTGCTTTGAAATATAAACTTGTAGATTCTGAGGTACCGTATTATAAGTATGTGACCCAGTTCTTGAAAATGGCCAAGTCACGTTATACTGGGTTGGGTCTATCATTACTGACAGGACTATTGTTGCCAATAAGCCTGATATAGTGGTGATAGATCGATAAGCGCGCCTGGCAATGAATGTTGTTGAATCTCGTGAAAGTTGAGAAAGAGAAACAAATTAAATATCTCGACTTGGCGCACGAAATTGTTGACATGTGGAATGTGAACTCGGAAGTCATTGTACCGATTGTCGTTTCGGCCAATGGTTTGATAGCCAAGAGCCTCTATCAACATCTATTGAGGCTATCGTTTAGGCAGTTGGATCAAAGGCCAGATTCAAAAGGCAGAACAGTGAGGAGGTTCCTGTCTCTGGAGCTCTAACCAGCTTGGACCCCGCTCCCGCCATCGGTGGAACACTATTTTTTTTATTTTTAAATGTTTTTGGTTTTTATACATTGAATATGTATATGTATAAAAATAAACGAAATAGTAATGATATCAGTACGGAACCTACCGAGCACAGCGAAATAATAATAAAACAGAGGAAATGATAATAAAACAGAGGAAATCTCAAAAAGCTTTATGATATCAGTACGGAACCTACCGAGCACAGCGAAATAATAATAAAACAGAGGAAATAATAATAAAACAGAGGAAATCTCAAAAAGCTTTATGATATCAGTACGGAACCTACCGAGCACAGCGAAATAATAATAAAACAGAGGAAATGATAATAAAACAGAGGAAATCTCAAAAAGCTTTATGATATCAGTACGGAACCTACCGAGCACAGCGAAATAATAATAAAACAGAGGAAATGATAATAAAACAGAGGAAATCTCAAAAAGCTTTATGATATCAGTACGGAACCTACCGAGCACAGCGAAATAATAATAAAACAGAGGAAATAATAATAAAACAGAGGAAATAATAATAAAACAGAGGAAATAATAATAAAACAAAGGAAATCTCAAAAAACTAAACATATACAACATTGTTTTGTTTATGCGAAACCTGAATATATGTAGTTTATTCAGAATAAGCAACTGAATCGATTCCAATCATTTTTAAGCTATATTATATTTTCACCCAAATACATTTAGAAACTGTTACAGAGTGGTTACCGTGCACGCCACCCAGCTTACGGTAGATCATCGCCCGAACAACGGCTGAGGCCAGAGCGCCCGCCCGAGCGGAGCACCGATCATATTTTTGTTGGGACAGCCAAGTAGGATTACAAGCTCATTATCTGCTTTTTAATGATATCTTTGTGAAATTTTGTACACAGATTGTTTACTTAAAAATACTGGACACGCGTTTCGGGTTTCGCATAAACAAAAACTAATGTACTTATATTAATGTGAAGTCTATACAGATTTCAATTTTCTACACCTTGGCTTTAGAATTCAACATATGTATGCATGGCTATACATCAAACTATAATAAACTACACATTATATAACAAGTACAAACTGACTTCTAACTGTACCAAGACCCATTATAATGCGAAGTCAGCTAAAACTGTAAATGTGTCCTAAGTAGTTCCTGTAGTCAACATTGTAAGGCAAGCTGTTACCAATGAACTTCCTGTTCGTCCACACGATCAACAATCAACCTTAATAGTGTTGACAACCAACATGTTACTCATCTGGAATATCGATGTAGTAGGTGCTGCTCGTGCACACTATAACAACACCGAGCCTGAGCCACATATAGTATTACATATAGACATATAGTTTTATTCTCGGTTCGGTTCAACGACAGCCGGTAAACAATTACTTTTATGTAATAAACACGGCGCGCCCCGTGCCTTCCCCCTCCAGACCCCACACTTACAAACTTTTACGTTTATAATATTAGTAGGATCTAAAGTGACAAAATTATTCGATACACACAAAGCTTTCCAGAATTTCATGATATAGATATTCATAGTTTTATTTCAATTTTCCAAATTTTTTTTTTTTTACAATTTAATCTAAATATTGTTCTGAAAGGTTAAACTAATACAAGTTTTGTTGTTAACTGTACTGTTTAACATCCCAATTGCGAAACACTCAACTAAAATCTGAACGATATTGAGGAAAATTCTAATAGGTTTTTATACTTTTCTTCTTAGTTTGTTCTACAACGTTAATATTGTTCACCTGTCAAAATTATTAGCGTTGCCGTCCTAGTTGTTTTTACGCGCTTTCTGAACAGATCATGTATTTGGACGAAACGATACTTATGTTATTTGGGACATAGATTGACTTGTGAACTTACATGAGGCGTAGAACATAACGAAGGTCGGGTTTGGTGCACTGACAATGTACAGGAAGTCACTGTCACTGGTCATTCCTACGCCGGTGCCGAAGCTGGTCGCCACTTTTTTTTGAGCGGAGCTGAGCCCGTTCGCTTGACTATGTATGAATGCGACGAAATCCTCTTCCTGAGGTGAAGGAAATATTACACTTTAAGTCTTCATAATAGAAACACAAACCAATCAATAAAATATTACCCCACACTAGGAATAACTCCTGTATCGTGGATGGGTTTACAATCATATAAAGTCACATACACAAACCGCCAGACCCGGAACCGACCCCGACCGCAGCGCAGCAGTCAATAACTACTGCGCTAACCGTGCAGTCACAACTTCTACTATGTATATTATATACTACTATTTACTACTCAAGTCATACGATTACTTTTTACATTTTTTATAAGTTGTGTGAATAACCCAAACGCTGCACTGCATTAAATTAATCCCTTACTAATTTGGGGTATCACACCAATAAATAATGTATGATTTTGTAATCCTGCTATTGGGAACACCATACTTTGACAGTTAAAAATGGCAGAAATCGTATGCCTTTTCCATTATCATCATGTTAGTTCATGTGTTTCCCTTTTTGATATATCGGGATCTTTTACAAATGTTATATTGAAACTACCGATTTCGCTGATATTTGAGATAGTTTATGAGGATAATTTGAAGAGTGGAATTTGAGATTATGGTGATAAATTGATAAAATACGTTGATTGAATATTCTGTATATTCTAAATTATCAGCACTGGTAAACGTGATAAACGGAAAAAAAGTACGTAAATACTAAATTCACACTTCTTCTTCATAGAATTAATTTCGTTTTTTAAAAATAATTTATACTATCACAATCCAAATGTTAGCTTAGTGCTCAAACTTTATTTACCATTTAGCAGCATGGTGCTGATAATTCTATCAGAATCATGCTGATAAATTGGTTTTCCTAGAATTTCATCATTTTTTGGAAACCATTTACAAAAAGAAAATCCGAGAAGTCAGGATGAGAAAACCCCTTTAAAGATGGCATACGTGGAAAGAAATGGTTTGACCTCTTTATGCGCCGTCGTCCAGAACTCGGCGAACGCACTGTCCAAACTGTCAAATTATCCAGTGCAGTCCAGGATGTGTGCATGACAGACATGCAGAATCATTCAATGAACGTGTGCGGTTGCACTCTGCACTCTTGACTTCGGTGTGTTGACTTACTTGATTTATATTCTTCAAAATATTAGCGGGTCACTATTTGACTTATACTACTATTGATTCTTGACTATAACTTTTTGACTGCCGTTTATGACTGTTGATCCTGTAGAGATCTTGCTGTTGATCTTCAACGACGAAGATAAGTGTCTTCTTACTGTGTTGACTCCTCGATGTCGAAGATGAAGTGTTCTTACTGTAGCTGTTGACTCTTCAACGACGTAGATAGTCTTGCTAGAGCTGTTACTGTTGACTTCTCAATGGCGAAGACGAATGTGCGAGTTGACTGTAGCTGTTGACTCCTCAACGTCGAAGATAAATATGTCTTCTTACTGTAGCTGTTGACTCCCCAATGGTGATGACGAATGTATCTATGTTGACTTGCTGTATCTGTTGACTCCTCAACGTTAAAGATGACTATGTTGACTGTAGCTGTTGACTCTACAACGTCGAAGATAAATAGGTCTTCTTAATGCTCAAATAGGCGGCTTATTTATACTACGACAAGGGCGCATACCGTGGGAAGCAACGAGAGCGTCGACAACGAGAGCGCCGGGTCTCACCAGCCATTGTCATACGCACGTTTCTAGGCTGCATCCTAAACCTGAGGGTTTCCACTTTATAACGCCTATCCAAAGAGATCATTTTATGGCGCCTATTCCAAGGGATCATTTTATTGTACCTATCCCAAGGGGTCATTTTATTGTACCTATTCCAAGGGATCATTTTATTGTACCTATCCCAAGGGGTCATTTTATGGCGACTGTTTGCAAGAAATCATTTTATGACGTTTACCTTTTTGTGATTGTTACCTTGCCAAATGTGTACAACCATTCCTATCACAATTAACGATCGTCCATCTTACGCTTTCTAAATTCTTATGCATAAATGTTCTATTCTAAGTAATTAATATAACATCTATACTGTATGTATGTACACTATTCGTAACACTATTCCTAATTAGTTTCTATATACTACTTAAAACTATTCGTCCCGCACAGGATATTTTCAGTAAATTGAGCTTTATCTTAAGGAAAACAACTATTTTGATGATGAATATAACTTTCAGTTATGTCCCAAAAATGACAAAATTATTTCGTTACGCCCTCCACTTCACAGACGTCTCATTCCCCTGAATGAGACGTCTATGATGTGGAACACGCTACAGCTAAAACAGCTCTTTCTGGACTGTTTACATTTTGTGCCAACGGAGATGTAACATCTCCATAAGGCCTCTGCCTCGAATCTTGCGGGCAGCGGGGCGGCGGCGGCGGCGGTGAGTGAGCGGCAAGATATTATGCGTAAAATCAAACGGACCGGGTCTCGAAAACAGCGGCGCGGCAGCAAGCGGTGTACTTCTCGCGCTCGAATCTTGCGGGCAGCGGGCGGGCAGCAAGCGGTGATCGAGCGTTAGGAATAAATTTGAATCAAAAAGATGTTGCCGCCATTATTCAGACATTTCTTTCGCGAATAAAAACATTTATCTCGTCGACACAATCGTGAACACAACACTACGCGGCTATAGTGACGCGCGATCCGCCCGCTACTTTCGAGAACGGATCTTTGATGCCCGCCCGGCTCCCGCGCCGCTGCCACCGCCGCCCCGCTGCCCGCACGATTCGAGGCAGCGGCCTTAGGTAGATGTGTTTCCCAACAAGAGGCTTCCCAAAGATATTACTTCATCAGTTCCAGATGATTGGGGCATTGGTCCGAGAAACACTGGCTGGATGAAGTCTGAACTTTTTTATGATTACCTATATCTAAAATGGGTTCCATCCAAAATCGTTAATTTTATAAAAGTATTATTACATTAAAAATGATTGTTTTGATTACATACTAACTAAATTTATAAAAATCTTAATAAAAAACAGCATTTCACACACAGTTCACAGCACAGTTCGTCGCTCTGGGGGACTTCAACGCCTGCCACCAGGACTGGCTTTTCCCGTACCAGAGGACCGACCACGCTGGGAGAGAGGCGCGAAACTTCGCGCTTTCAATGGGCCTTTCCCAGTTGGTAGAGCAAGCAACTAGGGTGCCCTTGTGGACCTTCTGCTGACCACTGATCCGGACAGGTGTGTTGTAACAGTTTCCTCTCCATTGGGAACTTCAGACCACTGTCTGGTGAAGTCTGTATCGTCCTTCTCCCCATCAGATCACGACTCTCGTGGTGAACGGCGAATGTGCCGATACAAGTCAGCAGATTGGGATGAGATGCGCCACTTCTTTGCGTCTTATCCTTGGCAGCAGGTCTGTTTCTCTTCTGACAATCCGTCGAGCTGTGCGGACGCTATAACCGATGTGGTGCGTCAAGCTATGCAGTATTGTATCCCCTATAATGACGTGCCCGTCGGTGGCTCGGCTCGCCCATGGTTCAATGCCGATTGTGCCCAAGCTGAACAGCGTAAGCACTCGGCATTTCTCACCGGGTTGACGCTCGTGACCGCAGAGCTCCGGATCTAAGCTCAAAGAAGAGTGCCTTTAACCGTGCCGCCAAGTCCTACAAAAAGGCGCTTAAGAAGGCTCGCTTCGACCGCATTACCCATGAAGCCCAGACATGAACCTCATTGAGCACATGTGGGACGAGCTAAAAAGACGTGTTATAGGGCTCGTCAGCCAGTTGCCCAGACGATGCAGGATTTTAAAACTGCCATAGAAGAGGAATGGGAGATGATCCCTCAAAATTTCATAGAGCGGTTGATAAACCCTATGCCTAATCGTATGAGAGCTGTGATAGATGCCCATGGAGGCAACTCGCGTTATAAAAATTAAACCTTTATTTGATACAACATGTTTTTTATTCAATTAAATTGCCTTTAACAAGGCGCATATCCGACTTGTTGGGTGTAGCTCCATGTCGTATGGTATTCTGAATTTTTTTTTTTTTATAAATTATAAACTAGCGCTAGACCGCAATCCCGCCTGGTGGTAAGGAGTGATGCGATCGTTGATGGTAAAGCGCGCTAATTTATTAAGAGCCTATTCACTCTAGCCTTGAATACACTCAAATTGTAGTGTGACGGAAACACGCCGCCGGCAAATTGTTCCAGTCCCTCGATGTACGCGGTATAAAAGAAGAAGCGAAACGCTTCGTCCGAAGTGGTATTACTATATTTGTAGTTTGGGCCTCACTACTTAAAATATACACAGTACAATTTTAGTCCTTTCGCAAAGACAGCCCACTTTATGTATCACTACTAAACATTAGTAAAATCATTGGCATGCGACTCATCGTAATCAGTCATTGGTGTCAAAGATACACTTAGAAAGTACATATAACTAGGAAAGAATTTACATAAAGTAAATACAAATACAGTTGTGAAAACGTATAACCCACACTATTGTCCACGAAGTGACATCGGAGTAAGAGAACGAAAGCATGCAATAGAACAAAAGTTAAAAGGTTAATTTATAAAAGTAAAACACAGAATTGAAAGGACGAATTGACAAGAACAGCCGAACGAGCCGAAATTTAGCTTTCGATAGTGCGAAGATATCAATTTCAGAAAATTGAGAGTTATATGTTTCAAACAGTCGGCGGAGAGGGGCCTGCACCCCAGCGTTCGTTCTACATTGCGCAGTATCTGCATAGGGAATCCTTGTACGAAAGCACTTATAGTGCGTGGCACGAAGAATTTTTTTCTGAACCATTTCTATTACTATCTTATATTTGTCATAATACGGGCACCAGGTGGATACCGCGTATTCCAACTGTGAACGGACTAGTGATTTATACAAGAAGAGAAAAGTAGAAGGCATTTTAAAGTCATTACAAGACCGCATTACAAAACCATACATCTGGAAGGCCTTGTTAATTATGTTGTGGATATGGGTACCCAAATGTAATTTGCAATCAAGCAGTACGCCAAGACCACGCGTGCGATCGGTTTTTTTCAATTGAGTGCCATTCAAGGTGTACGGGAATTCAATAATATTTTTGTTTTTAGTAAAAGAAATAAAATGACATTTTGGAAGACTATGATGAAGTTTGTTGACTAGACAGTACTGTGAAAGCCTGCATAAGTCCTCTTCAAGTAGCAAACAATCCTGAGTATTGGCACAAGTCTTATAGATTTTAATGTCACCGGCATACATTAAGAATTGAGAGTTGACTATGCAGGATTTTATATCATTTATGAATAGGACAAAAAGCAATGGGCCTAAGATCGGAACGCTCGAATCGTATATCATATAAATATATATATAAATCTCGAATCTAACGCTCTTAATAAACTACCGCGCTTTACCATCAACGATTGCATCACTGCTTATCATCAGGCGGGATTGCAGTCAAGCACTAGTTTATAATTTATATAAAAGAATACGTGTGGCACTCGGGGACTGCCGTGGTACAGCGGTTCATCATCATCATCATCATCATCAGCCTCTACTTTACCAATGCTGGACATAGGCCTCCTCCATGGCACGCCAACAAGCTCGATCCTGAGCAGTTCTTCGCCAGCCACTTTTTGCCACCTTTTTGATGTCGTCGCTCGCATCTCGCCCAAGGGCGTCCTACGCTACGTTTGCCGAGACGCAAAGCGACGATTAGCAAGCTTAAGGGGCAAAGGGCTGGTCACATATGCCGCAGGGCCGACAACGGTTGGGGTAACTGTTACATAGCATTTTTTATTAACTTATGCTTATTTATTTATTTTATTTATGCATTTTCTTTTTTTTTTTTTTTCTTTGATATTAATTCAATTTATTTTCTTTTTGCAATTCATCTGCTTCCTCTTTCTAAAAGTAACAGTTGTGGATTCATCACGCAACATGGAAAGGTCCGGTTGCGATCCCGTGTTTACCATGGAAGGAGATTTTTGGACATTCATTATACCGCTACAGACAATATCCACAAAGTAGGTATCTTTCTTTGTTTATAGGTATCTTTGCGAACTTCTGTCGGCCCACACTGCCTCCGCTCGTTAGGCCTGATGGAGCACTGGCACATACGGCGAGAGAGAAAGCAGGTCTCTTTGCATCTCTCTTTGCCCATAGTTCGCGTCTTGACACTGGCAGTGCCTAATTACCCCACCTAATTTACCTCATTGCGGAACTTCAAAGCCGGAGGTTCGCATTAGAAACAAGGAGGTTCTGAGAGTATTGTATCGTCTGGACGTGAATAAGGCTAGTGGTCCAGATGGTATACCAGCGATTGTTCTTAAGGCTTGTACGCCCGAGTTGTCTCTTGTATTGACGCGCCTGTATCGCCTCTCATTTAGGACTGGTATAGTGTCCAAGTCCTAGAAGCTTGCCAATGTGCAGCCCGTGCCCAAAAAGGGTAGTCGTGCCGATCCTACCAACTATCGGCCGATTTCAATAACCTCCATACTCTACAAGATTATGGAGCGTGTATTGAACTCGCGCCTCTTGGCTTACCTGGATGGTAACGATCTCCTCAGTGACCGACAGTACGGTTTTCGACGCAATCTGTCAACTGGGGACCTACTAGTGTATGCCACTCACTTATGGGGCGAGGCCCTCGAGGAAAATGGGGAAGCGATTGCGATCTCCTTTGGTGTCTCGAAGGCCTTCGACCGGGTATGGCACGCTGGCCTTTTGAGTAAGCTTCCAGCGTACGGCATTTCCCCTGGCCTGACTGGCTGGGTAAAAGACTTCCTGACTGGACGGTCCCTCAGAGTTATTGTCGACGGATGCTCATCTGAGCCCATGTCGACCAATGCCGGTGTTCCTCAGGGGTCTGTTCTCTCTGCAACTCTGTTCCTGCTACATATTAACGATCTGCTGATGCCCGGTATCTATGGGTATGCAGATGACAGCACAGTTATAAAGAGATACCTGCCGGAAGCTCGGGCTAGTAAGGAAACAATCTGGTCCGAAAGAGAGGCCATGGTAGAGCGTACGAGTGCTGCACTGCAGGCAGTTTCCGAATGGGGCAATGCCAATCTTGTAGCATTCAATGTCGCCAAAACACAGTCGTGTCTTTTCACCGCCAAAAGGAGCCCGTTCACCTTGGCTCCTACTTTTCAGAATGTATCCTTGGAGTGCACCGACCGCCTTCAGCTTTTGGGAGTTGAGATTTCCACGAACCTTAACTTTGGGCGGTTCATTGAGTCATGGCCAGGGCTGCCAGAAAACTAGGCGTCATCGCGAAGGTCCGGCGATACTTCACACCAAGGCAGCTTCTAATTTTGTACAAAGCACAGGTCCGCTTGTGTGTGGAGTACTGCAGCCACATTTGGGCTGGTGCTGCGAAATGTCACCTTGCCACTTTGGATTCAGTGGAGAGGCATGCGAAGAGGCTGATTGGCGACCCAGACATAACTCGAAACGTTCTCCAAAGCCTGGAGCACAGGCGTAGAGTAGCCAGCCTTTCGGTCTTCTATAGGATGCATTCTGGTGAGTGTGCAAGGGAATTGCATGATTTAATTCCCCCATCTCCGTTCCATCATCGGACGACCCGTCGTACGGCGAGTTTCCCCCCTTACGTTGTTGACACCACTGCGATCCGGACGAAGCGTGTTTTACTAATGTTTAGTAGTGATACATAAAGTGGGCTGTCTTTGCGAAAGGACTAAAATTGTACTGTGTATATTTTAAGTAGTGAGGCCCAAACTACAAATATAGTAATACCACTTCGGACGAAGCGTTTCGCTTCTTCCTTTATACCGCGTATATCGAGGGACTGGAACAATTTGCCAGCGTCGGTGTTTCCGTCACACTACAATTTGAGTGTCTTCAAGGCTAGAGTGAAGAGGCTCTTAATAAACTAGCGTGTTTTACCATCAACGATCGCATCACTGCTTACCATCAGGCGGGATTGCGGTCAAGCACTGGTTTATAATTTATAAAAAAAAAAGAAAAGATATTGAGAAAATTTGGGGGTGTCAGCGAATAAATGCGCAACGGCAATCACGAACATGTATAAACTCAACTCAAACTCATTTATTGCGAAAACGAGTTGATACGAGCGTTTACGATGTACGATGTGACAAAGACAAAGAATCCCGACTTCTCACTTGTACGTAATGAACACAAATTGTTTTGACAGTATATTTACAACCATATAGCGCAATAACAAGGTTCCGATTGCAAAAACAGTTATTCGACTCAAAAATATAAAATTATAAGGGTGAATAGCCCCTAGAAAGGCAAAGTTTCAACAATGGACTACAAAACTGCTGTGCACAATTTAGTGTTAACACTAAACATATTTCAAAATGCCTTGAAAATCCTAAGGAAATTGTGCACAGCTGTTTTGTAGTCCATTGTTGAAACTTTGCCTTTCTAGGGGCTATTCACCCCTATAAATAATTTAATGGCCACATAAAGGGAAACTATAAAAACTAGGATAATCTAAGATTTGTACCTGCTGACCCTGATTACAAAACACAAGCGCCCAACCATACTATTAGTGATTGAAGTATCGCCTTTACGTACGGTTCATTCGATGTCAAAATACGAAGGTCTTAAGGGGCTTCTTCCAAGACCAAAACACAGCGCAAGCCGTTTTTCTGTAGTCTTTCAGAGCTGAGTGAAATATCAACTTATAAAAAAATCATAAATTTTCTCCATAATCCTGGCTCCAAAATTGTAGAACTGATGGACTGGATAAATGATGTCAATTTAAAAATAATAATTTGAATTTGAAAAAAACTTTTAGAATTAATCTCAATTAATCTAGATTGCAGAATTTGAATTGAATTTAAGTTTTCGACAGCAAGGTCAGATGGAATCAATCATTTCAGCCGAAAGACGTCCACTGCTGGACATAGGCCTCCCCAAGGTTCTCCACGACGACCGGTCCTGCGCCTCCCGCATCCAGTGGTTTCCCATACCGGAAGACGCAGCGTGGGTAGGCCCCCGACAAGGTGGACCGACGACCTGGTGAAGGTCGCGGGATGGAATAGGATTCTGAGAAATTGAAATTGTTGCGAAGAATAAAGAAAGTCGTATTCAATAGCAAGAATGGAAAGATTTGAAATTTTCCACAACACGTCATCTTTCCAAACACAATCATTTTTTTAAATTCGTCCAATAGCTCCAGGTTACGGTTGCTAGGGCTGCGTGAATGCGTCGCTCCTGTCATCTGTGTCACCTAAACTTTTTGTTCTAATTCTAGTATCTTTGTATTTCTTCTTATTATTTTTTATTTTACATATTTTAGTAATAAGGAGAATATTTTCATTTAAATGTTTTGTGGTAGCAGCGATATGACGGATATTAGTCCATATCAACCTTCTACATCACAGAGCACCATGGAAAAGTGTACGCTATGTACCCAGGCACGGTTTTTTAAAGATACACTTTCAACACCAGCTACATCAATTTTAAACCCACTTTGGAAAACCCTATCAAAATTTAAAAACTCTGTTCCAGTTTTAAAGCGAGTTCCACGCGGCGCTAGACCTCTAGTGGCACAACACCTAGCGTTGGTTGCGTTCGTCTTGCCGCCCGTGAGAACTCGCTAAGTGCTTGGGAACAACTACTCACCTTCCCTTACAGAATTTTACATTTGAAAAAGAACTTGGCTACCAAAAAGACTGACGGCACAAATTAAAGAAAATTGCAACATTTCGGCTTTTGACTTGGATCCCAAATTGCAGTCACAGAGAGTACGCCTACAGGAGGTATATCTCATCTTGTAGAATCTAAGTTAGGGGAGGGTGACATTAGCGGAGCTGTCAGGATTCTTTTTAGCAGTGATGTGGCGGCACCGTGTTCCCCTGAAATACTCGCTGCTCTTTTGAGCAAACACCCTGCCGCAGCGGATGGCCTCTCTTTTCGCGACCCGCCTGATCGCAATCACCACTCCCTCACCATTACAGGTAGAGATCTGATCACAGCCGTTCGCTCCTTCCGAAGCGGCTCGGCTGGAGGTCTTAACGGGTCTGAGTCCTCAGTACCTTAAGGACCTCATTTGTTCCGGTGCCGGGGCAGCTGGTGAGTCGCTCTTGAAGGAGCTTACGGTTCTGATTAATCTTATGCTCTCCGGCAAAGTGAACTAGACAGTCATCGACGTTTTAGACGTTTTATGGTGAGGTTGTTTCGGAAAAATTTCAGCTCCTGCAGCTACGTTTCGGATCACTTTCACACGTCATATATATATATATATATTAACTAGATGAAGCCGGCATTTCCTAACTGACTACCTCAGAGAAGAAATAGCCGAAACAAACTCAGGGATCATCGTCTTTTTTCAAGTCCAGACATTAAAAATGAGAATGTTTACAATAATTTACCTTATAATTACGCATATTGCTTAATAACAATGCTTAACAGAGCGATGAACTTCATTCAGTAGGTCTCGATCTTAATCTTTCAAAATGTGAACTATACTTAGCCGACAGTACTGACAGACACCTGACACTCCCAAAATTTAAGTCAATAGCTCCAGATATCAAAATTATCTAAAAAACCTCTCTTCGTCTCCTTGGGTCTCCTCCAATCTTCGAGAATTCCTTTCCCATTTTCATTGACGAAAAAATTCAAAATTTCAAAGACGCTTCGGAAAAATTGTTGTAAATTAATATGCATTCGGCCATAACCTTGATTCGCTACTGCTGTTTTGGCCCTAAATTAATCTATTTCCTTCGTGCTTCCCATTTATGGAAACACACTCACCTTTTAAATAAAATGGACCAAATTATCAGCCATACATTAACGTCAATTTTAAATGTGGCCCTCTACGACCGACCTTGGGCACAAGCTACTCTCCCGATTCGTATGGGGGGTCTCGGTGTCCGCAAACATTCTGATATTAGTTTACCGGCTTTCATATCCTCGGTCCACGGCACTGTTAAATTAACAAGGAAAATCTTAGCCCCCTCACTGATTAACTTTGGTGTGCCGTTCTTCTCCGAGGCTATGGATACCTGGAGACTCACTTGCCCGAATACAGATCCACCCAGCAATCAGAGCAACTTTTATTATTTTAAAACAAATATTGAGGAGCTGGGCCTCCTAGCACAGGTATAGTTTTTACTTAAAAGGAGGTCCCTAGGTCAGATTTACTGTAAAAGTTTGTACATGCTAGTAATATTTTCAATTGCCAATAACTCAAGTATGGACTTTTTTTAAACTTTATAACTAGATGATTTTTTGCTTAAAATTAGATCCTCTATCGATATCAGAAATTATTATGAAAAAAAAAATCACCCCCGAGAATGGGTGGCAACCACTTTTGAAGTTAAGGGTAAGATGAACCTAATTCCAAAATCGTATGCAATTCGGTTCACAGTAAAAAAAACTCGGAGCAATAATGCTTCAATGACTGCACTAAAAAGACGTTTCGTCTTCCGCTGTTTTCTTTATCAACACACGATACATCTCAATTATTTTTATGCTTCTATTATTTTCTTTTTGTCAAAGTTTTTCTAATAGTCGTGTGAACATCGCGGTGAAATGGGTTATTTTTCGTGATTTTGAAGTATCATATTTTTTAATTAGGGGCACGTATAATCACGGTGTAAAATGCTAGAAAAAAATTGTTCTAAAAGCATTATCCACGAAGAAAACTGAATACGTTTGTATAGAGAAAGCACCACTAGAGTCCGCTCTTAAGTATCCAATGAAGAAACCTCAGCTGGTCTCAGCTGTATTAGATATGGTAATACCCCATTTTACTATTGGTACATAAAAAAAATCGACGTCATTGCAAAAATCCAGCGTAATGAGACACATCTTCTAATTTAATCTAGCCTATACCGAAGCCTATACGGGCCGGTATAGGCTTCCCTTTAGAAAAAAAAACTGTGTCAAATAAGAATTTGGAATAAAATAAATCAATATTATAAAACGCAATATATTACCTTTCTGCCGCCAGTGTATTCCTTCACGCCTTTGTCATAATAGCTGAAATACTTGATTGTAGGGTAACCTTTGACGTCATAGTTTGCACACAGTTCTTGGTCGTCGGTACAGTCCACGGCGCCAAATACCACCATTAGTTCATCTGCAAACTTTTCTGCAGCCCTCACAAACTCCGGCTTAGTACTTTTGCAGTGGCCACACCCTGGAATTGCGAGTATTCTAATGATAAGCATAAAAATTAACGATTTCACTGACACGACAACACACAGTCAAAACAGATGGAGTCTAGAAGCAACGTATACACTGACGGACTCAAACTGCATCAAAGTTCAGGATTACTATGAAATGATTTTTTTTAATAAGTACGCAAACTTTTTAGATTAAATTATATAAATATAATAAATAAATATATACGGACAAATCACACAGATTGAGCTAGCCCCAAAGAAGTTCGAGAGACTGGCTCTTAATCTTAAAACAAGTAAAATTTAAAAATAGAACTGCAGTAAAACATATGAATATTGGCGGGGAAAGAAAATTTACTCGTAGTTTCAGATGTAAAGGAGGTATTTTCAAGGAGGCACAGGTTGTCTTGAATATTGATGTATTATATTGATAAGTTTACAATAAAAACCTAGCTAGCGTATGCGCGTGTGACCTTTGGGTTGGTCTGTGGCGGACTCGAGAGTGCCAGCGAAGGGGCGCCGACGCCGCTGGCCGGTATCCCCTGCGTTAACGTCAGATTTGCGTGTTATTTAAAGTAAAGTTTTAAAATGATTCTCATTCATTCGACGCCTCGCTCTAGCCCCGAGCGCACGTCTTCCCCCGCTCCGCTGCTGCCGCCGTGCCTGCCGCATGGCCGCTCTCGCCGCGCTGCCGCTCCTGCCGTGCGTCGCCTGTGACGTCGCACTCACGTCACCTCACGCCGCACGCAAGCAGTCGCCCCGTCTGTTTTAGTCGTCGCCCGTAGACTCTACGTTTTCAAGACTTTCTTATTTCATTGACAGTCGCGTTTTGTTTTTTAGAGTCGCTAGGTCCCTTCAGGGTTAAAACCACAACTTCGTGGTCCTAGGCTGAAACCTAACGGTGTAAATGAAACCGAGTGGGGTGTTGACCCAACTACACCCGCCGAACTCCTTCAGGGCTAGGCAGTCAGTTAGACGGGTCCCAGACTTCCGGCCTTGGGGGGTCTCCTAGTCGGAACTGGTGTACAGTTTTGCCTTTCAGCTACTCACCTAGCGTCTTTAGGGACTTACTTTTAGCGTCTTTTTTTCCCTTCGCACTAGACCGGTCATGGCCCAGTTGTACAATAAGATTGGCAACGGTTTACAAGCTTAGGGCTCACCCATAGGTACACACCTTCCTGTCTATACCCGACAGGGAAGGCACACACCCCGGGCCAATCTACCCGGGGGATAGTAAATAGGGACGCAAGTCCGCCCCTCATGGATTAGGCGATCCTCATCTTTGTAAAGGAGGTCCTCCTAAAGGACCCCGATTTCTTCGCCAAATATGGCGAAAATTCACTGCTTTACAGCAGTCAGCTCTCCAGCCCGCCCCCGTGGAAACCGAAGTGTCAATGGACACCGAGGTATTCTCGGCCAAACGGCCCATCACAGACTCCTCGGATTCCTCCGAAAAATCATCTCCCTCAACCCATTCGGAGGACGAACCCGAATTCACGGTCGCCTCTGGTAAGAGGAGGAGGAAACAATCCTCCTCAAACCCGGCCCGAAAACTGGCGGCCGCTGCCTCCGCCAGCAGCTTACCCACCCCCTGTTCCAACAGGTCCCTCCCTCTAACGCTGCCACCGCCTCGCTCCGTGACACCCAACCCCGCCCGCTCGGCCCCCGAGCCGCCTCCAAAGTCCCCCCTCCCTGTCTACATACAGGATAAGGGAAAATGAACTAACGTTTTGTTCTGGTGGACGACCCTGAGGATCCTCTGCCTCCCATCCTCCTAATGAAGTGCAGGACATCATCAAAGGTCTTCAACCCAGGAAAGCAACCGGCTCTGATGGCTTCACCAACAAAGTGGTCCGTCTCTTCCCAACTCATCTGGTCATCCTCTTGACCACCATTTTCAATGGTGCAATGGGGACAACAACATTGCAACATTTTCCCACAAACATGGAAAGAAGCCACTGTTATAGTCATTCCCAAGCCCGGTAAGCCCTAAGCCGAACCTACCAGTTACCGTCCCATCAGCTTTCTCAAATTCCTCGGTAAGATTTATGAGAGGCTTATATATAAGCGTATCAGAGCCTACGCCGAGAACAAGGGCCTCATCCCCAACGAACAGTCCGGGTTCCGTACCAAACACCCCTGTCCGCATTCGCTTCCATCTCCAAATCGCTGTCAACAAACTGGCTGACTGGTTTAAGAAATGGAGGATAGAAGTCAACCCTCAAAAAAACCCAAGCGAAACTCCACTCGAGACCGCGACGCAATGTTCCCCCTCCACGACCCATCACCATGTCCGGCAAGCCAAAGGATCGGATAAGCTAGCCAAATACCTAGGTGTGATACTCGACCGCAATCTCAACTTCTCAGAGCATTAAGAAGATCCGCTCACGCGCCGCTTTAGCTCTGGATCGACTCCACCCCGTCCTCAACCCGCGTAGCAAACTGTCACTCAAGTGCAAATTTCGTTTGTACACAGCATGCATACGCCCGATTATGACATACGCTTGTCCGTGAATTAAAATAAAACTTCGATCCAGCCGTCCCTGCTGTTCTCTCCAGCGACCCACAGGGGGTGCCCTTAGCGTGTAGTCGTTTAGTTTATAGTTGCCCTGGCTGGAGGCTTTAAATTCATTTAAGGCAGCCACAGGATAGTCCGGTTAAGTAGTCACGACCTCTCAAGGTCAACTACCAGATGCCAAATCAAAAAAAAAAAAAGAAATGATCCGCATTGATTTTTTATTCTTTAGTCAATTGAATGATTGTTACTAGCACAACTGTTGGGTTAGTGTTTTAACTCATCGGGAGTTTTTGAACCATAATATGCATACTTCGTCTAAACAAGCGGCTCAAATTGTAACACTGGTGCGGGAGGGCTTGGATCAATGAACGATTGGTAGAAATTTAAATTTTAACCAGTCTACGGTTTCTAGAATATAAGGAAAGTTTGTGGATATAGGTTCTTACAGAAGGAGACGTAGTACAGGCACGAGCAACCACCGGTCGTGATGACCGATTTATTGTTACAATTTCCCTGCGAAATCGTTTCGTCACGTCAGTTAACATCAAAACAGAGCTTAATGAAGTGCGTGGAGTAAATGTGAGTGCGAGAACAACAAGAAGAAGGTTAAGGGAAGCTCTTTTAGACCAGTAAAAGGTCCAAAGTTGTCTGTAGCTCACAGAAAAGCTCGCGGAAGATTTGAGCATGATCACCTAAATTGGACAGAAGAGCAATGGGCCTCCGTATTGTTCACCGACGATTGTAGGAAATGTTTATATGGTGCAGATGATCGCAGAAGAGTCTACCGTCGACGTGGGGAGCGTTCCTTTTCGAGGCAGGTTCATGGTCAGGTAAGGTCTTGGGTGGATTATCGACGAACGGGGTCCTTTCCAGTACACAAACTCAAACTTAAGGATATGACCCTACGCTGTTTTAAAGTTCACGAACCAATCTAGAGGTTTCAATTTAAATCTGTACTTATAGAAAGTTTGCATACTTGGTTAAAATATTTATTTCGAAGTTGTCTATTACTTTGATGCAGTTTATGAGTCCGTCAGTGTATTTCAGCTAAAAGTTGTTAAATAGAAATCAACAATTACAGCGGGCACGTGGTATGTTATTATAAAATTGGAATGCAAAACCTTAAAATCAACTACCATCATACCATCATACTATCAACTATTGATAAATGCTCACGTTTATCAATCCTGCTTGCAACTACTATCCATATCGGGCAAATGGGCGAAAATAGTGGCTGTCCTTTAGGGATGCTTGATGCTACGTTAGTTAGTATCAAGAAGAGTTCTTTAAAGATATTGGTATTCTCACGGTTGCTTCACAATTTATCTTAGCCAATATCTTATATGTTAGGCAAAATATTCATGTGTACACCAAAAACTGTCATATACATAATATTAACACCAGAAACAAGGACAAACTGCGAACCCCTTTTCACCGACTTCAAAAGGTTCATAACTCTTTTGTTGGATTTGGTATAACTTTTTATAACAAGATACCCTCTGCTTTGTCGGTCTCCGTGGCGCAGCGGTCAACACGCCTGCCTGCGACGTGGAGGCCCGGGGTTCGATCCCCGGCCAGGTCATGATAGAAAACGATCTTTTCCTGATTGGCCTGGGTCTTGGGTGTTTGTCTATATATGTATCTATTATAAAATATAGTATCGTTGAGTTAGTATCCCATAACACAAGTCTCGAACTTACTTTGGGGCTAGCTCAATCTGTGTGATTTGTCCGTATATATTTATTTATTATTTATTTATTTATTTGCTAGACTTGCCTTCATTTATAACACAAATCAAATCCAAACTTTGTTCAAAGGCATATTATTCTGTGAGTGATTATTTAAAAGATAAGAATAGCTGGTCGCTCTGATTAACTCAGGACAATATGTTTGTGTTCTTTCTCCGGAATTAGCTTACTGACACGTTATATGAGGTTCATATAATTCTTTTTTTTTTAATACATAAATATGTAAGCTGTCGCGCCCTTTATGCCTGAGGCTTTTATTGAAGTAATAAGTTTTTAGTTATTTACATTTTCATTTAAATATATTCTTGATTTTGATTTTGAAATATCAATCTATACTGCGGGTGATATATTTAACTAGTGCCATACATGGCAACGCATCGGTGTTATCCGTTCTATCTCGCTACCACATAGTGACTTGTCACTTTCACGCTTATTCCGCCGTCCTGTGCTCTTCAAAATCGTTTATCTAAAATATTTCACAAGAAACTCAAACCTATCTGAGCACAACTACTCTGCTGACAACACGAGCTCTGCAATTGCCGCAATGAATCATGACCTGGCTAGTGTTAGCGCTTGGGCTAAGTCATTTGGCTTACAAATTAACCCAACTAAATCCCAGGCTATGATCATAGGCAGCAGATTCGTTCGCAATGCATAAATACCCGCGCGCGCATCGGTGACGGTCGTGTGCACTCGGATAGTGGTGTTGATTAGTGTAATAATGACGAATATAGTAAAATGTAATGCTTGTAATCTCATAGTGGATGAGTTGCTATGTTATGTACAACAGAAAATTTCGATTGCCGATGAAGTATCATTAGTGCGAATATGTGCGTCGGCTTTTACAAGTGACGAAATAAAGCAATCGAAGACGCTCTTATATGAAGCCTTACCGACGGATAAGCGAAAAATACTTCGTAAAAATAAAGGCAAAGAGGAACGTGATTTAGCAGATATTATTGCGCTGTTGAAATCCACGGAACCAGACGAAATCCCTGTGTTTGTTGCGCGACAGTTGGATAAGTTGCCTCCAATATTATGGGATCATTTAGACTGCTCGAAGGTGCTGAAGGATATATTAATTATGAAAGAGGAAATTGAGAACATAAAAATCAATTATGCAACCAAAGACAGTGTGCAAGATGTGAAAACTGAAATTCTGCGAATTAGAAATGACTCATTACCACCGTCTTCTGCTTTCAAAATAAACAAAAATCGTGGAGCGTGGCTTGATAGCGGGCCAGTGGGACTGTCGCATGAGAATATCAACAAGTCTACAGACGATTTGATGAGAAACTCATCGGATTTACATCAATATAGAGAATTGAGGGTAGACATCGAAAAGCAGTGCGTTTTTGAAGAGAGTCATCGGCAACCGTCGATAGCAACGCAATACGAGCGGACAAGCGTGGGCATAACGGGGAGGGATAACCCGATGCCGGTGAGTCAGCCGACCTGCGAGCGGCGCGGTGAAGAGACCGCTGCTATGATATCATCAAAGACGAAACAGCTATCTCATCAGCTGACGGCGGTTGCGAGCGATCGTGAGTCAGAGGGGCGTAGCCAACCAATAGCAAGACTAAGTGACGCGTTAACAGTGTTAAATGATAATAATGACGACACCGTGGATTGGCAGCAAGTATCCTATCGCAAACGAAATGGAAAATACCGTTTTATGGGAAAGGCTGGAGTGGCAAGAGACATGGAATGCTCTTTTAAGGCGGCGGAAAGAAAAATCCCGATGTTTATAACGAATGTGGATAGTTCGACGAAGGAGTCTGATATAGTTCAATATATACAAACAAGAACAAAGGAAATTGTATCGTTAGAAGAAATACGTATGCGAGTATTGCGTGGGTATAAAGCGTATAAATTCTACATATTGGAGTCTAATCTAGATATATATATGGACGAGAAATTATGGCCTTCGGGTATCATATTCCGTCGGTTCATACATTACAAACGAAGAGATGTGAATAAGGAGAACTTTCCTAATAGCGGTACAAATGAAATGAGCAATGGATAGTCGGATATGTCGCTTAGCTACTTACAACTGTAAGAATGTAAAAAGAGCTATCCACGACATCAGGGATCTCTGCAGTAAGTGTGACGTGATATGCCTGCAGGAGACTTGGCTGCTCCCGCATGACATCCCTTTTGTGGGTTCTATTGATAGCGGGTTTGGCTATGCGGCTACGTCGGCGGTGGATACGTCAGCGGGCATACTGCGTGGACGCCCCTATGGTGGCGTCGCGGTATTGTGGCGGTATAGTGCCTTTGGGGAAGTGTCGGTGGTTAAGTGCAGTGAGCGTATTTGTGCCATTAAAATAGCGCAAGGAGACAGGTTTGTGTTAGTTATAAGTGCGTATTTACCAACGAACTCTGTGAACAATTTGCCGTATTTTATTGACTGCATGAGTGAAATTAGTGCTATTGTTAATGAAAGTAACATCGAGTCTGTTTATATTTTGGGGGACTTTAATGCGGAGCCGGGTGAGTTATTTTACAATGAACTTGTTAAGATGTGTAGCGAGGAGAATTGGTCGCGTATAGATGTGGATTTACTGGGGAGAAATTCCGATACATACACCTATACTAGTGACGTGCACGGGACGTCTAGTTGGCTCGATCATTGTATAGTAACTCAGGCGGCGAAGTTGTCTGTTATGAATGTTTTTGTACAGTATGACACTCTCTGGTCGGACCACTTTCCTCTTATTGTTGAATGCAATCTACATGTATTAACACCAAAAATTGTAACCCGTTCGGTGTGTAGTAATAACATTAGATGGGGGGAACGAGATGAGAAGCAAGTCTTAATATATAATGAGGAGTGTCATAGGAGGTTAAAGTTAATAGACTTTCCCTCGGAATTTACACAATGTGCGGATTATTTATGTAGGGACCCTGACCACGCGCGTGTCCTGGAGAGGCTGTACTCCGACATTGTGACTGCCCTTCGGAATGCGGCGGTGACGAGTGGGGGAAGCGTGCGGTTGCGGGGTCGTGGGGCCCGATTGGCGGGTTGGAACAGGCATGTATGCGAGGCTCACAGGGCGGCGAGGCTGAGATTTAACGAATGGGTTCTGTATGGTAGACCCACGTCAGGTTGTGTATTTGAAGAGATGCGATGGAGTAGGAAACTTTTTAAGTCCAGGTTAAGGTGGTGCCAAAATAATCAGGACCAAATTCGGATGGACACCCTCGCTGAACAACACTCGAAAGGTGACTTTCGTGGATTCTGGCGGAATACGAGAAAAGTGGGCTCTGGGCCTGGCCTCCCTGTGAGTGTCGATGGTCTGAGTGACCCGAAGAGCATTGCGAACGCGTTTAGAGAACAGTTTTCGGTTCGGTCGCCACTGGGTCCGGCGCGTCGGATGCTGAATGCTGATTTCAGCAATAAGATAGTGGGCATAAGATTCCACGCGAGAGATGTCGAGATAGCCATAAAGCAGATTTCGAAGGGAAAGTCTCCAGGGCACGATGCACTTAGTATTGAGCATCTACAGCACGCCGGACCACACTTGGCGCGAGTGCTCGCAATGTTCTTCGAGTTGTGTGTTAGTCACTCCTACCTGCCAGATGAATTCATGAGGACAGTTGTAGTGCCTGTGGTTAAAAATAAAACGGGAGATTTGGCAGACAAAAATAACTACAGGCCTATATCACTTGCAACTGTAGTGGCAAAAGTATTCGACGGTGTGCTTAACACTCAGTTAAGGAAACACGTTAAGCTCCACTGTAACCAGTTTGGGTTTCGGCCTGAGCTGTCCACAGAGAGTGCAATACTGGGTCTGAAGCATACCGTTAATTACTATACGAAGAGAAAGACCCCAGTATACGCATGCTTCCTCGATTTATCCAGGGCCTTTGACCTGGTCTCGTATGATGTCCTTTGGGAGAAGCTGGAGAACACTGAAGTACCAAGGGAACTCATTAGTGTATTACGGTACTGGTACGGGCACCAGGTCAACAGTGTCCGATGGGCGGGGGCAATGTCGGATACTTATAGTGCTGAGTGTGGCGTGAGACAGGGCGGTTTGACCTCACCTACATTGTTTAATTTGTATATGAACGAGCTGATCGTCAGGCTCAGCAGTCAACGTGTCGGATGCTATGTGGACGGGGTGTGTGTCAACAACCTAAGTTACGCGGACGACATGGTGCTGCTGAGCGCTTCGATATGTGGGCTGCGGAGGCTACTAAGTGTCTGTACGGAATACGCGCGTGGACATGGGTTAATATATAATGCGAAAAAAAGTAAATATATGGTCTTTGAGGCTGTCGGTGGGTCGAGCCCTATGAAAATACCAGCTGTTCATCTGGGAGGTGTGCCACTAGATCGCGTGGATAATTTTAAATACCTAGGGCATATACTCACCGAGGATCTCGGGGACCAGGCTGATATAGAACGGGAGCGGAGAGCGCTGTCTGTACGAGCTAGTATGATAGCCCGCAGGTTCGCGAGGTGTTCGGATGGTGTGAAGATCACGCTCTTTAGAGCGTACTGCACATCCTTGTACGCGTGCAGCCTGTGGGCGAACTATACTGGCTCGGCATACAGTGGTCTCCGTATCCAGTATAATAACGCGTTCCGGGCGGTGTTGGGGCTGCCCCGATTTTGTAGTGCATCAGGGATGTTCGCGGACGCGCGCACGGATTGTTTTAATGCTACTATGCGGAAACGCGGCGCGTCCCTTGTGCGTCGGGTGTGGGCCAGCTCCAATACCATCCTGGCAATGATCGCCGACAGGCTAGACTGCCCTTATATCCGGCATAGCTGTGGTAGACATGCTGCTGTACAGATGCCCACTAGGAGATTATAAGTTGACATTATTGTAAAACTTCTGTGTGTCTAGTCAATGTTATTCTTATGTATTTTGATTATTATTTTATTTTGTCTTTATTTTCTTTTGTTGTTTAAATTTATATTTTATTATTTGATTTCCTTTTTGAATTATTTTAATGTTTAATTGGGTTTATGGACTATAATTGTCTGAAATAAATAAATAAATAAAATAAAATAATGCAGCCAATATTACATCCCTCCTGCCTTTATATCTTGATGGTGTACGAATTGACTTTACTGAAACTGCCAAAGATCTGGGTGTAGTTATAGACTCCAATCTATCGTGGCGTGCTCAGGTCAGTGAGGTCAGTCGAAAGGTACATTTTTCCTTTCATTCACTGAAATGCCTTCAGGGTCTTCTGCCCTTGAAGACTAAAATTTCTTTAGCACAAACCCTTATTCAGCCGATAATAGATTATGCCGATGCCTGTTACCTGGATGCTACTGAGGAGCTGTTAAACAAGCATGATCGCTTGCAAAACCTGTGCATTCGCTTTGTTTTCGGTCTTCGTAAGTATGACCATGTTTCTCACCTTCGCAAGGAACTCAAGTGGCTCCCAATTCGCCTTCGCAGGAATACTAGGATTTTATGTCTCCTTTTCAACATCTTACGCGCGCTCTAGCGACGCACCCTGTAGATCACACCTAAGATCCATCATTAAATCTCATCCTCATAAAACGATTTACTATTCCTATTCCTTCTCTGTAAGATTGTGGAACTCACTCCCGCCTAACATTCATGATTTAAACACTATTTCTAATTTTAAGCGTCGATTAAAAGAGCATTCCTTTCCTCTATATTGTGAGAATTTGTTTATTATTTATACATATTTATATATTTTAGTATTATGTATTTATTTAAGTAGTATACTTATTTTTGGTTTTATTGGTTTGGCTTATATAATTATTTTAGGTTTATATGTTTAGGTATATTTAATATTATTACTTTAATAGTTATCATATTCATATTTTATTTCCTCCTTATTCTTACACACTATTGTCTACATTTCTGTTTTACTTCTCCTTTCGCAGGTCTGCTGGAAGAAATTTCTTAAGAAATAAGCAGTACCTTTGTACTCAGATCTTCATTTTGTTGTATCTATATGTATTTTATTGTGTGTACATAAATAATAAAATAAATAAATAAATAAATGTTATTTAATCTGATAAGTAGGTGTCCTTATACTTACAGGGCGCGTAGAACATAACAATGGCGTGTTTGACTTTGCGCAGTGTGTTTCTGAAAGTCGAGGAGTCGAGGTGGCGCACGGGCGACTCTTCTTCTGACCACGGCAGCTCGGGGGGCGGCGGTGGCGGTGGCTCTTGAGGGTCCTGACAACATTAAGGTCAAAGTGCCAGTAGCAAGACAACCAGAAGATAACAGGCGTTTGCAGGCGTAACCTTGACGAAATTAATCTCTCGCTCATTCAAACTTAATTTGACATATCTTTCTTACCCGAGGTCGGGATAGACCATCTAGCTTTTAGTCAATTCTATTGTTTATATTATTTATTTTGGGAAATAATTTTTCAACACACGAAGATACTTGATATTTAATTACATTACAAAACAAACAATACGGTGAACAATATGTATTATATACAATAAGCAGCCCTCACTGCGACACGTGTATCCACAACTCAAGTGTTACGTACAGGTAGTTTTCCTGACTAGTTATTTCTATCGATGCACTTCTTAGCCATAGCTTTGCAGTACTTTAAAATATTCTTCTTAATTTACTGTCTTCCATTAATTGACTGATATTTTCTGCCTTGACTACAGATCCCATTTGCGCCTCGACTCGTATCCTGTCAATACCGTTTGCTGGGCATTCCAATAATATGTGTTCAACACTCCTTTTCTCATCATCGCAGATGCACATCGGACTCCATGCGCATTTGAATTGGTGTAACACCGGGTCGTTGTTGTTGTGGTGTTGTCGAGTTAGGCGTATGTTTATTTTTCTGACAATACTGTACGCAGGCGCGGGCGCTCCCTATAGGCAGATAAGCACTGCATACACTTATAATTTTCTAAAAAATATATAATAATTTATAATATACTACAGTAAAGACTTCGTTACTCATTGATAATACTGCCATCTATTGGGGCTAGTGCAAACTACTAACACATATTTCAACGCCCGCGCAACGCGAATTCTCGCTATGCCCGTGCCACTTCACGTAGCGGCGTAGGCAGGTACTAAATGTGCTTATTCTTTGCGTATGTGGTCGTGTGTGTGAATAAAATTATTTGATTGTGTGGGTAAACTTTTCGTGTGCTGTCTTGCAATTTCATTCACATTATAAGCCCAAATAAGCAGTGCCTATATTATACGCCGGCCGAATTAATTGTAGGGGAGCCCAAAAAGGGATATCGGGATTTACTCAAGCGCGGCAGAATAATATATAGTTAGATACCTTGTACCCGGCTATTTACTTCCACCAGATATGAGCCCAATTCATAAGGACGCCCGTCAAAGATAAAGGATCAGATTAGAAAAAAAAAACGTTTTTTAATTGTTAAATTAGGCGCTTCCTCCGTTTAATCATCAGGTTGTGGGACAACACGTACAGTGTATAAAAGGGAACCACATACAATATGTAAAGAAAACCCCGTCCGACCCAAAAGGATAATAAAGGTTAGGTAATCACATTACCAAATAAAATTTGAAATTTGGCATAATCATCATAGTAACAATACTAATCAATTTTGAAACAATCTTTTTTTTTTCGCGAATTTACGCTAACATCCCCAATATTTGGTAACTTAAAAAAAATTACAACACCATTTTAGGCGGTATAACTGTCGGCTTTCCTTTCGGTCATAGTGTTTACGTGCTCATGGAATGAAATGATACATTCTGAGAGTCATGCGACCTTCCTATCTAAAAAAAGTTCTTTTCACGAGCTGCCTTAGACAACTGCTGCTTTAGACAACCATGCATGCATGAGGCCAACTCTGGCCATGACCTTTCGAGACCGCTACGTATAAGCTACCAAGTGCCGCGTGCCCTGTGAATGTCCCGTGGGCCTTTGCACATGCCTGTGTTAACATAAATATATTGATTGTTTTAAGAAAGATTTGTAATGGTGATGTATGTGTAGATAAATTTAAAACGGTGCCTTTTCACCGTTAACGTTATTATTTTGTTGCCCGTGTACGTACCTATACAGGGTGTAAGGGAAACGCTTCCGAAAACGAGGACAGGTGATAAGGCTAGTGATTCTCGATACGATACCATCAAAAAATGAGGATTTTTTTTTACAATTTTACTTAAGCATTTTTCGTACACTATGCTGTTGGAAAAGTTCAATGAGTTAAATGAAACCATTATTTGCGATTAAACATTTTTTTTTTCTTTACAACTCTAACAAGTAATGTATTCGTAAATAAATAATCAGCTGACGGCTGACGCTCGCGCATAAACTCGGGTTCAAAGACCGCATGCGGTCACCGACATCGCGACGCGCGCCGGCGATGCGCCGGCTGACTTAGTGCGGCGGGGCCATGTGATCCTATCTTCCTAAACTACTAACCTTCACTCGATCGCTTGAAGCAAATGTCTTTTCAGTTCACTTCTACCTAGTTGTGGGATATCTGCTTACGGGTTCCATTCGTGCAAGGATCGTAATGATTTTCCCCTTGAACAGGGTTACAATTTTATTTTGATATACACGTATATCATTTATTTGATGTTCATTGTAGCCACGCACAAACATCAATTCAATGTTGTCATGCGAAAAAGTACGCGACTATGTTAAATTGAAACTACGTCTAAGTTACGTTTTTTAAGTTTTACCATATATAAGCACAGAGATTTGGGTTGTAGGTATATGTATGCATACCCTCAACAAAATCTCCGTGCAGGCCCCTGCTACGCTGTCCTGTGCCCCAAAGAGACGGGGTTTCAACGATAGTACTGCCCGTAACCAGCTCTATCGACCTATCTGGGTAATTTACATTCTCTGGGACTACAAAAGTAGAGACTTTTGTAGGCATCCAGCTAGATACGAATTTAATTGAATTTCTAAGAATTGAAATTTGAGATTGGAGAGTGACTCTTCACTCTCCAATCTCAAATTTCAATTCTTCAGATAGAGCCACTCCGTACGATGCAAACAGTGATAGCGCGGTTCCCCTACGTCAATTTTATCGGAAGTTACGGCCGTTTTACTAAAAAACAAGTTGTCGAACCAATATGGCGGCCGAAACTTTGATAGACTAAGGCTGTTAATGGGGGGACGGAATAAAATGACTTATAGGTAAATGCGAATCAAGGATTCAACACAACACTAACGATGCCTACAAGAGGCGGATAAACCGTAGCTTTTCTCGACAAGAAAAACGTATGCGTACAATGGATTTCAGGTGCACAAAGTTTTGGAAGACAAAGTCCATAACTATATCACATTTTCAACTACTGAAACTAATTATTTAAAGGGGCATTTTTAATTTAAAACATTCTCTACTAACCTTAATAAAACTAATAATTTGTTCTTCTTGCCTGGCATGACCCGCGTCAAACTGGTATTCGCCTCTGCTGAAGTACTTTAGTGTAGGATAGCCTTTAACGCCAAAACGAGAAGCCAGATCTGGTTCCTTTGTCGCATCCACTGCGGCCAAAATACCGTCGAGCTGAAAAGATGAATTCATTTTATAACTTATTTAGTCGGATCGATACTAAGCAATTTATATCCGTAGGTGCATATTGGTCTTACATAGCCGTTAATATTGCACAGGGATCAGGTTACGGGGATGCGCTAGAGAACCTACCATTTGAATATTAAGTTTAAATTTTATAACGTTATTAGCAATTTGCAGTTCAGTATCAGGTTATAAGAAATGTAACAACAATCGTAACCAATAATTATTTATAGAATTTAATCAGATATAAATAACAACGATCAGTGCGAGCCCGCTTTCGCGTACGATTGCGTGAATTGATCTAAAAAAAATTAAAAAAAAACGGCTTAAAGCGCAGCAGAAAATACATAATCTGTGAAAATGTCAACTGTCTAGCTATCACGGCCCATGAGATACAGCCTGCTGACAGAGTGGAGTTTTGATAAAAGGCTCCCGTTTTTACCCTTTGGCTACGGAACCCTCACAAAACATCAATTTATCTGTCGTTTATACAAGTCTATAGAATAATTATTTCATGACATACCAATTTATCTATTTAGTAAATAAATTTTAATGTCAATAGTTGTCGATTCTACAACGTTATTTTTTCGTATACCTATGTGAAACCAGAAACACGTGTCCAGTATTTTTATGTATAGCATTTATGTACAAAATTTCAAAAAATGATCATGAAAATCACAAAGTTTATAAGGTTGTTCTGTTACATGGTTGTCCCTACAAAATCATGGTCAACGCGCAGCACAAATGCTCGCACGCCCGCACCTGCAATGATGTTGACTTGATCTCATTGATGATAAGTTCAGTTTGTATTGTTATTGACTTGTCAAAGTAAATACGGACCTACATAGTTGCGAGTCATATTTTGTTCAACATACCTGATACTGACCAACAAATTGCACAAATCGGCATCCCCCGTACGAGACTGTCAAATACTTGTAATAACGTATACATCCTTACAAGTGTTTGACAGATTCGGGTTGATAGCCAGGTACTGTATAAATACAAACTTCTGGCTCCGCAATATAAATACGAGTAATATACCTTTTAATGCACTTAAATGCTTTTGATTTGCGTGACATACATACTTGTATGTTTATAAACCAACCTTTTCAGACTTTAGTATTTTTGCTGCTTTCTCGAACTCAGGTTTAATCCGTTTGCAATGTCCACACCAAGGTGCATAAAAGACTACGAGCGCATTTTTAACTTTTGTAAGGGTTTCGTCAAATGTCGCAGCTGCAAAAAAGGAAAATAAAATATTTTAGACAAATAAAATAATCAATATCCTCGTCAAGAAACGATAATGGCTTTCATGACATATAGCACAGTTGGCCTTCCTTACTAAATAAATAGGAAAGTGAGTTTCTTTGTTTTTTCCGCTTACACGCCTAACTACTGAACAGATTGCTTTGACATTTTGCATTGGTACGTAAAGTTAGAAGTCCGGATTAAATAATAGGATACTTTTTATCCCGGAAAAATAATAATGATATTCCCGCGAGAAATCTAAAAAGCGTGATAATTGATATACACGCGGGCGAAAGCGCGGACAGAAAGCTAGGCTAATCTTATAAATGAGGATTTGCAACATTTGTTGACGGAGTGTGCTAGGAATAAAGATGAACGGGAGCTATACATAAGCGAATTTAACTTAAATATACTGGATATAGGTTTAATACAATCCATTTTGTCAGTAGGTACCAGCGTCAGAGATCATGACGAAAAACTATCGCTTAATAGCGAATAACTCGTTCTTTTTTATTAATTTGTTATATTTACACTTATTAGGTTTTATAGTGATTTTAGTAAGTAAAATCAGTGTAAAGGATATGATGGGTCTGACATATCCCCATAAAAGCCCCAAAATAGAATTAGTTAAAAAAAGGCGTGTGGCACTCGGGGACTGCCGTTGTTTGTTTTTCTTTGATATATAAATAAATAAATACGGACAAATCACACAGATTGAGCTAGCCCCAAAGTTCGAGACTTGTGTTATAGGATACTAACTCAACGATACTATATTTTATAATAGATACATAGATAAATAAACATCCAAGACCCAGGCCAATCAGGAAAAGATCGTTTTCCATCATGACCTGGCCGGGGATCGAACCCGGGGCCTCCACGTCGCAGGCAGGAGTGTTATCCCGTAACGTCATCAAAAAAGTGCGAAAAATGGTGGCGATTTAGCGTCTAAACTACATTCAATGTTTTATGTTAGACTTTGATAAAGAGAGAACTATACAATAGCTTAAAAATGACGTAATTTTCGTGATCAGATTGTAAATTGTACCTATAGTTTATTATTTCAACAAGTAACATTACAAACTAGATTTTATAGTTTTGTGGTAAATGGATAAGTGAAAATAACTTTCATTACTAAATTAAAATGAATAAATAATTTATTTGGTTGCATTAAGCAATACCTTCCAATATTTTGGCAACCAACCATTTCTGCATGTGCATAATGCGAAATATAAATCAAACATTACCTAATCAGTTTATAACTAAACTATTAACTAATAAATTATAATCTAGAACAATAAAAACATTAAAAAAGACATGATATGTATAGACACACCAATAAAACAACTGACAGCAGAAGTCGATGAAAAATTTGACAGTTTCCTGCTAGCGGCGTATTATTTATAAAGAGTTTTATTTAGCTTGCCGTGTTAATTTTGTATTCACGCATATAATATATATACTCTTTACTAGGAAAATATATTTATTTCAAACTCTGATCCTACCGTACACCATATTAACGATTAGTGTGCGGAGGTTGATCGCGCTAAAGTTAGTGTAGTCACGATTGGTGATGATTTCGAATCCTTTTCGCGCGTTGGTAATTGACGAATTGGCGCTTGAAAGGTGACGCTCAGTCTAGACTGAGCGTCACCTTTCAAGCTTTCAGTCGGTACTCAGACACAGACGCTAAGCCTAGGCTTAGCGTCTGTGTCTGAGTACCGACTGTCGTGAATATCTCATATGACGTGCTGACCAAAGATTCTGATGACGGATGACGTGGCGTTCGTGCAGACTTGTGACGAGCTCATCTCAGCAATAATAGTCCGCGGGACCGATCCAATCATGAGACCGTTTCTCGTAAGCGTAAACTTAATGATATGAATTTTTCCTTGTGGTAAATTAGGACATAGATAGAATTTATAGAATAGAAATAGAAAACCTTTTAGCAGTCCATAATGTAAGTAACAATAGGGGTGTTTGCGGGGTAAAAAAATATTCTATTTAGTCCGTCATTCAGATTATTGAAAAATATTGGATGCGTATATTTTGTTTTATCAAATCAATAAACATTCACAAATATAAAAGGCATCAAAGATCAGGAGAGGAGGTTGGTGACGTCACTCGTTGCTAAAAAGTGTAGCAAGGAGTGACGTCACACGAGTTTTCAACGTGTATCGTCTTCATTTTTTGTTTAAGTATATGAAAAAGAAAAAATACGTGTCTAGTTTTATTTTGAAATCTGACTAACGGACTAATTAGTTTTTTTTAGTCAACTATCCTATTTTACTTAACTTCTTCTTCTAGTAACCTACTAAGTTACAGAGACATACATATGAATATGATTATGTAATAAATAAGAGACCGAGAGTTGGACAACCGCCCAACAGTTGTTAAGTAATTCTACGACCAACTCAACATCTGTTTTCGTACAGAGTAGCTCCGAACCTTGTACATTTTGTAACATTCCTGACGTAACATGTTTAGTGGAAAGGCGTGCTTGTTGCTAAGCTATTGCACGTTGTTGTATGAATAAAAGAGTATGTTAAAGATTAGTTTCAAATATGCTTACATATATGTATTTATTTATTTTATTTATTTATTAATTTATTTCAAGCCACTAGGGCCCATAGAAATCGTTGATGGTAAAGCGCACTAGTTTATTAAGAACCTGCCGCAAGGGCAGTCTTCCGCCAAGTACCACCACGGACAACGGAAAGGAGAATCTAGCCCTTGTGCTGACCGAACTGTGTAACTTGAATAAGCTACTGACAAAACTCAGCCATTTGATGAAGCCGAACTGGAACCCTGCACCTCTAGCAGGCAGACGCACACAGAAATGCCCATTAGGACTTCCTCTACAAACAGGGGGGACTTAGGATCCTCTATGCCAATCATCATCATCATCATCTCAGCGTTAATCCCAGTCGCATCCTTTTTTCAGCTTTGGAGTCTGGGACCCCTGACTCCAAAGATAGCTTTACCAGTCCCAACTGCTGATTTTGGCTAAACTTAGATATTTTCCGTGAAGCGACTGCCGTCTGACCTCCACAACCCAAAGGCGATATCGAATCATTGCAGTTAGACTAATTGTTGGACTTTTGAGAGCTCCAACAACCCGGAACGGCTGCCATTAAATATTCGTATGGCAACCGGGATCAACGGCTTAACGTGCTTTCCGAGGCACGACCACACCAGTGCAAATATTCATATTCATTATTCATGCACATGTTACGGCTAAAACCCGAAGCGCGGCTGCACCTAGTTTTAGCTGGTTAATACTAGGTGTAGCCACTTACTCTTCGTTAAACCTAGTACGAGTCGATTGTTTTCGGGTAAAACTAGGTCACTGTTGGATAAAACTAGGTTTATCCGATATTATTCCGGCTAAAACTAGGTCCAGCCGGAATGATATCGGATCACTGTTGGATAAAACTTATGTGCGTGCCCTGCCAAGACTTTCGCCCCGTGTCACACTCATGACTCTGCAGCAGCGGCACGGGGTGGAGGGCGTAGCGAGGCACGCGCTTCTGCAGGTTGTGAGCGCCAGATACTGCAGGTGTAGATCTGCAGTAGTTCAGCGCTAGTAGTACCGAGTGTGACTCAGAGCGTCTGCATCAGCAGCGAGTGTCTTAGTTATATCCAACAGGGATTGGCTGTACATACATAGTTGTAGTTGGCATGCTATCGGTAGAGCTTTTTAGATATTAAAGAAACACCAAATAATAACGTAGAGAGTTTTTTATTCTATAATCAGATTGTTATAATTAACATCAATTATTAGGAGTAAATTTTTTTTTATATAATTTGAACAATCAGGAACATTTTTTTTAACAACAGAAAAAAGTTGTATTTTATAATTAAAAAAATATTATTATAATTATAAATCACACTTTTATAATTAACACAAATTATTAGGACTACAATTTTAATATAATGGGAACATCAGAATTTTTTTTTAACAACAGACTATTTTCAATAGTTGTCGTCCTCCATGGCGCAGGGGTCAACACACTTGCCTGCGATGTGGAGGCCCGGGTTCGATCCCCGGCCAGGTCATTATGGAAAACGAACTTTTCTTGATTGGCCTGGGTCTTGGATGTGTAACTATATATGTATCTATTATAAAATATAGTATCGTTGAGTTAGTATCCCATAACACAAGTCTCGAACTTACTTTGGGGCTAGCTCAATCTGTGTGATTTGTTCGTATATATTTATTTATAGTTGTGTTTTAAAATTTAAAGAATATTGTTATAAAATTTAAATCATACTTGTGACTAATCATAAATGAGTGACATTTTGAGTTGCACTAAATACCAGTAGCTTTGTAGAGTCACTTTTTGTAGCCACATTTGGTTTTGCAGTGGCATCTTTTATAGCTTTGCCCACCGGAGGTCGATTGTTCATTGGCGGCTTGGCGTAGTGATTTCTTTTCGGGTGAAACAATGTCAATATCTAAAAATTTTGACTCACACACAGTCAACTCATTTCTTGAAAATAATTCGGTTATGCCATATCTGTTTACTAATTTGTAAAACCCTTTATCGTTACATTGTCTATTAAATCTAATTGGCAACGACTATTTAGCTCGCTGGATAAAATAGGCTTCACAACAAGGCCTTTTTTGGTAGATTTTTGTTTCATTTGATATGGCTTACATAAACGAAGATACAAAAGATTCGCCTCCTGAGTAATATTTGCATACTTCTTTTTAGCTTCTGCAATCATTCTGTTTCTTCCGCAGTGCCCAGCGCACAGATGTATTTCATGAATAACATCAAACAAGTCTTCATTCTTGACGTAATATTTGATATTTTCGGAATTTTCGATGCTCGACATAGGAGAAATCAACTTTTCGATGTCGCCAATACAACAAACATCAATGCGCTTCAAACGGCGATGTTGTAACGTAGAGCGTTTCGTGGATATTTTGGCAGTTCTAACGTCTCCTATAAAGTTGGAATACTGCACATCATGCACGTAGCTTTGATTTTCACCATGTTTTGTGCGTAATAAACACTGAAACTGTTCCAAAAAACTTGATATCGTAGTCTGTAGGTTTACATTCACAGCAATTCTGAATTCGAACGTATCGATTACGCAAAAACAAGAAAGTACGTCTGTTTTTTACAATGGCAAAACGCGTATTAAACTCAAAGCGCAAGGGCAAACGCTAGTGTACGGGTGGCGGACGACAGGGGCGCGCGACTCGCGTGAGCCTGGCGCCTGTTACTTGTTTAACCTTTTGAACGCCAATCTACATAATACGCGATGTGTCCTCCAGCGCCACGCTACAAATGTATAACGTATCTATAGTAAAACGTAGGGATGGGATTAATGTCCTATCGACAAATAATATTATACGTTTAAATTAATGTTTATTCACCAATTTACGAAGCTAAATAAAAACTGTAACCGTATTTTCATATTTTATTTTATTTCATCAATATGAAAACTTGGATATATTTCCTATAATAAAGAAAAGAATTATAAATTTATTACACGTGTGTTCTAGAAGTTCACATCCCTATTTGTCTCCAAATGTAATCCTTTTACTTCATATCAAGTAGTTGGCGCTCGAGGCACGTCAAAATCCTTTCTGATATAAGGATGTCTTGTCGACGTATTTCTTGTCGATGTATTTTTATGGTATTTATTTTTATATTCACTGTGGTCGAGTTACACGTGCATAAACTCAACCGATTCCTGCATAATTTATTTCGTTTAGTTACAACAAATACAATTAATAGAAGCTAAACCGGGAACCATCCCGTACTATTTTAAAAAAGTTACACCGTCTTTAACTATGCGATCCGACAAAAAGTTACCTTTACCGACACAAAAATGTTTTCGTCTCTAATTCGGATTTTAATTTTAGAATATTTCATCAGAATATTGCTGGCGCTGTAAACAAATCGGAAGAATTAACTTTTGCAACCCACGAACTATCGCAACAAGGGCTGAAGATAAACGTAGTGTGTCTGACTGAAACTTTTATAAAAAAAGGTACAGAGATGCTTTTGAAAATTCCTGGGTACCAATTAGTCGCATCATACTCGCGTGACAATAAACGAGGAGGGGTGTGTATACTGCTTCACAATAATATTAAATATAAAAAAATTAGTAATATTAATGACTTGACATGTAATTTTAATTTCGAATGTTGTGGCGTAGAAATAAATAAAATTATTATTATTTGTTTATATAGAACGCCAAATAGTAATCCTCAAATATTTCTCGGAAATTTAGAACGGTTACTAATAAGATTAACGAGAAAGCATAATAAAATTATTTTATGCGGGGATTGGAACTTGGACTTGTTAAAGCCAAACAAATACTGTGAAAGTCTGAAGGGCCTTTTGAAAAATTTTAATTTGGTGTTGCATATTAAAACTCCCACAAGACAGATGGCGTGCCTGGATCAGATAGCAAGCAATTTCAAGCAAGCTAAACCAGAGGTGCATCATCTTGCCTTGTCCGATCATGAAACGGGACAGACGCTTTCGTTAAGGATAAATAAAAAGTACGGAACATGCTCTTGGTATGAAGAGGTCAGAGATTTTAGTCAGGAAAACATGAATAAGTTCTATAATTGCATATCATCTCTCAGTTTTTCGAATGTATATGAAGAGCATGAGTTTCAGGAAGCTTTTGGGGAGTTTCACGGTGTTATTAAACTATTTTTTGACTTGTGCTTTCCAATATTTTTAAAAAAGAGGTCTTCTTATAAGGAAAACTACAAATGGTTGACAAAAGGCATAAAGAAATCGTGCGTAAAAAAAAGGATACTTTATCTTAGTCAACAACACAATAAATCTAAGAGACAAAAACTAAACAAAAAATATAAATCATATAGTGACATTCTTAAAAAGTGTATATATAAATCTAAACAGCTGCAAAGTAAGAAGTATATTGTCAATAATAAAAATAAGTGCAAAGCCACTTGGACGGTGGTTAATGAAAATATTAATGATTTAAGCGCTGTAACACAAATTGACGAAATAAACGTAGATAACCGGACAATTAAAGACCCTAAGGAAATAAGTGACATGTTTAATCAATTTTATATACAATCGACCAATAATTCTAATTTTAAATACAATGTTGACGAGATAAACAAGACGACCGATAGCAATAATGACCACACAATATTTCTTAAGCCTACTGATGCTACTGAAGTATTTAGAGTAATACAAAGTCTTAAAAATACAAGTGCAGTTGGAATGGATAACATAACAACAAAAGTTATTAAAATGGGAGCTTCGTGCATTTGTCAACCCCTAAGTTATATAATTAATTTATCTTTTTTGGAAGGTGCATTCCCGGAGATTCTAAAAAAATCAGTGGTAAAGCCACTTTTTAAGAAGGGTAACACATCTGACATGAGGAACTATAGGCCAGTAACTCTGATACCCATTATGTCAAAAATCTTGGAGAAAATCATGTTGAGAAGGCTCCAAGATTTTGCGGTTAGTCACCATTTACTTAAGGATGAACAGTTTGGCTTCAGGACAAATAGTACAACTTCTTTGGCATGTTTTAATTTAATGAGGAATGTCACCCACGCGATAAACGAAGGTTTACCGGTAGCGGCAATCCTCTTAGATATGAGTAAGGCGTTCGATTTTGTAGACCATGAATTGCTTTTATATAAGTTACAAAAATACGGAATAAGAGGAAAAGCGAATGACTGGATAAAAAACTATTTAAAAAACCGACAACAATGTGTAGAAATCTCCAGAATCAGTAATGGTAAAAAAGTGGCATATAGAAGCGAGTACCAGCAAAATAATTTCGGGGTGCCACAGGGAAGTGTATTGGGGCCTTTTTTATTTCTTCTCTACATCAATGACCTCCCAAATATCACTCGCCACTCAGTGATTTTATTTGCTGATGACACGACTCTTGTCGTGAAGTGTGAGAGAGCCGACACCTACCAGTATGAGATAAATGAAGCCATCAAAAATGTTATAGACTGGTTGAATTCCAACAACCTACATATAAATATGGAGAAAACAAAAATGATCCAATTTCAAACATACAGGAGAAACCCATTAAATTTGAATATAAAATATAATAACACTACTATAGAACAAGTAGAAAATGCGGGATTTCTGGGCATACAATTGGATCAAAATTGCGACTGGAAAAAGCATGTCGTCTATGTTTGTGACAAATTGGACAGATTCATCTATGCACTAAGACGGTTAAGAGACACTGTCTCAACTGAAGCGGCTCTATGTGCTTATCACGGATACGTTTCCTCCGTTCTGTCCTATGGTCTCTTGTTGTGGGGTAACTCGGTGGATATCAATAAAGTATTTTTAGTACAAAAAAAGTGTGTGCGTGCTATCTGTAGAGCGGAGTACATGGATAGCTGTAAGCCTCTTTTTAAAAAGTACAAGATATTACCTTTAGCATGTATTTATATTAAAGAATTGTGTCTACTAGTACGACAACATCCTGAAAACTTTATTAAGCATAGAGATATAACCAAAAGGAACGTTGCTTCTAGAGACAGACATAGGCTCTGCTTGCCACAATGCAAGCTTAATTTGTTTAAAAGAAATTCCTATGTCATGGCTATTAAGGTATATAATAAATTACCAAACGCATTTAAAGAACTGCCTTTGCTTATATTTAAAAAGAAATTGATACAGTGGCTAAATGAAAAACAGTTTTACACAGTAAATGAATTTTTGACTTATGTTGAAAGAAAGTAATGTCAATAAATTTTGTTCTTATTATATTTTATTTATTCTAATTTGACATTGACTTAATAGCATTGGTTTTGTTTTGACATTATAATATCTAGTAATTATGGACATTTCAATTATTATATACAAGCTGACATTTTATAATTTGTTTTAGTAGCTAATATATTGTGACGAGTTTAACATTTTTTGATTATATAGATTTGAATATTTGCACACCACAGCTATTGGTAGAATGTAAATGGGACACTTTTATTTTTATGAACAGCTTACTATTTTGTACACCTACATTCTTGCAAATAAAGGATTATTATTATTATTATTATTATTAAATACGTGGTTTTCTACATTTTTTAAAGTTCCGTAGCCAAATGGATTCTTACAGATTCGTCATGTCTGTCTGTCCGTCCGTATATCACAGCCATTTTTTTCCTAAACTATATGATCTATAGGTACTGTTAAAACTTGGTAGGTAGATGTGTTCTGTGAACCGTATTAAGGTATTGATGCAAAAATAAAAATCTAATATATAAAATTCTCGTGTCACGGTGTTCGGCTTTAAACTCCTCCGAAACGGCTCGACCGATTTTGATGAAATTTTTTGTGCTTAACCGATATCTATGAGAATCGACCAACATCTATTTTTCATACCCCTAAATGTTAGGGGTAGTCCACCCCTAAATTTTTTTTTTATTTTTTAGACAAAATTTTTAATTTCTATTTTTTTATGATACAACATACAAAAATACATACAATCCCCAATTTTCACCCTTCTACGATCAACCCTTATTTTTTAATAGCCATTTTAGTAATTTAATCTATTATTTATATGGCAAAACAACGTTTGCCGGTCAGCTAGTAATAATAATAAAGATTGGGGGCTCCCCATACTTAGAACTGAAACTCAAAAAAAAATTTTTTTTCTTGAAACATACGTTTGAGGTATGCATGGATAGGTCTTCAAAAATGATATCGAGGTTTCTAAAATATTTTTTTTCTAAACCGAATAGTTTGCGCGACAAACGCTTCCAAAGTGGAAAAATGTTGGTCCCCCCCCCTACCTCTAACTTCTACAACAAGAAAATGAAAAATCTAAAAAAACATATGATGTACAAGTACATACATTACTATACAAACTACTAACGAAAATTGTTTTGAACGAGATCTCGTAAGTAGTTGTTTTTAATACCTCGTAAATCGCTTATTACCGCGTAATCTTTAATACAAATAACTTTAATCCTTTAATTTCATAAATCAATGGTACGGAACCCTTTGTACGTGAGTCTGACACGCACTTGGCCGATTTCTTTTTATTAAAATTACTGTTTTACACAGATGTTACAAACCTATTTTTAATGGTTTAGCAAAATACTCGCAGTTATTTTTCTGGTTTGTACAAACTAATAGAAAACGGAAGAAAATTCCTGAAACGGAAGTTGACGACTTAACGGAATGTCAAGACGACGAACTATTTTAAAATTCCGATTCAGACTTGAACAACTCGCAATAATTCGTCATATTCACCGCCACAATTTCTTTTTGTAAAAACACGTGCGTCAACTGAATAAAACAACAAGCTGTAAACATTGCACTACACTAAAATGCACAAAGTCACTGTGACCTTGAAACCTGACCGCTTATGACGTCACAGAGTTACTTCTATACACGTCGGTGGCGTATGGGGGGTGACAAATAACTAACTTTGTAGGGATGGGTTTTTCAAACGGTGTTTCACTATCGACAATGATTAGAAAACCTATTTATTCTTGATTAATGTGAATAAAACCTAGTGTTCAGTGTTTTCACCGAACACCTTAGTTAGCAAAATCGGCGTAACGCGTTGACTTACAATTATTAATTAATGTAGTACATTATATTATAATTATTCAGTGTACTTTTGGTCTCCGCGGTAGCCGGGTGCATTCGAACATTTTCCTAACATTTTTACTATAAGAACAGTTTGTGAGTTGGTCAATAAATAGTGTTCAACATAAACATTTGTTTCTCCTCAAAAACACCGACATCTCGCTACGTACCCCGACATATTTTTTGGTCCTTCGAGCCGGATCACGCGTCGCGTAATTTCGAAAAATTCGGGATTTTGGTGTGCGAGGTCTGAACTATCGTCACAAATAACAGTGTGTGTATGTGGTGAAGCTGTCGGAGCAAACATTGGAGCACAACAGTGGAGAAGCAGCAAAGGCTGAGTACTAACAACGGAACATACAAGTAATAAATTTCCTTATTTTTAATCAGTAGGGATTTTAACATCGTATAACAATGTCGGAACTCATTGAAACGCAAGCAATGATCTATGATAGCATCATAAAACTTAGCATTAACTTGAAGAAGGATAGTGCTGATAGGAAAACAGTAGATTACTTTAAGCGGAAGCTTAGCACTTTGGAGAGTTATTGGAATGAGTACCAAGCTAATCATGAGCGGATTGAGGGAGAGGTAAGTAAAACTGATTCTTATTTTACTGACCGAGAGTACGAAAAAACACGTGCGGCGTATGAGTCAACCAAGGCGTTGATCAACCAACAGTATCAACTGCGACTCATGAAAACAGGAAACCACTCTGCAGGTGAGCAAATAATACGAGACAGATCACCCTCGACATCGAATTTGCGTGGAGAAGAGGCAGGATCAAGTGGTCCAAAACATGGGAGTGATCGACCAGCTCTGAAGTCGGAAGCTCTGCCAAACAGCAAGGTAGAAGAAATGTTGAAAAAACAGTATGCGAACTTTAAAGCGTTTGTGCGTACCACCGCAAACATAGACGTGGATTCGATCGCAGAAAGGTGGGAATTTGAGGACGTATTAAGGTCATTACAAGCTAGATGGTCAGCTATCGACATATTACATTGGGACATCGAGATTGAGCTGGAGGGAGATAATGAACAATACAACAATATGTACGACAAGTATGAGAAAAAATACAACACCCTGAAAAGGGCTATAAACACAAAAATGTGGTCAGTCGCACACAGGGAAAAATCAACACCTCAATTGGATATACCGAACTTCAACGGAAATTATAACCAATGGGTATCGTTTCGAGATCTATTCACGGAAGTTATCCACAACAACCCCTCATTATCAAGCGGCCAAAAGATGCAATATTTAAAGGGCAAGGTTCGCGGAGAGGCAGAGAAACTTATACAACATCTATCGATAAGTACCGATAACTATACGGTATGCTGGAATATTCTAACCCATAGGTATGATAACAAAAAACTTATTTTCTCGTCCCATATGAACATTCTTCTAGACCTGCCAAACATACAACAGCAATCGCTACAGCAGATTAAGCGAATGCATGACACAACGTTGGAATGTCTCAACGCCATAAAAAATTTGGGAGTTGATACCACGTCATGGGACCCAATAATCGTACACATTCTAGGTCAAAAGCTAGATACAGAAACATATACAGATTACATAGAATCGCTGAAAAATTCGAAGGAACTGCCGGTACTTGCAGAATTTTTAGAATTTTTGGAAACAAAATTTACGTCATTGGAAACAGTTCGTCGTAAAGATAATACGCCCTCCAAAACTTCTAATCAAAATCAAACATCAAACAGTAAGAAAAATTATTACAGTAATTCGAACAACCAAAGCAATGGAAATAGGACAGTTGCGAAATCAATGCACGTGTCGAACATAAAATGTCCTCTTTGCAATAACCAACACGGAATATATAATTGCAAAACATATTTAAAAATGAGTGACGACCAGAGGTTAAAAACTGCAACGAAATTGAAACTTTGTACAAATTGTTTATTTAGCCATTTCGGTAAGCAATGCACCTATAATTTAACATGTCGAAAATGCCAAGATCAACACAACACCATTCTACATGACGCATTTGCGAAATTAGGAAACGCGTCAACTCTGTCGTCAAGCGAAAAACATGTTGTAAAACAGAGTGCAAAACATAATGACTCCGTGACAGGCACCGTCAATGCCTCTCAAGAAGAAAAGGCAGAGATTTTACTAGCGACTGCGCTGGTAAAGGTCAAGGGGGTGGATGGAACCTACCAAACCATGCGCGCCTTAATCGATCAAGGATCTCAGGTCTCCTTAATAACAGAAGAAGCGTCCCATATGTTAGGTATCAAGAGACGACAATGCAAGGGAGTCATCTTTGGAGTGGGGCAAAAAGAAAACAATTGTAAGGGGAGAATGAGCATAGAATGCGCTTCGACGTATAACAACTTTGAATTCGAATCTGAAGTGCTCATCATGAACGAACTCATTAAAAGCCTGCCTAATCAAACGTTTGCTAGGCCTAATTGGTCTTACATAGAGAACATTAATTTAGCCGACCCAGAATTCTATAAAAGTCGACGAGTTGACTTGCTTTTTGGGGCGGATGTCTATGCTAACATTATGCTAGGTGGTATTATAAAGGGCAAACATGCCCAACAGCCGATAGCTCAAGAAACACAGCTAGGATGGTTACTATGCGGTAACGTAAAAACATTCCAATGTAATGTGGTCCTCAACAACGTCGAGGAGATCCGCAAATTTTGGGAAGTCGAAGAGATTTTAGAACCTTCAAAATTATCTGTAGAAGATCAGGATTGTATAGACTTCTATAAGAAAACAACACGAAGAAACAATCAGGGTCGCTACGAGGTCAGATTACCACTGAAAGAGGGAATTAAACAGCAATTAGGGTCATCTAAACCTATGGCTATTGCCCAACTAAGAAACTTAGAACGCCGCTTGACAAAACATCCAACGTTAGCCGAAAAATACCTGGCCTTCATGAAGGAATATGCTGCATTGAACCACATGAAACCAGAACAGAAACACGATAACATAACACTCGAATGCTTTTTGCCTCACCATGGCGTGCAAAGAGAAGAATCCTCAACAACAAAGCTTCGTGTGGTATTTAATGCATCCGCCAAAACATCCACCAAATACAGCTTGAACGACGTCATGCTGAAAGGGCCAAATTTACAAAAAGATCTTCAGGCCTTACTACTTCAATGGAGACAATATCCCTTTGCCTTCACTGCTGACATCGAGAAGATGTACCGCCAGATCCTAGTTAACCCCATTGACCAACATCTACAAAAAATTGTTTGGCGTGAGTCACCGAAACAACATATACAAGTGTATCAACTGAACACAGTAACATACGGGACAAAGGCCGCGCCGTTCTTAGCAATTATGACTTTGAAACAATTGGCGGCGGATGAACGATATAAGTTTCCAAAGGCGGCAGCTGTCTTAGAAAACAGCTTTTATATGGACGACCTGTTACACGGCTGCTTCAACATTCAACAAGGTAAACAATCGATAAATGATTTAATTCAGCTCTTAAAGTCAGGAGGCTTCAACCTTCGGAAGTGGTCATCCAACAGTAAGGAATTATTAGAAAACATATCAACAGGTCAAGAAGAAATCGTTTATAAGTTCAAAAATGATGACATTTTAAAAACATTAGGTTTGTGCTGGAATGCACAAGGAGATCAATTTACGTTCCGTTGCAATTTTTCCCAAACAACATCAAAACTAACTAAGAGGAGCTTACTATCAGAAATATCAAAATTATATGACCCTCTTGGTTGGCTGACACCCCTATCCACAAAATTTAAATTATTATTTCAAAAATTGTGGAAACAGGATCTACAGTGGGACGATAAAGTGTCCGATGACATACATAAAGAATGGGTCAAGTTAACTACGGAAATTGACCGCATCGAACATTGCAAGATTCCTCGATGGATATTATGCAACGAGAAAGACGTCAATGAACTACATGGGTTTTGCGACGCGTCCATTGAAGCATACGCGTGCGTGGTATACGCACGAACAAAACACCAACAAGGAACAGTAATTGTAGCGGCAAAGTCGAAACTTGTACCGAGTAAAAAGAGCGTAACATTGCCACGGATGGAGCTTTGTGGTGCTTATTTAATATCTAAGCTAATCAACAAAATAAAACAGAGTCTAAGCTGTCAAGTAGAAATCAATGGATGGTGCGACTCTATGATAGTCATAGGGTGGCTGCAAGGCGATTCGGCACGCTGGAAACCTTTTGTGGCTAACAGAGTTAAAGCTATCAAACAGATAATGCCGGAAAACTGCTGGCGATATGTGAAATCGGAAGACAACCCGGCCGACTGCGCGAGTCGAGGCTTAACAGCGCCACAGCTGTTAAAACATCATTTATGGTGGAAGGGACCAACATGGCTAGCGTCCTATGATGTAAAAAAGGAAGAAAATCAGACTATCTACCAAACAGAAGAAGAGATCAAAAAGATAAAAATCGTAAACATTGTTCAAGACATTAACAGTAATAGTATAATAGATACTTTATTGTTACAACATAATTCGTTTATAAAAATAACGCGTGTCTTAGCATGGGTACTGAGGGCAATGACACCAAAGTACCAACGAAAGCATTTACCGAAGTACCTAACATTATTAGAATTGCGAAAAGCCAAATCAGCTATTATATTACGAGTGCAAAGTACAGAATTTGCATCAGACATAGCAATGTTAAACAAAAACAGCAAAGTAGCATCAAACAGCAAGTTATTAAATTTAAACCCATTTATGGATAAGAGAGGCTTTCTACGAGTGGGGGGACGTTTGAGGAACGCAAACATCAGCGAAGAAATGAAACATCCTATGATAATCCCCAACAAAAGTCGATTGGCGGAGTTACTCATAGAAGAAGCTCATCAGTTAACATTCCACGGGGGTCCACAAATGACCCTAGCTGCTCTTCGACGACAATACTGGATAACAAGCGGATACAGCACGACTAAGAAACAGTTAAGAAATTGTGTAACTTGCCGGAAGTATGAAGCAAGGAAGCAATATCAATTGATGGGTGATCTTCCCGCGACTAGAACCAATCCCGCCCCTCCATTCTACCACACGGGGGTGGACTACACAGGTTTTGTAAACATCAAAACAAACAAGGGCAGAGGAGTGAGAACGTTGAAAGGTTACGTGGCTGTATTCATAAGCATGGTCACGAAAGCAGTTCATCTAGAATTAGTGTCTGACCTTACTAGTTCAGCATTTTTAGCTGCACTTAAGAGAATGGCAGCCAGGAGAGGAACACCACATAATTTGTATAGTGATCAAGGAACCAATTTTATCGGAGCTGATAGGCTACTGCAAGAGGAGTACAACCAATTGCAACAAGTTTTCGGAGATAGTTTCCAGGCAGAAATAGCGGAAATGAATATACAATGGCATTTCAACGCTCCATCTTGGCCGAGCGCTGGTGGGCTGTGGGAAAGAGCTGTTCGCAGTTTGAAGTACCACCTAAAAAGAGTGGTGGGTGAACAAAAACTAACGTTTGAAGAGTTCACCACTGTACTGACACAACTGGAGGCGTGTTTGAATTCCAGACCATTATGTTCGCTTACGGAAAACATTGACGATCTGGATTACTTATCACCGGCACATTTTTTAACAGGAAGAGCAGATTTAACAGTGATTGAAACGAAGGAGGATGCAAGAAAAAGATGGTCTTTAACAACCAACATTTTTAAACAGATTTGGAAAAAATGGAAGAACGAATATTTAAGCCAATTAACAGCGAGAGAAAAGTGGTGTAAACCTCAGGAAAACCTAAAAATAGGCGATATTGTAGTAGTCCATGACGATAACATTCCAGCTGGACGATGGATTATGGGCCGAGTAATAGATCTGCATCCCGGTAACGATGGCCTTGTCAGGGTGGTGTCGTTGAAAACAAAAAATGGTATCATAAAGCGGCCAGTAGTTAAACTTTCTTTATTACCGGTAGAAATCAAAACAAACAACCAACATAACAGCCCAATCGAAACAGATAATTCAGCTGAACAAGGTTCTGAAATACAAAACAACAGGAAACGAACAAGAAGAACGACTCCTGGAACATTATCGTACATTGCTATGGCATTGACGCTGTTTATGTCAATTTGCACTGTTGCAAATTGCAGCTACAACATAACATCAATAAACAATAACCAATCTTTCTACTTTGACCCTATATCAAAAATGAGCCTCGTAAAGGACAATTGGATCCTAGTCGTATACTATAACATGTCTCCGTACTGGGAAGGTATGCAGGCGTTTGAAAAAGTAACAACATATCTCGATAAAACATGCAAAACATCAGGAAGTGAACAGTGTAACATGATAGTCCCTCAGCTGATCCATGAGTGTAATGAACTGACCTACTACAATGAACTGCTGATAACGCAACACGTAAGTGGACACTCCAGACGGCGGCGGGGACTTATCAATGCAGTTGGAAACATTGCAAATTCCTTATTCGGAGTATTAGACGAACAATTCGCGGAAAAATATAGCCGAGATATCAACATGATACAACAAAATGAAAAACACTTAGTCAGTTTATGGAAGAATCAGACCTCTATTGTCGAATCGGAGTACAATTTGTTACAACGCACCCAAGAAATCATGGCAAAACAACATAAAATAATCAATAAACATCTGATTACGTTGGATAACTTCTCAAATAAACTACAACGAGAGATAAATAACATATCCTTACTTCAAGAATTCACCATGACTGCACTAACAGCAAGTAATTTACTGCACAACTTGAAAAGAACTCAAGATATATTACTGGACATCCTAACAAATGTCCACAATGGACAGTTTAACATCCATCTGCTTACCCCTAAACAGCTTCAAAATGAACTTAACATCATTTCTGGACATTTATCAGATGATTTAACATTACCTATTGAACCGCATGATATTCGAAAGCTTTATTCTCTGATAAGTATTAAAGCACGAATAACTGAAGAATACTTCCTCTTCCAAATAACATTCCCACTTACCAGTAGAGACCGTTATAAGGTGTATAGGATACTTCCTATACCACACCAAATAAACAACACTATGGTAGAGATGGTCCCATCTTCAGGATATGTCGCTGCTGATTTAAAAGGTGACTCATACTTAACAATGACGCCTGAAGAACTTTCACTATGTAAGAAAAAAGGTAATAAGTTTATATGCGACTGGAAAAAACCGATATATCATCTTAACAGCGAGAACAATTTTTGTGATCTCGACCGAGACACATATAAGTGCAAGATAAAAAGATCTAGATGTGAGAATAAATGGACATCACTAGCGAACCCGTCACTATTCTTATACCATTGTTGCAACATTTATACCGTCAAAGTTATTTGCGGAGAACAGATACGCTAGATACAGTTGAGTAAAGCTGGGGTAATTTACATAGAGCCAGGTTGCCTGCTTAACTGTCAGGATTTCACTTTGAACATTCAAAAGCAACAAGAAAACAGTATTAATTTGAGCCCGGATGTTTTTATACCTGAGATGGATCAATTAAACTTCGTCATCAACAGCACTATGCCTAACAACATTTTTAAAGACGTAACAGACTCAGACGAGATGAAGTACGCCTTAAAAGACTTACATCAACGAATTAATGACATAAAAAACAGTCAAGTGCAAGTAGGTGAAACGTTATCCACTCACGACATCCATCAATATGCAGTTAGCTATATCCTGGTCGGCGCGCTGGCGCTGACGGCGGGAGCGCTGCTGTACAGGTGGTTGCGGCAACGAGCGCGGCGCGTCCACATCACGTCGGATATGGAGCTTCGACCCACCAGAAGTATTAGTGATGTGAATGTCAACAGTGTTAGTGCGCGGCAAAACATTAGTGAAAATCAGCCTAGTGGGACACATGTTTATGATGGATCAGACATTATAGGAGTGAATAGGCCATGTCCTCGTGTGCCTAGGAAACCCTTAGGAACAATAAGTCCTTAATGTTATTTTAAACTGAAGTCAGTTTTAAGTATTTTTAGATATTTTACTAACATTTTAGTTGTATGTTGGTTTGTTTTCACCCTGTAATCATTATTACTATCATGGTCATTTCATTACTTTACTAACATGACATTGTTTCATCTCCGCATACCTATCTTTCGTGGTCCGGAATATGTTCAGTGTTTTCACCGAACACCTTAGTTAGCAAAATCGGCGTAACGCGTTGACTTACAATTATTAATTAATGTAGTACATTATATTATAATTATTCAGTGTACTTTTGGTCTCCGCGGTAGCCGGGTGCATTCGAACATTTTCCTAACATTTTTACTATAAGAACAGTTTGTGAGTTGGTCAATAAATAGTGTTCAACATAAACATTTGTTTCTCCTCAAAAACACCGACATCTCGCTACGTACCCCGACACCTAGTTTATAGTTTACAATATTTATTCACGTCATTATCTTGCAATAATAGTATTTGTGATCATTTCGACGAGATGAAATATAGCGAGGTCTTCATCGTGTCCCATCACTGGCTTACTTGATATCAAGTAATTGGCGCTGGGAGCATTAAAATATTTTCTGGCGTTTTTGTTTCTATTGAAAATAAAACAAATAAGAACTTATTATGTGTGAAAAAGTTAAAAATATGGTTGATAACAGGGCAATTTTCCATAAAAACAAAATAAAAGGTCTTGTAAAAGTCGTAAATTTATTTTATACTGTGATTACTTCTAATCAAGTAGTGGCGCTGAGGGCACGAAAATCTCGAACTTGTATAGAAGTGATTGGCGTTCAAAAGGTTAAACTTGTTTGCATCTAGTTTTATCCAACAGGGATTATTGGACCTAGTTCTAGCCGGAATGATATCGAATAGACCTAGTTTCGTCCAACAGAGAATGGCTGGACCTAGTTGTAACCGGCATGATGAAGGCTAGACCTAATTTTACCCGAAAACATTCGGCTCATACTAGGTTTAACCAAGATTAAGTGGCTACACCTAGTTCTAACCGGCTAAAACTAGATGCAGCCGAGCTTCGGGTTTTAGCCGTAACACATACAAATATTTGCAAAGCGCGGGGATCGAACCCGCACCTCCTTGCGCAGCGGCCGCGTTCGCTACCGCTACGCCACGAAGCTGTTGAGGATCCTCTATGCCAATATTAGAGATATTATATCATCAAAACTAGGGGATAAAGGAGTGTAGAAGATGGCAGATCAGACGATGCAGTGTTAGTACCAGCCCTTTTTGCCTTCCATACTTCGTAAGAGTAAGACTCGTCACTGTGTTGGTTACTTTGTTATTTTTCTACATTGTCAATAGCACTGCTATTATTGTTAGTTTGTGTGTAAATATAAAATTGATTTTAATTTCAATCGTTCCAGAATTATGGCCTATAGATATTTGCATAATTAAAAAAAACAACTCATTTCTGATTCACTTAGACTTTTGACTTAGACAGATGATCTTTAGTAACAATGGGAGTCCCACAGGGGTCAATTCTTGGTCCCTTTTTGTTTCTTATTTACATCAATGACCTGTTCTACCTCATAAAGGATAATCACGATATAGTGTTGTTTGCAGATGACACTTCACTTTTATTTAAACTTAAACGTCAGCAGCAGGTCACTGACGATAAATAAATAAAATAGCGCGATCTCCAAAGTAATCCATTAGTTTAATGTTAATAATTTACTCTTAAACGAGAAAAAAACCAAATGCAATAAGTTTACTCTACCACACTTTAGGTGAAAACTAAAGTGTTGATAAAGGGCGAACAATTGGAATCTGAAGACAGCACAGTGTTCTTGGGTATAACTCTGGATGCTAAGCTTCAATGGGGTCCACATATAGAAAAATTGTCAAAAAAACTAAGTTCTGCTGCATACGCAGTTAGAACAATTTGTAATTTGACTGATATTGAGACGGCCCGTTTAGTGTACTTTGGCTATTTCCATAGCGTAATGTCGTACGGCATTCTGTTGTGGGGAAATGCCGCTGATATTCAAACACTATTTGTTTTGCAGAAGGCCTAGTATGAGTTTTCAATACGAAACTCGTTCGATCGTATCGAGCGCGTTTGGCTCAGCGATTGGCCCGCTTCAAGGTCGTAAGAACTCTCAACCAATGAGAGCGCCAAACGCGCTCGATACGATCGAACGAGTTTCGTATTGAAAGCTCATACTAGGCCTACATAAACGAGCTGTTCGTGCAATTTATAAATTAAGTCCGAGACACTCTCTCAGACTGTTTTGTCGGTCTCCGTGGCTCAGCGGTCAACACGCTTGCCTGCGACGTGGAAGCCCCGGGTTCGATCCCTGGCCAGGTCTTGATAGAAAACGATCTTTTCCTGATTGCCCTGGGTCTTGGGTGTTTATCTATATATGTATCTATTACAAAATATAGTATCGTTGAGTTAGTATCCCATAACACAAGTCTCGAACTTACTTTGGGGCTAGCTCAATCTGTGTGATTTGTCCGTATATATTTATTTATTTACTCTCTAAGAGAAAAATTTAAAGAGATTAATGTACTGACCGTTCCGTCTCAATATATTTATGAAAATCTTTTGTATGCTCATAAAAATATAAAATTTAAACAATTTTATATGTTTGTTTTTTTTTTTTTTACTCAAAGCCAGTACACACTATGTAGCCAAGCATGTTGTACGTCATGGAATTGCATCGCTGACAGGGGTATTCGGCACTGGTGCACCTACACAGGAGCTAAACTTAGTATTCGGGAACACTGTTTGAGCTGCTGAACCTTGGACAAAACTATCTTTGCATTGTGTAGATTCAATTTCTTAGTATTGTATAACTGCATGGCACACGTGTGAGCACAATGTACTTGTTGTAAAGCATCTATTTGTTGGGTTAGTCGTTTGTGTGTTTTCCATTATGGACGCTCTTAGCGTACAATATATATTTCTGCATCGTTCTCACACAATTGATTTCAAAATGAATGATGTAATCAAATATTTGTATCAATAGCTTGATAATTGAAAAGAGTGTCCATGGACTTTCTTGCCCGTTCTTCTCCATAGGTACCTACTCTTTGGAATGGGCGACTAGCTTCACCTTACTGACTGATCGACCTTCTGACAATTCAAAAGTGCCTGTAACTGGTTTATTTGAAATAAATGCTTTGATTTGATTTGAAATATGTACAATACTTAGTATATTATTTTGATAAATCTCGTAGGGTCACAGCCTGCGTTTGCAATGTAAGCGGAATTTTTTTTATTATTTACGACATCACATTAGAAACCTCAAAACTAACAGTATTTCTCCAGTATTTAATAAATGTCATTATACATATAGCCATTCCTCTTCATGAACTATACCTATTAAAAACCGCATCATAATCCTTTGCGTAGTTTTAAAGAATTAAGCATGCATTCGGATATAGGGACACAGAAAGCGACTTTGTTTTATACTATGTAGTGAAGGTACATAAAAATTGACTTAAAAACTCACCAGTGAGATGCACTACATCAGAGTCTTCAGGCCAGCTGTCATCGACAACCTCATTCTTCTTCTGCTGCATGGCAGTGGTAGGGTCTCTCATAAAGTCTACTATCTCTTGTCTTTTGTTCTCGCCATTGTATGGGAACTTGTATTGCCCTTTTCTACGACGAAGAAAATATACAAATTATATCGGCAATATTTCTGACGCAGCATTGCTGCATATAGGGGCAATCCAGTCTGTTAAGTTAAGGTAATTAAGTAATAAATGTCGTGTATATTGTCAGCTTGGAAACAGTGGCAATGTTTTAGTAAATATTGGTGTTTGCAAAAATTATTTCCCCAAGAAACTAAGATGAGAAAGAAAATAAAAGTACATAGTTCGACAGTAAAATAATAAAATGGGAGTCCCACCCATTAGACTAAATAATACGAGAGAATAATAGCAAGAACTGGTATGAAAGGGTATAGTCATGTCAGACCGGACTATAACATATGTTTACCTAGTTTCTTACATGACGTACTCAATCATGGGTAACTTTTATAAATTTGCAACACTAAAGTGGCGGTGTCGCTACCACTCCGTTCACAGATAAGTTGGTAGGTGTACACGCTATCATATTTCCTGTGACTGACAACACCCTCCGCTCCCCTTCAATGTCCGCATCGTCTTTTAGGCCAGCTGTATTAATGTGACCCAACTATTTCTCTTATTTTCTAAAGGGGTGAATTATGTATATGTACATACATAAGTTGGAGACGGTTGTCGATTGCAATAAATTCTTGGCTAACACAATTTATTGTGATTTATTTCTCTTATGTAACTTAACTATTTTTATCATCAATTATGAAGCAATTAATGGGGAATAAATGACCGTTAAAATTCTTATACTTTTATAACATAATCTATGGGTATGCACTGTGTACAATATATACATGTATACACATATACATATAGTAATTTTCTATAAATATTTAAATTTATTTCATGGTTTCATTGGTAAATTAATATTTTTGCATGGATCTTCTATTTTTTTTGAAAAAAAAAAGGTGGATTCCCTCGGGGCCAAAAGGTCGGGCTCCTCCTCCTGAATCAGGGGACCCCAAACTCGGGTAGTCCACGACCTCTGGTCCCCGAGATAATCCACGGGGGGGTGAGGTAACTAAAGGGGGTCGGGGGGGGGGATAGGTTTCGTGGGGTTGCGGGGGTAGGGGGAGGGGGAGAGGGGGTGAGTGGATTCCCTCGGGGCCAAAAGGTCGGGCATCCTCCTGATTCAGGGGACCCCAAACTCGGGTAGTCCACGACCTCTGGTTCCCGAGATAATCCACGGGGAGGTGAGGTAATTAAAGGGAGTCGGGGGGAGGGGGGGGGGGTAGTGGATTCCCACGGGGCCAAAGGGTCGGGCTCTTCCTCGTGAATCAGGGGACCCCAAACTCGGGTAGTCCACGACCTCCGGTTCCCGAGATAATCCACGGGAGGGTGAGGTAATCAATGAGGGGGGTCGGGGGATGTTCGCAGCGTCATGTTCTCGAAGAAATTCATAGTTCTTAATCAATCAAGGTACTTAGCTTAATAATTGAGCTTATGAGGCTCGAAAGCAATTTGTACTTTGTGTCCAATTATCGTATTCTGACGATATCTTCAAGCTTCTATACTTTCAATTATATCAGAAATGTTCAGCAAAAATATATAAAACAATATAAAGGCCAGAACAGAACGAAATTTATAAATTATTTGTGCTCTTAGGTAATCAATTGTTAACAAATCTTAAAAAGATCCAAAAAATATATATTGCTTTCGGCGAGATGCGAACTCACAACTTCATACTCGACTCAATTGTTAACAAATCTTAAAAAGATCCAAAAAATATATATTGCCTTCGGCGAGATGCGAACTCACAACTTCATACTCGACATGTCATGCAATATTTACATGAGCCAACTCCTTGTTTGTAGTACAGACGAAATAGGGACTATACTCTGCTTCCGTTCGCCTTCATCATTTTTTTTCCTATCATTTTTCGTAACGCTTTCGCCAGTTTACTCCCCAAGTCAAGCGTGCCTAAAGAAGTTTCACTTCAAAAAAAAAACTCGTAGACCTTGTAGTACCAAGCTCGCGCCACGGGCGCCTCTGTGCTTATATCCCCCACTTAACTTCCGATCGCCTTGCCCGATCATTTTTCGTAACGCTTTCGCCAGCTTACTCCCCAAGTCAAGCGTGCCTAAAGAAGTTTCACTTCAAAAACATGTTGTATCAAATAAAGGTTTAATTTAATAACGCGTGTTGCCTCCATGGGCATCTACAACAGCTCTCATACGATTAGGCAGTTTATCAAACGCTCTATGAAATTTTGAGGGATCATCTCCCATTCCTCTTTTATGGCAGTTTTCAACTCCTGCATCATCTGGACAACTGGCTGACGAGCCCTAACGTCTTTTTAACTCGTCCCACATGTGCTCAATGGGGTTCATGTCTGGGTTTCTGGCTGGCCAGTCCATAACTGTGATGTTCACATCCCGAAGATATTTCCTGACGATGCCGGCCGTATAGGCTCTTGCATTATCCATACAGTTAACGGGCTCCGTTGACGAATTGTGAATCTCTTAAAAACTTAAAAATGCATCGGTCACTATGCCAGACTACACGAACCGCGGGTTTTTCGAAATGTTGCGAGTGTAGTTACAAAGTGGTGAAAGATTACGTGCAGCCCGGAGGCTGTACGCGTCGGAGAGCATACGTAGGATACGAGCTCTAGGAATTGCAAACCCCACTGTCCCCAATGCTAGGATTATTTTAGCAGTTACCCAAAGGTTGCTCGACCATGGACAGTTTCGCAACCCGACCCACGCACAAGGGTCTGGCAGTCCACGACTGGCGGTCGATATCCAAAACCAAATTATGGATTTTTTCGAGCGAGATCCCAGATCCAGCATTTACGATGCGGCACGTCGCTTTGGTGTTAGTCAGAATGCAGTATGGAAGCTGCTTACACCTCTGGACTACACCCATACCACTACCAGCCCGTTCAGAAACTCCATGACCCTGATCCAGTATCACGTCGAGACTTATGCGAATGGCTTTTAAGTCATCGCGACGCCAACATCTTGTGGACGGATGAAGCGTTGTTCACTCGTGTAGGCCTCTACAACGTGCACAACGATTGTTACGGACGACGTATGAAAATAACTTTATGTGCATTGTTTAAGTGTACAAGTGCTTACTTTAAGCGTGTGCCTAGCGCTAAAATAAGAGCAAAAGTGTTAGATGTAAGTTAGCATAGAATTTAATAAGTTTTTGTTGTACTTTGTTAAAATCCGTCGCCCTATAATTGCTATTATAGGGTCGCTTGTCGTATCTATAGCTCGCACTACGTAGGAACCTTTATCTGGGCGCAAGGGCAGAGCGATTGCCTTATATGGTGACGAAAGCTCTGATTGGTCGAGCATTGACAGTGTGCCTGTACGAAAGTAGTTACGTTTCCATAAAAGGTAAGGAAAGCTTTCACGCGCTGGGATTGGCTATGGTTTAGCAAGCTGTTTATTACTATATTTGGTAAGGTGCTCGCGAAGCCACTGGGTTTATAAACAAGTCAGCGAGGCACAGTCAGTTCTGTCAACTGCTGCGGTTAGTTCTGTTAAATCAAAAGTGAGTTAAGTCCTGAGACTCCGTCGGGCTTACGTGAATGAAAGCTTTCCACACTGTCGCGTTACGTTCAGTTCATCTGAGTCTGTTAATTATTGTGTAAATAGTGAAGTAATTGAAAAGTTACTTGTAGTATTTCGTTTGTGTATAGTTTTAACGTTGTGTTGTTGTGATGTAAATTGTTAGGTTAAGATATTTAGGTTCTAAATAAATTACTGTAAATAGGGTCAGTGATTTTATTAAACCTAGTGTAAAGATAGGTCATGTAGGTTGGCTAGGGACGCTAGGTTAGGCGGTAAACTATCACCCGCGTCATCAACAACACCGCCGCGCCGGTGCAGAAGGCCGGCAAAAGTCTACCCCCGCTATTGGGCCGTCCTCAACAGTTTCTGGTCCTACGAGCCAAGATCCCCAGAACGATCATTGGTGGTCTTTTCTTAACCCACATTTGGTGCGAGAGACGCATCACTACATTCTGAACAATTATTAAAATACAGTGATTGATTTAAGATTGATTAACATTAATTTTGAATTATTATTTGAATGTCGTGGTGGCCTAGTGGTTAAAACACCAGCCTCTCAAGTACGAGCGCGCGGGGTCGATTCCAGGCCAGGCAAGTACCAATGTAACTTTACTAAAGTTATATGTACTTTCTAAGTATATCTTGGACACCAGTGACTGAAGGTGAAGGAAAACATCTTGAGTAAACCCTGCGTGGTGATTACGCTCAATCCTGCTCTGTATCTCTGAGACCTGTGCCCAGCAGTGGGACGATAAAAAAGGTTGATAATGATGATGATGAACATTATTTAGGGGTAAGGACTTTCTTTACAGTTTTTGATTGGACATTATTGTACATAAGTATGAACGCCAGCAGGTCAACCTACCCGAAACTGTCAAACTTTCCCAATCAAACTTGAACCATAATGTTTTAGCGATAAAGTTGAAAATATATTAAAGAATTTTTTATCTGTTTTGTTTATTGTTAATCAAAGCTTATTTTCTGCATTCGATGGACCTAAGCCGATAAAAGTATGAAGGAAAAATTGGAATTACTCTGCATATAATAACTCTGCATAACAGCTAATTTTAACCTGATAAAATAGCAATCTCTTAAAAAAAATTAAGGGCGTTGACCTATGGTAATAATAAGGCTGCGTAAAGAACAAGCGAACGGCGCGGGCGCGCGGGTATCATGTGATGTTCCCGCCAGCCTCTCTCCGCCGAACATGAAAATAACATCGATTTAAAAATAAACATCTTTCGTTATCAATAACTAATTTTCTTGTACTAAAACATCAATGTAATAATATTTTTATCTATAAAACTTAGTTAGCTAGAAGTAGACAAAGTTTGCGCACTGGATAAAATTTTTTCCTGTATATCAAGCTGAGGGAGGAATGTTATATTCGTAAATGTGGGTGGTTGCATCCACCACTATTCTCATATATAAAACTGTGTCGCTTGACAATTAAACTCAGTGCATATCCAGTTATCGGTTGTTTCACTAGTCCTTACAAAGATAACAGAAGGTGTTTAATACGGTTTGTAATGTTTAATCTGACAGATTGTAATAGCTTAATGAGCTGTCGACTGTACCTAAGTACTGTGAAGCTCGCACACGCTCTGTTGATAATGTTGCGTTGGATTTGCGTTGTCTACAATAGATAGCTATAGCTCGGTCGAAAATTGTAAGTTTTATAACGACATACATAAATGACTATCATAATTTTATTAGTGGCACACGGTAGCCTTTTCGCTATCATGTCAGACACCCGCTACATTGTATAGTCCTGCTAATTATTCTATGGATTGTCCCCTGCTGTGTGCAATAATGAAGTATTTAAGCAGAACAGGTTAATGTTTATATTATCGGTACTTACTCATAATACAACAAGGTAGGGAAACCAGTTATGTTATACAGTTGTCTTATTTTAGCGTTCCCTGGTTTAGAAACATCGATTGCAGCGAGCAGTGATTCACCCTGTAATCATACGTAAACAAGTTTTGATGTCTGAATAGGTAAAGTATTTAGCATCATAAGACAAGGATGAAATGCTTAGGACACTAAAATAAAGGTGGTAAGTAACCAATAGGCCTCCTGCTTGGTTACAATGACATCCGTGTTCCAGTGTTACATAAATATGGAGCTATTCCTGTTTCACAACGGCACAATGATGACGTTTACACACCATAGTACGGCCGCGGATCACGCGATCGCTTTTAGGTTTCTCCGTGCTGTGTGACTATAGAAATCACAGACGAGGAAGGGTTGAATGGCATGAACCTGAATAAGGGGTATAGGACGTAAAGATAATCACAGCGAAGCATTAACATTAGTAATTCTAATGCGGAGTAATGTCGTGCCATGCGGATGTCTTGTCGCCTAGTAAACACAACTGTACGCGACTTTGGTATTAGAGACATGTTCCGCTTGTCTACAGGACCTTAGAGAAGCCCTACATATTGGTCACAAGAGTGGCACTTTCTTACCTTTAAATCAGCAGCAGCGGCAACATATATTGGTTTTAAAGTCTTGCAGTATCCACACCACGGGGCATAGAACATTATCATCGATTTCTTGTAAGCGCCAGCACCTTTTTTTAGAAACTTGTTAAGAGCCTATAAGAAAGAAATTTGTGTAATATTCGTAATAATTGTCTGCTAGAAATTCAATTAATGACAGTAAAGTATAATATTGAAATATTTTTGGGGTCGAGAGGAAAAACGAGATCATTATAAGATCTATTTTATACAAGGTTTGTGCCTATGGACTTCAGCAATACCTGAGGCATCGCAGATCTATTAACATGCTGGAGGAAACAACTAAGCTTAACCGACAGTTATACGTTTCCCTTAAACCGGGATGGAATTGGCATAAATAAGTTTCACCGCCCGCCTGGCTTTTTCTCTCGACTATGTTCAGGACGGCTTCTCTCGATTAAATCGAATCAAATCAAATCCAAGCATTTATTTCAAATAAACCAGTTACAGGCACTTTTGAATTGTCAGAAGGTCGGTCAGTCAGTAAGGTGAAGCTAGTCGCCCATTCCAAAGAGTAGGTAGGTACCTATGGAGAAGAACGGGCAAGAAAGTCCATGGACACTCTTTTCAATTACCAAGCTATTGATACAAATATTTGATTAGATCATTCATTTTGAAATCAATCGTGTGAGAACGATGGAGAAATATATGGTACGCTTCTTAGCTTACAATATATTTCTATATTATCTATTCTATTCTATCCTATGTATATATGGAAACCACACAAAAAAAAAAAAAACAACAAAAAAGACTAACCCAACAAATAGATGCTTTACAGCAAGTACATTGTGCTCACACATGTGCCATGCAATTATACAATAACACGGTAAATCCCCTCCCAGATCCCCTCCTTGTCCAGTTTAGCGCAAAAGTTCTTCCAACTCTCGACGATATCCTTCGCTACTTCTGCCTCATACTCTGCTTTGTGTTTCAGGTACTCCTCAACGACCTTCGACCTTCGGATCGGCGCAGCACACCTGATTCTCCGCTTCCTGGTTGTAACTGCTTTCTTCATTCTTGCGAGTTTTTCGGACCACCACGGCAAGGTAAGTACCTCGTTATTTTTCCTTGTAGGCATTGATGAGATGCATGAGTCTTTAATTATATGTGTGTATTTTTCTATTATTATATTTACCTGATCAGCTGTTTTTAATTTGACAATTTGTAATTTGTTAATTTTGTTTTTCTGCAATAACTGGCTGAGTTTATCACTAAACTCAAGCCAATTTGCTTTTTTGGTATTGTAAATTCTAGTGGTTCTATTTATTTTTATGCCTTTGGATCTTTTCAGTTTAATATTAAAAGTGATCTCGTTGTGATCCCGTTGTGATCCGAGCTCGCGAGGCCCTCATCTACTCTCCAGTTTTCTACCAGATCCAGGATGTCTGTCGAGCAGGCAGTAATGTCGACGTGGCTGCAGTATCTTATGCCACCCCTGATCGTGTCGAAGGTCGGAATTTCCCCTCTGTTGAGTATATTGAGACTCATTTCATTGAGAGCTCCGGACACTTCCTCGCCCCTAAAATCGATGGAAGAGCTTCCCCACCAGAAACTCTTCGCATTCACATCTCCCCCCACGATCCACATTCTGGAGCCCACCTCATCCTCAATGCGTTTGAGGTGCTCCAGGTATGGTCCCACAGGCTGGTCGGGCTCGAAATATAAGGACACCAGCGTGATCCTCCAGGCACTGGTTTGAATCCCCACCACGGTGATGTTTTTCGTGGTGAGTTTTGGGTACTGGATGACTGTAAGGTCATGGTTGAAGACCGCAATTGCAGCCTTTACAGTCCCGTTTCCGATATCAGTGTTCTGGAAGACACGAATTCCCCTATGGTGCCTCATAACACCGGCCCCGCCCACATACGGTGCCTGGAGAAGTGCAAAAGCAACTCCACGCTTTGTGGCCTCCAGTAGAAGCTCGTCCATCGCAAGTTTCTTCCGCTGAAGGTTTGCCTGTATCGCTTTGTAATTGCTCAGCTCGACCTGGTTGCTCTTTGCAATAGGCTACTGTCGATCTAGCAATTTCATCCCACTTTCGGCGTATTAAGCAGGTGTGGTCAAAGGCGTTGTGGTCGACGTCATCAAGCTTGGCTCTCGTGCAGTTGTGGCATCTGGGTGGAGCGCCCGCGACCCAGTCAGTACACGTCGATCTCAAGTGTGGGCCGCCACAATGACTGCACAAGTCGGCCGGTTCTTTGCAGAATCTTCTGCCATGCCCGTAGCCCAGGCAACGCGTGCATTGAACCAGCGGGGTTTGGTCTTCCACCCTAACGCGCTGCAAGTCCACGTGTAGGTATCCGGCTTCCATAGCCCTTCGCCAGACGCCTGGTGAGACGCCGACCACAACGTGATTGGTGTGTGGGTTCCTTGTCTTCCTTCTGTACTTCAATTCCACCCTGTCTTCCCCTTTGTCGAGGTTCCGAAAAACATCCCTATTCTGATTCCTCATCGCCTTGAGAATGTTTTCGTCCGTGTTAGAAGAGAGGACGTTCTTGAGATTCAGTAACGGGTCGTTATTTTTCATTTCCTCAACGCTGAGGTCCCCTCTGTCCTCTTCTAATTTGTTTTTAATTTTGTTCCTTTCTTCCTTAGTCTGAAACCCCATAATCACCTTTTTATCCTTTGCCTTTCTGACTTTTTCAACTTTGACCCAACCCTCTGTTGCGTCCACCGCCTTCCGTATCTTATTTAGTACGTCGTCACTTGTTTCCGAGTCATTTTTGGAGGTGACTACAATGGAGTGCAGTGTATTTCGTGTCAGGTACGATTTTCCACCGCTCGTTGCAGCCACGCTCGCGTACTTTGCTGTTGATGCCTTCTCCATCATGGCCCTAAGTTCTTCCATTTTTCTGGAGTTTTCTTGCAGCAACCTCGAGTGATTCTCGATTTGTGTTGCTAGCATGTTCTGTTCCGTGATGGTCATAAAGGTGGCATCGGCGGAGGTAACTTCGGGCACGGTAGTTTCCGCTTGTCCTCCCTTCCCTAACCGTTGTTTAGCGGCCTTAAGTTCAGTCTCGGACTCCCTCACCAATCGGTACAGTCGTTCTGTGGCCTCTATTAATGCGGTTTTAATCTCAGTTTTCAAATTTTTAGAGTTGTTGAGGTTAAGCTTTGCCTTCATCAGACAAGCCTTAGCCTCAGCAGTCCGGTCCGCATAATGGACCTTAGGAGGAGAGGGAGTGTCGACTGATTTCCTCAGTGTGGAGGCGGGAGTGGCTCTGCTCTCCTGCGTCGAAGCAGTCTTCGTTTTGATTCTCGCAGGGTCAGCCTGCGAAGTCTTTGCTGCGGGAGCAGAGCCGGTATTGGTGGCTTCCCACTCTCCTATGCTTCGTCTGACATTTGAAGGGGCAGCCGCCCCCAGTTTTGATGGAGAATTTCCGCTGTCAGTTGCCTTAGTGGCAGCGGTCCTAATGCCAAACATGTTGGAGGTATGCGTCAATATATTTTAATATAAATAAAATGTCAATAGGGACTATAATATTGTAAAAAAAAAAAAAACTGTTGCTCTATGTAGAGCCGGTTAAAAATAGTTCCCTCCAAGATAGTAGCATAAAAATCACAGTCCCGGATCCCAGCTACCTCGTCTAGGTCTTAATAATTTTCCGAAAATTCGCCGACTCTACGTAGAGTCGATCCAATTGTGGATCTGCACAGCTCTCCCCAAGATCTTTCAATTGATACCAAACACGACCCTCTTTGGTCAAACCGTTCTGGAGATATGCCGGTTCAAAGATTCTGGTTGCTGTCCAAGATGGCGACCAGAACATGGTTACAAGCTGATATCTCCACAACTACCAATCGGAATTCCCTCGTGTTTGGGCTTATTTTGTAGAGCCTGACGTGTTCTACACTATGATGAGTCCTTCAGGCTGAAAAAATTTTCTTGCTGAAAACTCCTGAAACCTAGTCCACCCGACGAAGAGGTGCCAGCCAATTACCTAAGAGAAAATCGCGTCGCTCTATGACCCTCCGTTGCGTAGATATTTAGATTAAAAGTTTCATCAAGATGGCGGCACAGCTGTCAAAGTTGAACTTTGATAGGTTATATCTACCCTTTGGTTGGTCGCAGGACACCCGAGTTCGGGCTCTCCTGGCTTGGACCGACTTGTTCCCCCGCAAAAGGCGGCTTCCAGGTTCCCAAAAATTTTCAGCCTGAAAGATCCTGAAAAGTGCGATAGATTTCGTTGCCCTGATTATTTTATGTTTAAGCGGCAACTCTCTACGACCGTCCAGTCCGGAGCCACGTAGGGCCAAAGAAAAACAAGATGGCCGCCCAACTGTCAAATGGCAACTTTGGTTGCTTGTATCTCCGTAACCGTCCGTCGGAGAGGGCTGCGGTTTTGAATATAGGTATTGCCCCGACCTCAAGTACACACTAAAATTATTTCCAGCACTGAAAACCTTCAGGCCTGAAAAACTACTAAGACCCGTCCTCGTGTATTCCCTCAATTTGGACGCTTAGAAGCCCGTAAACCCGGGCTCACTACGTCAAACCGCTCAAGAGATATTTAATTTTTAATTTTTCAACCAGAAAAACCAAGGTGGCTGAAAAAGCTATAATTGCGAGCTCTAGAGATATTGAGGGCGACTTTGGGCTTAAATGGTTCACAATATGCCTATAGAAGTCAATTCTATGGCCTAAACTCAACTAATTCTATTTAATTCTAATTTATATTAAAAATAGCTAAAAATTTAATATCTTTAAAACTAATCATCATAAAAATTCCAAAAAAAAACTTAAAATTATCAATAAGTAAGGGGCTAACCTATTCCAAAGTAAAATTTAAAAACTTCAGGAATCCTGAAGTTAAATATGACTTTTTCAGTTTTTTAAAGACTACAATAAAACTAATGAACTTAAAAATCTAAATTCTTCAGGGTAGCCTCTTCTTCTAAGCGCGCAACAGGTAGCAGTTGAAGTTTTTAGAAAATCTTGATAGTTCAAAAATTGCGGGTAATTACGCTATAAATATTTCACTTGCGGATTTTGTATTCTGCTGAGAGAGTCTTGCGTTCTGCAAAAATTTCACGTAGCTGACGTCACTCGTTGACTTTTTTCAGGCCACGTGTTTTCCGGTTTTTCTTGAATAAATTCGGAACTCCTGAAGCAAAAAATCTTCAAGGTGGCTCAGGACGAAGGTAACGCGTTTCCCCTATGATTTTCTGAAGAAAAACCACTTTTGTTCCTAAGTAATCAGTCAAAGTAGTTTGGTTATCTTAACTTAATCTATAAAAAGAATATTTTTTCAGTTTTACCACTGCACTACACTGCAATCCGTTTTTGAGGTTCAACTGTGCCTGTAGGGGCAACTTTCCCCTACCCAACGATACTTCAGTCGTTAAAATCGGAGCACTTTATACCGGTTTTTCGAATTTTGAACTGCGGAGCGACTGCAAAACTGATCCGACCACCACGAGGGTTGGGGGGGAACCTACCAGGTGTAGTTCAACATAAATGAGTTTCGCCATCTGCCTGGCCCTTTCTCTCGACTATGTTCAGGACGGGTTCTAATCCAACCAGATGTAATTCAACACCACTATTTTACATAGAGTGTGTACCTATCTGACCTTGAAAACTCTTTGACTGGATACTCCTTATGAAGACCATTAAGTTGTCAGACTTCCGGGTTTCTGACTACTCGTTCTGACAGCCAGGACCAATGGAGCGTTTATACTTTCCGAGGACCGTCTAGCCAACCTGATCAGTGAAACCGCGCGGCTGTTATCACTTAGTCCCAAGACTAAATTATAATGAGTGAATGATAAGTGCATTTCATTTATAGTTCCATTGGTAAATAAAGATATTTGAAAACTAAATGCTATTTCATTTTGTAATCAAAATCTCATGTCCATTCAAATTACGTCGCAAAGTTTTTTGAATAAAAACCTGTCACCAAACTACCTTTTGCTGCCGTGGCTATGCCCGAACTCGATAAGGACATGCAGTCTCTGTGTGTGTTAATTAATAAATAAAATAGTTTGGGTTCAGTGGTTCGATGTATTTACTTAGAATAAAAGAATGGATGAAAATTGTTGGAGCGAAAAACCAAACAGCGACCGACGTCCGGTCATCTCCACCACAGGGGGAGAGTTGCCAACCAAAAAAAAACACCTTAATAAAAATGTTGCTAGTGTGATTATTTCCACACCCTCCCTTAATCACAAATTAACATACAACCTAACCTTAAATCAGCTAGCCTAGGTTTAGGCAAGCATTTGTTAAACATATCAGCAATCTGTTTCTCTGTTTTTAATCTTTTGTATGTTACAAAAGATTAATTTTAAATTGTTTAATCACATCTCTAATGAATTTTAACTTAATATCCAAATGCTTTAACCTAGCAAAATTATCATTCAATATAGTATTAATTGCAGACTGGTTGTCTTCATAAACAAACATATTAATATTTTTATAACCTAATAGTTCTTTAACTACATTATACAACACAATCAAATCCTGAATAGCCTTAGCTAATGACAAAATCTCAGCTTCAGTAGAAGACAATGCAATAGAATTTTGCTTCTTTACAGACCAAACTACAGAACAATTATTAAAGAAAATTAAATATCCAGAAATAGATTTTCTATCTTTAACTAATGTTAAAGATAGAAAATCTATTTCTGGATATTTAATTTTCTTTCCCCAATCTGAAAAAAATCAAATCAAATCAATCTTTCAGCTCCCCAATCTGCATCTACATACACAGTCAAGTTCACGTCATCACTACTTGACTTTTGAAATTTCAACTTAAGATCTGATGTCCCTTTCAAATACCTAAGTATTCTCTTTAGTCCAATCCAAGCTGATAAAGTGGGTTTCTCTTGGATTTGACTAAGACAGTTTACACTATACAAAATGTATAGTGTAAACTGTCAAGTAACACTAGTCAACAAGTATAACAATGAACCTACTAGTTTACGATAAGGACCATGAAACTCTCAAAACCTGATGCAGTGGACTTGGGAACTAAAGGAGTATGACATGGTTTGCATTCTGACATTTTAAATCTACTTAAAAGCTTATTTATATATTGTTTCTGACTTAAATAAAGTTTATCATTTACATATTCCAAATTTATTCCCAAGAACTCACTAGCAATATCAGCTTTAGACATTTCAAACTCTTTCCTTAGTAAATTAATAACAATTCTTAGTTCAGATTCATTTGAGCCTGCAATAGTCAAATCATCGACATACAATTTTATAAAAACCTCACATTCTGAGCGTCTAAGAAAAATACATGACTCATGACTCAAAATTAAGTTGCTCAAAGCTCAATTTAAGAGTAAAATCAGTAAACCTTTTGTACCATTGCCTAGGTGCTTGTCTTAAACCATACAAACTTTTATTTAATTTACATACACGACCACTACCATCATCATAACCAATGGGCTGATTCATGAAAATTATCTCATCAAGATGTCCATTTAAAAATGCAGTTTTATCATCTAACGCATACATTTTAAAATTCTTTTGAAGAAAAATTGCTAACATTAATCTTAGATATGATAACCCTATTACAGGAGCATAAGTTTCAAAATAATTAACACCTAATGTTTGTTCAAAACCACGTACAACTAATCTAGCCTTAAAAATATTGTTTCTCTTGACATGTAACACCCATTTACATGTCAATAGCTTGTTACCCTTGGGCAGCTCGACCAACTCCCATACATCATTCTTCATTAGCGATTCCATCTCTTGATTCATTGCTTCCTTCCATAAGGTTTGTTCACTTTCAGGTAGTTTTTGTACATCTTCATAACTCAATGAATCAACTGCCTCAACAGTAGCTTCAAAAACATAATGATCTTTGAATCTTTTTCGTAATCTAATCTTCCTCTTTTCTCTTCTGTCATTTCTGATTTCCTTCTTCGTTTTCTGTAGAACTCAAGAATTCATCGTCTTCAACATCTGTAGGCTCTTGCACCAAGTCAATCTCAGGAACAACATCATTTTCTTTTTCAATTTCATCAGATTCTACAATGCATAACCACTTCTTTTCATTAAATATAACATTTCTAGAGACAGTAATATGATTTGTTTTAGGATCTAACAAGCGATATCCCATATCAGAATATCCTACAAATATCATTCACTTGGATTTAAGATCCAATTTCTTCCTCAAGTTATCAGGAACTCGCATATATGCATCACAACCAAAGACTTTAATATTATTCAGCTCAGGAAGTTTTCCATGTCTCAATTCAAAAGGAGTCTTATCTACTGTTTTGTTAGGTATGCGATTTTTAAGATAAGCAGCAGTCAGCACAGCATAACCCCAAAAATCCTTCGCCAGTTGTGCGTCACAGCTCGAGCCTTCTCCAGGAGATACCTGTTTGCTCTCTCAGCCACACCATTTAATGGAGGTGTGTATGGTGGAGCAGGATCCAACAAAATATTCCTTGAGTTGCAGTAACGTGAGAGTTCTCCTGAAACATATTCTTTAGCGTTGTCACACCTTATTTGAACTACATCTGGATTCATTCATGTAAACTGTTTAAAAACGTCCACTATATCATTCTTGTGTTTCAGTAGATACCTCACAAAATCTTGAACAGTCGTTAATTATAGTAACAAAGTACTTCTCACCATCACTAGTAGGAGGATCAATAGGCCCACAGATATCAGTGTGAATCATCCTCATGAGCTTGCCTTCTCTTTGTCGGGGGACCTTTTCCTAATGGAACATTAGCTTGTTTAGCTATAACACATTCTTCACAAAAATCTGAATCGGATACTGGTACCAATTCTTTCAATACATTGTTACTTGAATATCCCATTCGCCTATGCCACAACCTGGCATCCGGCGCTACATAATGTATTGCAGCTGTAATAATTATTAAGTATTATAATAGGTTGGAAACTACTTACATATTGTCCCTTTTTATTCAGTTTGGCTATCTCAAATTTTATGTTATCTTTCTCCACCATGGCAGTACTGTTTTGAAATATAACACTAAAGCCAGCACTTTGAATATTTTTCACAGATATCAACTCACCATTCAAATCAGGTACATACAATATATCTGTCAGTGTAATTTCTCTGTCATCTAACATGCCAACTATGGTGCCTGTACCTTCTATCTTCAGTATGTCAACTTTAGATGCACAAGTTACACTTCCTTTATGAGGTTTGAGATCACTAAACCATTCCCTTCTGTTACACATGTGACTGGATGCACCAGAGTCTAATATAAAACATTCACTCGCTTCTCCAACTATAAAAGTGATTGCAACAGTTTCATGTGTGGATTTCTTTGCACGACAATCCTTCACATGTCCAGGACGACCACAATTGTGGCAAATTAGCCTTCTGTTACAAAATTTTGCCATGTGACCCTTTTGTTTACATTTATGACAGAACATATTTTGATATCTTTCTGCATTAAATGCCATATTATTTGATTCCACAGTATCAATAACCTCATTTTTCCATGCCTCTGCATTCAGCAGTCTTTGTGTTACAAAATCAGAAGTCAAAACATTGTTTGGTTGATTTTCTATGGTTGCCTTTATCACATCATACTCAGGTGGCAGTGACATTAGTAAATAAATTACAACGTCCATATCTTTTACTTCGACGCCAGAAACACGTAGATCGTTGACCATGCCTAAAATTTGATTGTTATGATGCTACTCTCTTTTCTTTTCTTCAAAGTTGCAAGTTTCTTCCTGATTAGAATTTGTCTTACTGCGCTTGATTGTGAATATTTCTCAGTAAGAGTTTTGCAAATATCATAAGCCGTATTTTCTGCAGACATCGCCACCAGAATACTGTCGTCAATCAAACTTAGCATCAGCGCATACGCCCTCTTGTTATCCTTGTCAGCATCACCAGATTTATTTGTCAAAAACTGGTCCAGACCCTTGACCGCAAACACCGCCTCCACTCGACGCCTCCACATTATGAAGTTCTTTCTATTAAATGGTTCGACAATATATTTTTCTGCACGTGCCGCCATGATGCCGGCCGGCCACGCCTCAGTTGCAGTCCAAACCAAACACAGGAACAGAACAATGCGTCTCCTCAATCTTTTATTACAATCGCAACCACGCTCTGCTGTTAATTAATAAATAAAATAGTTTGAACCGGTCCGTTTGATTTTACGTATAAGATCCTGCCGCTCACTCGCCGCCGCCGTTGCCGCCCCGCTGCCCGCAAGATTCGAGGCGGAGGCCTTAGTGAGTAAATACTGATTTACACGGTGCAATTTATTGGCCTATGGCATACAATAAAATTGATGCAACAAATGACTTACAGAGTCTAAATGGTGTTTAAACAATGCAGTTGTTATTGTTGCTTCAACTTAATTGAAGCCATAGGCTATTAAATTGTACCGTGTAAATCAGTCTTTAGTATTGTATCAGGGATTGCACATTAAACTTGTCGTAAGCCTGTTGGGTAGCTGGGACATCAACGCGCAAAATGTAACCATAAATTAGCACATGATTTTAGTGCCTCTGGAGGGAAAGAATTTAAAATGTTATGAAAAAAATCTTGTTCAGTAATGTTGTACATTTTTGAATATTTTGAAATGATTACGGAATAATGTTGAAAGAATTGCTTTATTAATTCATTTATTGCGCTATCGTACACAAACATGACAATTTAAATTAACACATCATAAATATTACAATATTATTATTACCTATAATATTTTATATTGAAAATTTATCGTAAATTTTTCGTATATCATGCTGTAGTACCTACAAATTCAAACACACACGCACACACGCCCTCAGCGGCTTTAAGGAAACAGCAGAAGCAGGCTTACAATATATTCGCCGCGATGTAGAAAGAGGGGATATTATATGATATAAATAAAAAAATTAAATCATGATCCCACCAAAACATACCTGTTAAAAAGGGGGCCAAGTTCCTATCCGCTAATGTTCGCCTAAAAAATGGTTGAAAAATATTATGTTGGATAGTGTACAAGTTACATCCGGAGTCGTTTATTATACGGACCTTGTAGAAACTAGAACCAATTTCCGTGCGTTCAGGCGCTTTTGCCATACCTATTATTGGAATCAATTGTAACAGCTAATACCTACTTAGGACCCATTAACTTAATCAAATTTTATTCCGTGGTGTTTGGCAATCTGGGCTTCTCCCAGTTGCAATAATGTCCCTTTGTGCCGATTGGCCTAGTTCTGTTCTGTCTCCTGCTTGTTATGGAGGGAAGTGGAAAAAATATCTTTTTTCTTACTCCTCCGCTATTCTTTTCTGATTAATTTCGTTGCGGGACCCAAGACAGTTGAATCGTTTCTCCGGGACTCGTCGAGCTTCATTGCTCGGCGTTTTTGACTGTTGATTCTGGCTTTCAGGAGTTGCAGTGGTTGGGAAAAGTGTGGAGGGTATTGTACCATTAAAAAAAAAATAGTGTCGTTTGCAGATGACACTTCACTTTTATTTTGTTATAAATATATTTGTATATTATATTTAAAGCATAAATCAAATCCAAGCTCTGTTCAAAGGCATATTATTCCGTGAATGATTATTTAAATGATAAGAATAGCTGGTCGCTCTGATTAACTCAGGACAATGTTTGTGTTCTTTCTCCGGAATTAGCTTACTGATACGTTATATGAGTTGATATAATTTACTTTTTACATTACATAAATATGTAGCTGTAGGCCCTTTATGCCTGGGGCTTTTTATTTAAGTAATAAGTTTTTAGTTAATTACATTTTCATTTAAATAAACAATATGTAAAGAAAACCCTGTCTGATCCGTCAAAGTATTGTTAGGTATCGTTAACTGATTCTAATAATGCCTACAAAGACGGGCCATTTACATATACATTTTTACAATAGACTTCCAGAGGTGGTTCAAGATCTGAGCCTGAATAAATTCAAATCCTTCATTAAGGCCAGGTTGCAGTACTTTTTAACTTTTTTAAACCTCTGTAAATCTAACAAAATAAAACATTTCGCGAGAAATAAAAATATTTTAGAAAAGTTGAACAGTTGTTACCTAGCGTTTTGTGAAGATTGAAATGTGAATTTAAATAATTGTCTCTGAAAAATTTTAAGTGCCTACATAATTTATAATAATTTAGTATAAATAAATAAGTAAATGGGTAGGTAACGTACTTATTTACAGTTAATATTTCGTTTCATAGCGTAAAAGTCCCATCATTATTTATGTACTTACAATAATTGATTAGACGCGCCACAGTAAAACAAAGTTTTTAGGGATGGCAGTAGGTCAAGCTACCCGTTCAACCTTGAGCATTGACGGTTTACAGATAAAGTTGAAAATCTAATAAAGAAATCTGACAGATTTTAGTAGCTGGATGTGCTGTCGTATGTATATACAAATCAGATTGAATTTGATCAAACGATAATTTTGTTTTTAGGGTTCCGTACCTAAAAAGTAAAACGGATCCCTATTCTCATGAATAGGGTCGGACAGCGAAGTCTCATGACTTCGCTGTCCGTCTGTCCGTCGTCTGTCACCAGGCTGTATCTCATGAACCGTAATAGCTAGACAGTTGAAATTTTCAGAGATTATGTATACCCACACAACAAACGTTATTTTTGACATTTTTTGCTCCATATTAATAACGGAAATAGACAGACGCTTGAAATGTCCATAGAATATAGGATTATAATTTCAGATTAAAAATAAATAATTAAATTAAAATTTAAAAAAATTAAAGAGAATAAAGATAATGGTACGGAACCTGTGCGCGAGTCTGACTCGCATTTGGCCGGTTTTTTTTTTCAATAACGTAGACTTATCGCATAGGATTATAAAGTATATTTCTTGTAAATTCTGGGTATAATTTTAACAACGTGAAGTAACAACTACATAAATTATATATTCGCAGTGCTTCAACGAGAGCAAAAAAAGTTAAGGATAAGTCTACTGATAATACATATTATGTATATACACATTACACATTATATTATTTGGGACAAACTATACATTATAAATCAGAATAACAAAAAGGGATATTTTATTTTATACACGATCCTTCAATTACATAATACTCTATTATGTACATACTTATATCTAGCTATATGCATAAAAATAAACGATAAAAAATATAATAATAGAATAATGAAAACAGATATAGGAATTTTATGAATAATAATTCCTGAATTTATTTTTTTAAGTATAAAAATAAACACTGAGAAAATAAATGTTTATTTTTAATGGAAAAATATTACACGACTGGCAAGATTGAACATCCATATTATAATTGGTTTGTACAATAATTAATTCACAATTGATTGGAGAAAAGTGTATTTTAACGTGGTGAGATTCTTTTTGTAGTTTTAAAGGAAATGTAAAATGAAAATGTTTATTTGATTACAAAACAATACCAACACAACAAAACAGTAATTTTGTTCCGTCTTCCGTCAATATTTCCGAAACCGATAGTTTTTCATACCTTACCTACTGCAATATCACTGCCTTGTGGCATGTTCAAATGCTAGTACCGACGAGAAAGGCGCGCGGCGCGTGCGCTCTCTCGCTGCGTCTATACGCTCGACTCTTGTCTATTTTGCGGGGGCTGAGAAAACGCGTTCATACCTACACATCGCACTATAACAGGGCCTTAAATGTAAGTTGCGTCAGAAAGTATTTTATAGTGTTAAGGATTATATTGAGGACAAAAAGGCTTGGGCTTGAGCTGCGTCCGATTTCTATACACTGATTGTTCTTTTATTTTTCCTCTTGTAGTTTTAATTTGTAGTTGTTTGTGTTTTTTACTTAAAGCCAGTATTACACACTATGTAGTCAAGCATATTGTACGTTACGGAATTGCATCGCTGACAGGGGTGTTCGGCACTGGTACAGCGAAACAGGAGCTAAAATTAGTATTCGGGAACACTGTTGGAGCTGCTGAACCTTGAACAAAACTATCTTTGCATTGTGTAGATTCAATTACTTAGTATTGTATAATTGCATGGCTCTATGCATCTATTTGTTGGGTTATTTTAATTTCTGAATTGTTGTTTTTTTTTTGTGTTTTCCATAATGGACGCTCTCAGAGTACAATATATTTCTGCATCGTTCTCACACGTTTAATTTCAACATGAATGATGTAATCAAATATACAGAGTGTATCTGACATCGTAACGCAAACATCTCGAAAAGGCTAGACCGCACGCCACTAATAAAATTATGATAGTCATTTATGTCGTTAATTAACGGTTACAGAAATAACAATGTTTAAAAAAGTGTCAGCTCGGCCTTGAACGTTGCAAGCGTGCCGCCGTGAGGGTTTGTAGGTATGACGTTGATCCCTGATGTGAACTTTATAAATCAGCTGATAAGATAGTTTTTCGAGTATTGTTTTCATTGCACTTTTTTTGTAATTAGCGAATGAATTATATTTTTAACTTTAAAATTTTATTGGGTAATAAAAGTATAGAAGTATATGCCAGTAACTCAAAAAATGGTTTTTTGGTTTGGATCCACTTTGCATAACTACGTTCAATTTCATTGTTGTTGTATTTTCTTGTTTTCATTACTATACATACTTAGTATGTATTGTATAAGTCATGTGTTTTTTTTTTTTTTTTTAAATGAACAGAGAGCTGAGGAGCGGTGTTTGTTCCGTCCTTCTTCTTCCCAGCGAAAGCACTAGGAAGTGTCGATGGGTGGGCGTTTTGGGGGACTGTCTTATGTAATAGTGACGTTCCAAAAGTGCTGATTTTCAGGCTAATTTGAGTAAATGAGTTTTGATTTTGCTTACATACAAGATACGAACTAAAAACATAACCCTTCCTAACAGTCGGGTAAAAACGGATAGCGTTATTCATCCTGTATAGCTCAACCTTTATCTGACACTAGAACCAAAATGGTTTTAACACGTCATAGTAACCCTCCTGAATAAAATAAAGAAATCGGCTAACCGCCGTGTGTGCGTCATTGTACCGTAAAACTCAAAAACTACCGATCGTCACTCGTCACCAATAAAAGTCGCTAATGCGTGCGCTTGTGTTACATGAGTTACATTTTTTTTGTGATAAAGCCGTTTAATCGCAGTGCGTTAAGTTGTAGTGATTTAGAAAGATGGAGTTGATTTTAGGTGTCAGGGGTCGTACTTGGAACTATATGCCAACAACATCATTATTATTCATCATGCCTTTTTCACATCTAAACAATGTTCGCAATGCTCATTATTTATGGTGTCAGGGGTTGTAACTCGGAACTATGTATATGCTTGGTTCAATGCATGCAAATTATAATTCATCATGCCTTTTTAACAATGTAAACATTGTTTGTAATGCTCATTATTAGTAATCAGCAATTATGCCTATTATATGAAGCTGATAACGGTGTAATAATAAAGGAAGTTTTCAAATACAGTGGTTTTTTTTTTGTCTGGTTCCCATTTATTTAGGTATTTATTTGTTATTCATTGCATTGATAATTTGTATTATGTTTACATCCATAAGTAGCCTAACCTAAATTATATAAAATTTTTAACTAATATAATGGTCAACAAGTTAAACAAATAACTAAAAGTAAAAAAGATTACTAACCTCACCATCTTGAAGATGAAATATATCAGTGGCAGTAGGATCTTCATCCCATGGTAGATCTCCAGTTGGATCTCTTAGGAAGTTGCATAATGAATTAACTGACTCGTTCCTGTCATAGTCTTTATGGAATTCACCGTCTTTATAATGTTTTAGATTGTAGGGCTTGTCTGAAGATATCTTCAGTTTTTTGCACAGCTTCTTGCCATCACTACAAAGCAATAAAATAATAATTAATTATTCATTTCAAAGTCAAAGTCAAAGTATTTTATTTGTTAAACATAGGTAATATGGTACATGGTATAAAATTTGTGTTGTATCACTATGTTTTGCCTTGCAAGGCGTACAAATTAATTAAAAACAGTATTGGACACTAAAGTTAACATTTTCTTATTTTACACTGTTATCATCTAAAAACTCATTGATGGAATAATACGCTTTGTCAACCAACAATTTCTTAAGTTGTGACTTAAAACTATTCATGTTAGTCATACTTCTTAAAGTTTTTGGTAGTTTATTAAAAATTTTTGGTCCCATGCCGAGACAACTCTTTGAAAAAAGTGCAGTACTGTGTTTTTTTGACTTCAGTGTGTTTTGGTGACGTCTAGTATTAAGTTTTTCAAATTTAGACACATTCTCCTTAACAAATATTGAAATTTCGTAAATATAGAGGGATGGCAGCGTAAGTATTTTTAAACTAACAAAATTTGGTTTGCAGCTGTCAGTGGTTTTTAACAAGCATATGGCTCGGAGACATTGTTTTTGGGCTTTGAATGCCATTTCTCTGTTGGTAGAGTTGCCCCAAAACATTATGCCGTAACGAAGAGCTGTGGAGACATATGCATGATATGCAATCAGAACAGTATTACGATTTGCAACCTTGTTTAAATTGTGTAGAGCATAACAGAATTGATGAATCTTTTTTATCATAATATCCACGTGCGTTTTCCATGTCATGTGTTCATCTAGCCAAATTCCTAGAAATTTGGTTTGTACCGTTTTTGAAATTTTTCTTTGGTCATAATTAATGTCAAGAATTGTAGGATTAGTTCTTTGTTTAAATGTCATTATTTGAGTTTTGTCAAAATTAATCTGTAAGTTATTATTTTTTAGCCATTGAATTATTAGACTTAAGCTACTGTTTATGTCATTTTCATACGAGTCACTATTTTTACCAGAAAACACTACAGTACAGTCATCAGCAAACAGGGTCATAGAATGTGGTATGGTTTTCGGAAGATCATTTGATCAATCAACTGGATTTACAATGGATAGATTCAACTCGGATTGAGTAAGGTAACCTATAACAGTTACCTCCAAATTTTAAAAGAACTATAAAATTATGTGCCTCTTGATTTAGAAAGACCTACAAAACTATGTTACCTCCATATTTTAAAAGTTCTACAATAGTGTTGTCTTAAGAAAATTGTGTTAGCTCCTGTTTTTAAAAGAACTACAAAAGTGATGTAAAGGTTCACAAGCGTTAGTTGAAAGTTATAAAAGAGTATGTTGCCTTAAGATTTAAAAAGATCTACAAAAGTGTGTTGCCTACACATTTTGAAAGATTACAAGTGTGTTATTTTCAGAAACAGTGGTGATATGTTCAAATTATATAATATCTTAAGAGTAACTTACCTATTACTGCAATCTATAATGGCAAGGGTTGCTTGCCCTTTCATAGAATCAGCTGTATCTTTGAACACATCTGTGATTGATTGAGAACTCTTTGACTCATTCACAAATAATATCAAAACATTAGTCTTAGTTCTTAGTAGTTTCTTAAACTCTTTTATATCACCTATATCTGTTACAACAGCAGTTTTTTGTTTCCTTGCTTGAATAGACTTTTGTATTAAAATTATATATAACAGCAACAATATCTGAAATAAAACAATATAATTTAGGTTCAAGTTCTTTTTTTTAAGAAATGTCGCCCACATTATGAACATCTCCTGTATCACGGGTGCATTTACAGTCATATAAACTCATATACACAAACAGCTACTCTGGACAGCTACTTATAGGTGATACAAATATTTTTCTGTGCAGGCATAACATTAGCAGATTGGTTGTTAGCAATTTTATCACAAAATCATTCATAACAACTGAAATAAATTTCACAGAAAGCTTCCAGGAACCAAGGAGTGCAAAAAATTCAAACTCCATAGAGGTGCATTTTACATAAGTAAACTTTCTGCTACAGGCAAAGATGATGTGAACAAGCCGTAAATCAAGTCTAACAGGATTTTCTAGTTGGAATATTTTAGTTGTATCAATGTTTGCATGCCAAAATATACAAGGTTTCATACATATTATTGTAATCACCATATTGCAAATACCTACATTCTTAGCAAATAATTTAATACTTATTCCATACCTACTTTTCTTATATTTTTAATGTGAAATTCTGTTTTGTACAAAATCAATCAGGTAGTAGGTACTACCACAACTACTCAAACAAGTATAGCAATTTCAAATTTATTGCCACCCTAGACAAATATCATCTATTCACAAGTAAGCAGGAGTAATTTCACCAAACTGGCTCATTACGTCTAGGTTCTTAGTGGTATATTGTGCCACTGTATGGGTACATTACAGACTAACTGTTTAGGTGAAACAGCAACTACAGCAATAAATATGTTACAAGATATTACCAAGCCTCGTCTAGATTGTCGACGTGGGTTGATTGAGACGCTCAATTACTGTTATATATGCGATATTGTGCAATAATACAACTAAAAATATTTCTGAACAGGATACACTCAAATTGTCGTTGAACGCGCCGCATGGTAAACGCCGTTGATAACTCGCCGGCTGACTTTCCACAAGACCACAACGCCTCTGCATTTTAAATGGTAGCTACGTAAAAAACCAGTTTTTTATAAGACCTAATTTTAGCCTACACTTTAAGACTATTTTATTATATTCAGCTTAATAATTAGTTGCACAATATTTAACAGACAGATAAAATACGTAAAAGTACAGTTATTATTTAAGGATTAGTAAAACTAGCAAAGCTAGTGGTAGGTACTCACTCTCCAAAATATTTTTCGGTCCATGACCGTCGATTACAGCACCTTCTAATAAATTATTTATTATTTTTATTGAAACCACGAAGGTATTTTACTGTCTTTCTACTTTATAATATCGCCATCCAATTCAGTACTAATGACAATGAGGTAGAGGTGGGCGTTGTATGAACGAACCGTTTACCTAAACTGTTTTTTGTACGTGAACGATAGAACTAGTTTATAGTTCACAGATAAACTAGTTTATTCGTCGACTGGTTGACGAGTCCGTTGTCGTGTCGCGGTCGCTACGGAACGGACCGAGTGAACCCGAACATTGCCGACGCGAGCGAGGAGTCGCGACACCAACTGAATAGACCGCTTTCTTTACGCTCGCATGTTTTACTAATTGACTATCTCTTTCTTTTTCGGCACGTGCTCAACCTGTGACGTTTTGGTGGGAGCGCTACACGAGAAACGTCTCTATCGTAATAAGAATAAGAAATAAAAGTTGCGAATTTTGTTTGTTTTAGTAGTCTATAGTTTAATAAATTAGTTGTTGTTGGAAATTTGAAATGTTGCGTCGTCGCGCGGTGGACGAAATTTATGCAATAAAAATACAAAAAAATTAAAAACCCAAAAAAAAAACGAAAGAAATTCATAAAATATAAAAATTTAAAAACCAAAAAAAAATTGTAAATATCTACTTGTAAATATTAAACTCATAATTTGATTAATGTACATAGTTGATTATTATGAATGAAAATGAACATATAATGCAATTAACTTTTAAATACGCCGAGTTTATTACATACCTACTAATTTAAATATAAGTATGCATAATAAGCTTGCCAGTCCTAAGCCTGGAAAAAGTACGAAGGGAAGTTCATTTCAACAATATGTCATTTCATTCTCAATAATCTCGTTTACCAAACGACGACGTGTGTACATACCTATTCACATCGTCATATTGGTAAACGAGACTTTCGTTCGTTCACGTTCACTAATCGTTTATGTGATGAAGTAGTCTTTTCGACGACGACGTAAACTAGTCGAAAATTATTCACATCGTCAAATTGGTAAACGAGACTTTCGTTCGTTCACGTTCACTAATCGTTTATGTGATGAAGTAGTCTTTTCGACGACGACGTAAACTAGTCGAAAATTATTCACATCGTCAAATTGGTAAACGAGACTTTCGTTCGTTCACGTTCACTAATCGTTTATGTGATGAAGTAGTCTTTTCGACGACGACGTAAACTAGTCGAAAATTAGACTGTTTTTTAAACTAGTTTATCGTCGACGGTAAACGGTCTCGTTGCGTCGACTGTAAAATCGTCAACGACCCACCACTACAATGAGGATTGAGGAATGACAGCAACAAGATAGAAGGTGTCAACCAACGAACCAACCATAGACGGAAAAGCGCGGGAAACCTTGAACGTGGCGGGCGAGTTTTTTCTGCTTCTTTAAGTTTTTATTGGTAAAAAGTGTAAATAATAGAATCATTTAGGTGGTTGTATATATATAATTAATTTTAATTTTACATATATAGTTTAGTAGTTCTATATTGCTGATTTAGGTAAGTTTTTTCTTTTTCTCTTCGTGATGGACGACGACCCAGACGACCCTGGTGGAGGCTCGCCTCCGGAGGTTTCGCTTGTAGTCACGGTTCCACATTCAGAAATGGATACAGAGGGCTCCCTTCTAGATACAGATGCTTCCGAGACCAAAAGCAATATTAAGAGAAAACGTATTTCCTCTCGTAAAATATGCAGGCACTGTAATAAAAAACGCAGGCGCCATAAATCTTCTGAAACAATATGTGAAAATGACTGTCAATGTGCTTCTAAGAATGCTCAATCCGAATTTATACCCCCTAATTCAACTATCACTTCACAACCACAATCCTCCCAACAACCCAATGCTCATAAACAATCATCTGACCCAAGCACATTGGTAGGTAGAAAACTATATGAGGCGAATGATGCAGCTCCTTACACAATCCACATCCAAAAGATACAAACAAGTCCAAATGATAATGTTTTTATTCACCCAGTCTCTTTTGGTCATTTTCTAAAAAAGAATTGCATTAAAAATATAGTAAATGGTAGTCTGAAAAAAATAGGCAGAAACAGGGTTTTAATCTCATTTACCAATTTCACAGATGCAAATTCTTTTCTAGAAAATAAAACATTGGAACAATACAACTATAAGGCCTTTATTCCCTCCTCATCAGTCACCCGGATGGGTGTGGTTAGAGGAGTCCCTAAGGATTGGTCTGAGGAGGATATACTGAATAACATATCTGTGCCTATTGGATGTGGAAAAATTTTAAAAGTACGACGCATCAATAGAAAACATATTGTGGATGGTAAACCAAACTACATTCCTGTTGAAACTGTTGTAATAACATTTGATGGCCAGGTGTTACCCAAAAGAATATTCTTATGTTACAACTCTCTTCCTGTTGAGCTTTATATCTTCCCAACAGTCCAGTGTTTCAACTGCTGTCGATATGGACACATCAAATCACAGTGCCGCTCAGCTCCACGGTGTTTTAGATGCGGTAATAACCATACTGGGGACAGTTGCAATGTAGATGAGGATGAGGCTGTATGCTTTCTTTGTGCCGGATCCCACTTTGCCACAAATAGGAAATGCCCAGAGTTTAGTCGCCAAAAAGCCATTAAGGAAACTATGGCTAACAATTGCATTTCATATGCAGAAGCAGTTAAGTTGCATCCTCCTGTTAACAAAGCATATTCAGAAGTTTTAACTTCTGTTGCAGTTCCTTCACCACCTTTAAGGCAAACATTTGACTCCTCCTCCAAAGGTACTAGAAACAAACAAACAAGTTCATATAAAAAAACTGTATTTTTTAATAAACCCAATAATTCTCCTAAACATAGTACAGGATATGACAAATATACTCATTCTGCCCTAACAAAAGATTATGATATTCCTTTACCATCCATTGGCACAAATATTGACAGTAATAATTCTATAAATAATAAGTCAACTAGAGATTTAATTATCATTTTAATTAATTTGCTAACAAAGAATATGTCTGAACCGTCCAACGCTGCTATACAAAGTATTAGTCAACTTTTTAATAATATCAATAATGGATCAGCTGTCAACAATCCTTCAGTGGAATTGTCGCAGTGTTAACTCTAAAAAAAGCGATTTACTACATCTTATTAATGTGTATAAACCTGTTGTTGTCGCATTGCAAGAAACCTGGTTAAAGCCAGGTTATAACTTTAAAGTCTCCCAATATTTATGTTTAAGAGAAGATAGAACAGATGGCTATGCTGGTGTTGCTCTGTTAATTCATGACACAATACCTTTTCACCACATTCCCATTGCAAATCATAGTGTTGATTTTTCTATAATAGCTGTATCTATCAATAAAATATGTTTTGTATCTGTTTATGTTCCCCACCCTTCATCATCATTATACAACGAAATAGAAACCATAGTAGCAAAATTACCTAAACCATTTTTAATTATGGGTGACTTCAACGCTCAGCACCAGGCTTGGGGTAGCTCCAACTCTAGTTATTACGGGTCAAGGATATTAGACATTTTGGATTCTAATAACCTCTGTATCTTGAATACAGGTCTTGCAACACGCCTCACTAAACCTAATGAAGGGATCAGTGCCCCAGACCTCACGATAGCCAGTCCTAGTCTTGCGCCTACAGTGACCTGGAATACCCTGCCTTCGACTTTTGATAGCGATCATTATCCCGTAATAATAACTATGACAAAATTTATCAAATCTCTATCCAGACGCCCACCAAGATTAGCATACAAAATTAAAACTTCTAATGACAGTATTGACAGTGACAGATGGAGAACGTTTAGTGAGCGAGTTGAGCAGAGACTATCCAACCTTCCTGAAAATGCATTAAATTCATCGACAATCCGGGCTGATTCTTTTGCATCACTCTTGTTGGACGCTGCTAATGAAACATTCCCAACTAAACGATGTAATAATAACATTCCGTCGCCCCCATGGTGGGACAATGAATGTTCTTTAGCAGTGCGCCAACGGAAAGAGGCTGAAGTAAAATATAAACAGTGTACAACATTAGAAAATTTTAATAACCTCACATTAATTATGAACAATACTCGTAAATTATTTAAAAGGAAGAAATGGGATGGTTGGCGTCGTTTCTGCACTTCGCTATCGCCTGACGTTTCTCCGTCATTAATATGGCAAAATATACGTCGATTCAGATCAGCATTTAAGGAAACAATACCTCACTATCTAGATGAATCCGTTGCAGATAAATTTTTAGACAAGATAGCTCCTCCTTTTGTTCCACAAATGTCCATCATTTCATCTCATCTCCCTTTCCAATCTCCCGTAGATGATGTAACGGGCCTTGACAGTCCTTTTACCCTTAAAGAATTGAAAGGTATTTTATCCTACGTAAAAGATTCTGCTCCAGGTCATGATGGTATTCCTTACTCATTCCTTGCAAATTTAAGCGACTCAAGTCTAATTTACTTTTTAAACATAATCAACTCCACAATAAGTTCTGGTATAATCCCTTCCTCATGGAAAATATACGAAGTCATCCCCATTTTAAAACCAAATAAACCACCATTAGATCCTAACTCTTACAGACCGATAGCCCTTGCCACTGTGTTTTCAAAACTAGCTGAACATTTAGTTAAAAACCGTTTAGAATGGTATGTAGAAAGTAAAGGTTTACTATCTCTGAGTCAGTATGGATTTAGGAAAGGAAAAAGTACCATGGACAGTCTAGGGATTTTCATTACAGATGCGAGATTGGCTTTTTCAAATAATGAATCCATGCTTGCTGTTTTCCTAGATATTTCTTCTGCATACGACAATGTTGATTTAAATGTTTTGAATACTAAACTTTATAAACTAAAAATACCTCCCATATTCTGCAATTTCATTCTTAATCTTCTCTCAGGCAGACAATTACAAGTTGACATAGGTGAATCCGAAATGAAAACAAGATTAACCTGGAAAGGACTGCCTCAGGGTTCGGTGTTGAGCCCACTTCTTTATAATATATATACCTCTGATTTAGAATTCCATATTTCTGGTAAAGCCAATATTTTACAGTATGCAGACGATCTAGTTCTTTATGTATCAGGACGCTCTGTTGAAAAACTAAGTTCCTCTCTAAACGTCGCTCTAAAATTTCTTAAATCATGGTTGGACAATAATTCTTTGTGTCTTAGTGTTAACAAAAGTAGCGCTGTTTTATTTTCTAGAATGCGTTTTCCTCCTCCATATTCAGTTGTGTATGATAATCAACAAATACCTGAAAATAGCGAAGTAAAATTTTTGGGTATCCTTCTAGACGGTAAACTTACAGGTTTACCACACTGTTATTATGTATTGGCTAGATGTGAACGTTTATTAAATATTATGCGCTGTCTTTCTGGAGTTTGGTGGGGTTCCCATCCATTCGTGTTAAAATTATTGTATAACGCTATTATTAGAAGTATCTTAGACTATGGGACATATTTCTTAGAACCTTGTAGTGCTGTAGGTCTGACAAAGTTAGACTCAATTCAATCAAAAGCCTTGCGTATTATAACTGGTGCCATGAGGTCTAGCCCAATTAACGCACTCCAAGTGGAATCTTTGGACCCTCCTTTAAAACTTCGTAGACAGTACTTATGTGATAAATTCATTCTCAGAACTCTTCAATTTTCCAACCACCCACTTTATCAAAAACTTTTGTATCTTTCAGAAAAAATTGAATGTTCGTCTTATTGGTCTAATAAATCTCTTCCATGCTCTATTATAAGTTTCCGTAAATTTACTTCACTTCAAGCTCCCACACACCGCTCTCAGTATCTTCCAATTTTTTCTGTCTGTTACGAAGCTCTTATTTTTTCCCCTCAAATAAACTATAACTTTATATCGCTAAAGAATGATCGTTATGCTAACTCTAACTTAAACTTCATAGTCGAAAGAGACTGGGCTGATAGGCATTACATTTACTGTGATGCTTCCAAGCACCCAGTTTCAGGCACGATTGGGGTAGCTGTATATCATGAACAATATAACATTCATCAAAAAATAAAATTACCTTCTGAAACATCAGTTTTTTCTGGAGAATGTTTTGGAATTTTAAAGTCCCTAGAATACGTACTTCTTGCGAAACTCAGCAAGTCTATTATTTTCACTGACTCGAAGTGTGCTTTACAAGCACTACAAAAGTTTCCTTGGTCAGGTTCAAATCATCCCTATGTTATAGAGTCCAGACAGCTCCTACTAAATTGCAAATTTAAAAATCTTGATGTTTTTTTGGTGTGGATACCTGGCCATCACAATATTCGCGGCAATGAGATAGCAGACAAATTTGCTAAAGACGCTGTAGATGATGGTGATAAGTTTCCATATAATAATGTTGTATCTGACCTTCACTCTCTTCCTAAAGATCATCTGTATGAAGCCTGGGAAAATTTATGGAATATTTCAAGTAGTCGTAAAGGTCAATATTATAAACGTATACAACAAAGAATACCTCTCAAAGTATGGTTTTCCAAATTAAAACTTTCCAAGCTTGCAACCTCCAGTTTGATACGAATGCGCTTGGGTCATGTTTGCACAGCCTCTCACCTTGCTAGACTTGGGATTATTCACAATAATTTATGTTGTTGTGGTTGTGAGGAAGATTTGAATCATATATTTTTTGCATGCCCCAACCGTGACTCTTCTTCATTCATTAACTCCCTTAATGAACTCTCTGTCTCTCTTCCTACATCAATCCCTACATTGTTAAGCTCCTTAAATTTTGATATTTATAATTTAATATCTACCTTTATAACTATTAATAATATTAAAGTATAAATTTTTTTATTTCCCAACTCCCAATTTTAATTTCTATTTAATATATATGTTTGGTATATCTTTATTTATTTATTATATTACCACCAAACCTGATCCTATTATCCTTTGTTCCAAAATTCCGTAATCCGTTCCTACGCATTTCAATGAATTTATTTGGTTTCCCTACCTTTATACTTGTAGTGGCAAATGCACAAACCGTGCGAGCCAAATTATTAAAAAAAAAAAAAAAAAAAAAAAAAAAAAAAAAAAAAAACCATAGACGTTTTTTTTTGTTTTCTTTGTTCCACTGACCTGTATAATTACCACCTTTGTTCCATTTGAAATCGGCTAAAGTCAGATACCATACTGCCATGTCGTCAGTAATGAATTTTCAACTATCCTTTTATTTTTGTTGCTGTGGAAATGCCTTTAGGCCGCTGCCAGGCGGGCATCGAAGACCCCATCTCGAATCTAGCGGGCAGATCGCGCGTCACTATAGCCGCGTAGTGTTGTGTTCACGATTGTGTCGACGAGATATTTGTTTTTATTCGCGAAAGAAATGTCTGAACAATGGCTGCAACATATTTTTGATTCAAATTTATTCCTATCGCTTGATCACCGCTCGCTGCCCGCCCGCTGCCCGCATGATTTGAGCGCAAAAAATACACCGCTCGCTGCCCGCCACCTCCCGCTGCCACGCCGATGTTTTCGAGAACCGGTCCGTCTGATTTTACGCATAAGATCCTGCCGCTCACTCGCCGCCACAGCCACCGCCCCGCTGCCCGCAAGTTTCGAGGCAGCGGCCTTACGCACCAGACCCGCCGCGGTTAGGCGACGGGCGTGTGTGGGACTCGCTCAGCCGAAGCCGGGAATACTCACTAAAACCGCAGCGGCACATCGGCATCGCCTTAGTGGCGGAGTCATGGGAAATAGCATAGCCTGCAGTACCAATTCCCTGCCGGCGATTCCCGCTATAGGGAGAGGCCGGTACGTCTTCTTATGTGAGAAGACGCAGCAGCCAAGGGTTTTTTAGCGAGGTGTCCTTCCTCTTAGCCCTACTCGCTTGCCCGGAAGCAAACGGGGCCTGCAGCTCCTCTCAGTGAGGAGACCGGGTTGTCCGACAATGACTCGGGGTACGGGTCACGTCAGCCATCTGGAGTGGTGGCCGACCCGCCAAAGCGGCCCCCACGTCTGGTTTTGGTCCGCGCCGGTAAACCGGTAACCCCCATATCTGGGGGCCTTTCTCCCATTCGCCAACTGGGGACGCGTCCGATGGCAGGCCAGAAACTGCACACGGAATTTTCAACTATCCTTTTTTTTTGTCGCTGGGGAAAATGACAATTACACATCCCCGCCCGTCGGGGGACGGGAGGGGTATGTGGGACTCCCCAGGAGAGAGCTTCCCGGTATACCCATTAATAACCCCAAAGGCACTACGGCGCCGCCTTGGTGGCGGGAGACTGGGAAAAAGCGGAGCCTTGGCTACCCGCCCCCCACCGGCGTTATGTTCACCTAATACGGCGGGCTCTATTTCGCCCCTCCGCGGGGAGGGGCCGTGGCTCAGCCACCCTCATGGTGAGCACGTGGCTCACGCCCGTGCGTCACACCCGCCGCTCACCTCAGGGAGGGAGAAGGCGGCCAAACTTCCGCCCTCTCCTGTCCCTACGCCGCCTGCGGAGCGCCGGAGCGAGGGGATCCTCCACTCGCTCGCGCACCGCGGCCTCCTTCTGCGAAATCACGTCCTCGCAGAAGGAGGCCAGGCCCAGGCCCCTCGTTCCCCACCATTGCTCTGACGATGGCGGGCAACGAGAGGTCCCCTCCTACGGCCGCGACAAGATCGCGGCGCGGCCCGGCCCACGACGGGCACACCGCTAGAGTGTGTTCCGGGATGCGTAATTGACATTTTCCCCAGGGCCAAAAAAAAAAAATTGTACGAAACATCTTCTGCCGCGTCGTCGGTCGAAAACCTGCAGGTCACGGAGCTGGGTGAACGGCAGGCTCCGGAACTCCTTGGAGACGGTAAGGGAGGTCTCCAGGGTGTCTAGTGGCCTGAAGGTCCATTGGTTGAAATCGAGTAACAAAAGTATTATTTTATGTGGAGATTTCAACATTGACATTTTAGATGTTACTCCTTCATGTATTAGACTTCTCAATCTGTTTAGTCTTATAATTTAATTAACTTGTTTTTTGAACCTACGCGTATCACGGCATCTTCGTCAACCTGTCTTGATAATATATTTACTGATTGTAATGCCGATAATAAATTTGTATTAAGTGACCTATCATCCGACCACTGTGGTTTATTAGCTAGCTTTCCCATTCAATTACATAAAAAGCCGCATAAGCTTCAATGCAGGCCTTATACAGCTAGTCGCTGCAAAATGTTTAAAAATAATGTAGCCTGTGGAGGCATGAGGAACAGGGAGTAAAGCTCACTCATCCTCCATAGAAAAGGGAGGATCCTCCAACCAGACGGGTGTCATGTCTGGCGGGCACTTGCCCAATGGTTGAAATTGGCAAGTTGTATGTATGCTAATTGCACGGTAAACTCTGATTGCGAGATGTAGAATTCGTGTGACGTCAGTATGACGCGTCGTTCATTTTGTGGCGTTTGTAGGTACCGCTACAAGCCCATAAAATTACACCATCCATAGTAGAATACAAGAATGCCATTGAAATGTATGGTGCCCTTTTTAATGTTGTGCAAAAGGAGTACCAAATTGATTTCAAGACCAAAACCATTAGCCTTAATGGATCGTCTGTTGGATTTAACCAATGGGCTCCTCCGGGTATTTATAAAAGTAGAGCGATACTATACGAGCTATATAGTTTGAAAAAATACAGGTTTGATACTCCCTTTCCAGAGTATATAAAAAAAATATCCAAAATTATTCAAAAAAAATTGTGTATCTGCGAAGTAATAAATTTCTAAGCGATATCATTAAAAATTCAAATAATAGAGTAAAAACCACTTGGAAAATTATTAATAATGAAACTAGCAAATCTGTTAAACAGGATAAGCAACTTGAGATCATGGTTGACGACAAATTAGTTCATAAGGCCGCTGACGTAGCTGAGGCATTTAATGAGTTTTTTGCTAACATACCAATAGCTACAACTCGCTCCTTAAATTCATCCCCATCTAAAGCTGAGAATCTTTTGCATAGCAGTGTATCTAAGTGTAGTCGTCTGTTTCACTTTGAACACGTATCCCCGCGTGATGTGGTTAATATTTTTAAAACACTTAAGTCTAAAACCACCGGTGACCGGTGACTACTGGGGCATTTCCATTAAAGTATTAAGTAATATAATAGACATCATAGCCCCCTATCTAGCTGTTAATTTTAATAAATGTATTGACTTGGGGATTTTTCCTGATTTAATGAAGAAAAGTAAAGTTATATCATTATTTAAATCAGGTAATAAAACCGATGTTGGCAACTTCAGACCCATTTCTCTGTATTCAGCAAAATATTTGAAAAATTAATACTTAAGCGGTTATTAAAACATTTTAATTCGAATAATCTCTTACATAGTTAACAATATGGATTCACAAAGGGTCGTTCGACTATGGATGCGGGTGTTGCGGGTGCCGTCGAGGTGCACATCAAGTACCTCGGCCTGATCCTGGATCCCCGCTGGAATTTCGAGGAGCATTTTAGGCTCCTCGCTTCGCGGCTGTGTTCTTTCGCAGCCGCACTCGGACGGCTCCTCCCCAACTTGAGGGGGCCGAATTCGGCGTGCCGTCGGCTGTACCAGGGAGTGGTGCGGTCGATGGCACTCTACAGAGCCCCGGTGTGGGCGGAGCGCCTTTCCCGGCGCACAGTGGCCCTGCTGCGGAGGCCGCCGAGGGTCATCGCGACACGGACCGTGCGGGCATACCGCACGGTCAGTCATGGGGCGGCCTGCATGCTCGCGGGCACTCCCCCGTGGGAGGTCGATGCCCTGGTTCTGTCCCAGGTGCATCGACACCGTGTCGCGGCCCGGGAACGGGGGGAACGACCCGCCTTCGAGGAAGTAAGGCGGGTCCGATTAGCGGCTCAGGGGGAGGCCCTGAGCCGGTGGAGGGAGGCGCTCCGCTCCCCAGCTGCCGGCCACCGGACGATTGGAGCGATTCGTCCGGTATTGGAGGGATGGGTTGGGCGCCGGCATGGCAGCCTTACCTTCCGCCTAGTGCAGGTACTGACCGGACATGGCTGCTTCGGTCACTACCTGCACCGGGTCGCCCGTCGGGAGGAGTCACCGCGGTGTCACCACTGCGACTCCCCCGACGACACGGCCGAGCACACCCTCGTGGACCCTGGTGGAACTAACACGAGCAGACGTACAATCCACTAGACTGTACAATGGTCCGTATGCCGCAAGGCGGGAAGGACCTGTACAGGACAGTCGGGGTTCACACCCTCGTGGAGTGCCCGGCCTGGTGAAACGAGCGCCGCGTCCTCGTTGCGGCGCTCGGAGGCGGACGCCTCTCCCTGGCAACCATGGTGCGAGCCATGGTTGAAAGCGAGAGTGCACGGGAGGCTGCCGCCTCCTTCTGCGAGACCGTCCTCTTGCAGAAGGAGGCTGCGGAGAGGGAGCGGGAAGAGTCTGCTCTTGCCGCTCCCCTCCGGCGTAGACGGGTGGAGCGAAGAAGGCGGGGGACGAACCCCCGTCTCCTTTAGCCCCAGGGTGTGACCAGTGCGTGCGTGTAGCTCCCGCACGTGCATTGCACAACGGTCACCACGTCTGAGGATTACTCCGTTACCGGGTAATCCCCCTTTGGCGCGGAAACCGGCCCTAACAGGGCCGGTAAGCACTGAGAGTGGCACGGAGTCTTGGCCTCCGGGTCGGCCCCGTGGCACTCTCAACACAGGGCCCGACGGTAACCGGGTGGTTTCAGTGGGTATTCCCGGCTTCGGCCGGGCGAGTCCCACACACGCTCGTCGCCTAGCTAGCGACGGGTATGGTGCGTAAAGGCATTTCCAATCGTTAAAAAAAAAAAAAAAAAGTTAGGTTAGGTTAGGTTAGGTTTTCGTGTGCAGTTTCTGGCCTGCCATCGGACGCGTCCCCAGGTGGCGGATAGGGGAACGGCCCCCAGATATGGGGGTTACCGGTTTACCGGCGCGGACCAAAACCAGAAGTGGGGACCGCTTCGGCGGTCACGCGCGGCGGGTCGGCCACCACTCCAGGTGGCTGACGTGACCCGAAGTCCGGGTCACCGTCGGGCAACCCGGTCTCCTCATTGAGAGGAGCTGGGGGCCCCGTTTGCCTTCGGGCAAACGAGTGGGGCTAAGAGGAAGGACACCTCGCTAAAATACCCTTGGCTGCTGCGTCTTCTCGCACACGAAGACGTACCCAGCCGGGCCCCTCCCTATGGAGGGCCTACTGTGGGCCTGCCTTCGGGCGGGATTCGCCGGCGGGGGGTTGGTAGGCAGGCATGCTATTTCCCATGACCCCGCCACTAAGGCGATGTCGGTGTGCCGCTGTTCGGTTTTAGTGGGTATTCCCGGCTTCGGCTGGGCGAGTCCCACACACGCCCTTCGGGGTATGGTGCGTAAATGTCATTTCCACAGCGTCAAAAAAAAAAAAAAGGTTAGGTTAGGTTGGGGTGCAAGTCGAAGAGCCTCCTCGTGGCGCACCCTGGGCAACGCCAGCCCCAACTGCCCACCGCGTTCTGGTGGACTCTTGGGCCTGGCGGCTAATCTTCACACGGGGAAGGGCCGGGTTTCAATCACCGATCATCTTTGATGGTCGTTGATGGGAACCTGGCCTATGGGGATCAGCATGCGGCCACTTCCACTCTGTTTGCAGAGTGCGGTAAGTGGTCGCATGCTGGGGGGCATACCGTAATATCTTCGGGGACCGGGGGCTGTCGGGGCATTTGTCCGGGCCGCGAGGGGACACCTCTATAAAACGGCCGAACCACGGGCGGCATACCCCGTTTAAGGTTACCGCGAACCTGACGGACTAATAACCGTCGAAAGTGTGGTTTATTAGGTCGGGCTTCAATCACCGATCATCTTTGATGGTCGTTGGTGGGAACCTGACCTATGGGGATCAGCATGCGACCACTTCCCACTGTTTACAGAGTTTGGTAGGTGGTCGCATGCCGGGGGCATACCGTAATCCCTTCGGGGACCGGGGGCTGTCGGGGCATTTGTCCGGGCCGCGAGGGGACACCTCTATAAAACGGCCGAACCACGGGCGGCATATCCCGTTTAAGGTTATCGCGAACCTGACGGACTAATAACCGTCAAAAGTGCGATCTAATCCTAAGTTTTGGGGGCTCGACGCTCTGCCCTTGTGTTGACGACCCATACCGCTAATTCTCGTGGGAACTGAATGGAAGAACTAAACAAAAAACAAAAACAAACCAAACGGACTGACAAAAACAAAAATGACGATGACTTAAGGCAAGCAACACGGAACACTGATTGCATTACGAATGGCAACGAAACCGATAGGCGGTTGATGGACCTTGATGCCACCGGTGCCACAGGACGATTGTCGGTGGTAACGGTGGAATCAAGCGAGGGGGCTCGCGACACGCAGTCTGCCCAAAGTGGTTCAGTGAGGGGAAGTAGGAAGGCCTCACGGGGACACTGGACAGAGAGCGGGTCGGAAGGTGAGGAGGCTGGATCCGGAACCCCGGAGAGACCGGCCTCCAAGATCCTGAAGACGGGAGCTGGCAGGGCGGATCCCACCATTCGGTGGGGCTCTCCCAGGCCAGACGGTTTCTGCGGGATGGTCCGTCGGACTCGGAGTCAACATTAACTGACTCCGAGACGGTGTCCCCCAGAAACACCAGGCGAGGCAAAGGGACTACCCCCTCGGTGGCTGCACCTCTAGACCTTCAGGCGAAGGCTGAGGAGGGGGCGGCGGCTATCGAGGGGGTCTTGAGGAAGTCCAAGAACCTCAAGGGGACGTGCATCCGGGAGATCAGGGATGCGTCGACCAAAATGCTCGATGCGACAATAAGCGCCTGCAAGGGCAGCTCGCAGCCTTGCAGAAGGAAGTGGCGGCTCTGCGCTGGGCTTTCTCAGAGAGAGGAAGCCCTCGCTCTAAAAAGAAGCGGCCCGAACAGCCGGGCCCGAGGACGGTCCCGCAGCCCCCCCCCTGTCGGGGGCATAAATCGGGACGATTTTGCCCGGGCAATGGAGGCCCTCCAGCGCGAGCTGAAGAACCACATGGGTGGTGTCATCAACCTGGGCCCAGCGGCAGGCGCCTCCTCGTTCCCGAGGTGGGCGCTTGCACATCTCCGGAGGGACGTTGCCGAGGAGGCGGCGACGTTCCGAGCGTGGGCCGAACCACCGGCCTACCTCATTGGAGACGCGGACGGCATGGCGGACCTCCTCGCTGAGGACCTGGAAGTGGTCTGCAGCGCCACCATGCCGAGGGCCCAGGGATACCGCCGGAAAAAGCAGACATACTGGTGGACGCAGGAACTCGCTCACCTGCGTGCCGCCAGTATGGCTGCACGGCGCGTCTACCAGAGGTGCAGGAGGCGCGCCGTAAGGGGGCCCGGCGAAGAGGACGGTCTTCGCCGGGCATACAGGGAGGCCCATCGAGCCCTGCGTACCGCCATATGCAGGGCAAAGGTCGCTGCAGCTGAGGAGTTCCTCGCACTCCTCGACAGCGACCCCTGGGGAAGGCCGTACAGGGTGGTGAGGGGGAAGCTGCAGGGAGCGGCACCCCTCACATCCTGTATGGAGCCGGGCCTATTGAGAAGGGTCCTGGAAACTCTGTTTCCGAACCCGGGACCCTTCACGCCCCCCAGGATGCCCGCCTCCAGTTCATCCACTCTGGAGGTGTCGATCGATGGGCCTCCCGTATCCGACGGTGAGTTGGACTCCGTCAGGGAGAGGCTCCGAGCCAAAAACAAGGCTCCGGGCCCGGACGGCGTCCCTGCGAAGGTGATGGCAATTGCCATAGAGCCCCTGGGGGACCGGTTCCGCGCGGTCATGGATACATGCATCGCGACGGGCCGCTTCCCCAGGAGGTGGAGGGTGGGCAGGCTCTGCCTCCTTCGCAAGGACGGCCGTCCCGCCGACTCACCGTCGGGCTATAGGCCGGTCGTGCTCCTGGATGAAAGCGGAAAGTGCTTTGAGAGGATCATCGCCTCTCGCATCCAGGAGCACCTGGAAAGCCGTGGGCCGCAGTTGGCGGACTGCCAGTACGGCTTTCGGACCGGCCGGTCCACGATGGACGCGGTGGCTCGCCTCAAGAGGTGGACTGAGGCGGCCACAGCGAGGGGTGAGGGTGTCGTCGCGGTGTCGCTAGACATCGCGAACGCGTTCAACACCCTCCCCCACGAATGCATAGAGGCGGCACTGAAGTTCCATGAAGTGCCCCTCTACCTCTGCGCCCTCGTGCGGGACTACCTCCGTGAGAGGAAGGTGCTGTACGAGGACGCAGAGGGTCACGTCCAGTCGTGGACCGTAACAGTAGGAGTACCCCAGGGATCAGAAAGAAAGAAAGAAAGAAATTTTTTTTATTCTGCACAAACAAAACGCACCTTACAACTAAATACCATAAAAACCAAACAAAATACAGGAAAAAAAAAATAATAATATCATCAAAAATCTCCTATCCTAACATGCAAAACTATAAACAGAGTTAATTTGATGTCAGAGCCAGAGCCATAGACCATATACGATGGAAGTAATAAGCACTACGTACAACGTAGTACTTACTACCTCCATGCCATAGGCATAGACAGCAGACATTCCTTACTCATATAAAAGTGCCTTCTATACATAACTTAGTATGTACATACTAAGTTATGTATAGAAGGCACTACATACACTACATATACAAAGTAGAGGTATTTTTTAGAATCCTAGATCAAACGTTGACTTCTTTAAAGGATAGATTCGAGGAGTTGGAAACTTTTACCGACGTATTTGGCTTTTTCACCAATAATGACTTATTTAGTTACTCCAAAGATGATTTAATGAAACATTGCAAAGATTTGAATTTGAAGCTAAAAGACAGTTCCAATAGTGACACAGATATTGATGGTATAGATTTGTTTAATGAAATCAATGCTTTAAAGTTGCATTTTACTGAACACCAGTCCAATGATCCACAAACCTTATTGCAATATATTTTTGCAAATGATTTAATGTCAACATTTCCGAATATAGCAATAGCACTAAGAATATTACTTACGCTGCCGGTTTCAGTTGCATCTGGTGAAAGGTCCTTTTCAAAGTTAAAAATTATAAAAAACTATTTGAGATCAACAATGCACCAGCAAAGACTAAGTAATTTAGCCATAGTTTCAATTGAACATGAGATATTAGATAGCTTAGACACAAAAAAATTGATAACAGATTTCGCCAACATTAAGGCAAGAAAGGTACAATTACTGTAAATTAAGTAAATAAATAGTTTTTCGTTGTAAAGTATTTCTTATTTTTTCACATCCTTAACCTAGTTTTTTTTTTACCTAGATCGTGTAAGGTAGACATAGTTAAACGGGGGCGGCAAAATGGGAATTGCACACGGGCGTTCGAACCCCTAGCGGCGGGCCTGTTTTTAGATATTTGTTACAATTTCACTTTTAGGTCCGTATTCCAGAAGGAAACTCAAGCATTTATCTCTGTTTAAACTAGTTTCAACCAATCAAATGGCTTGAAACGAGTTTAAAAGTAATGCTTGAGTTTTGAGTGAGCTTCTGGAATACGGGCCTTAGCTACATAATCATACGATATTTGGCACATGTTAGATACCTGGATTAACAAACCGATAGATATTTTTATCGGTTGGCTACGAGAAGCCATGGAATAATGAATTAAGTAACATAGTCGTAAAGGTAAAATAAAACACGTTTTATAATTTTACTTTATATTTTTAATTAAGAAGAAAGAAATTTCATATACTTTGACCTGTAATCGACAAAGAATAATTTTTCGTAGCTGCAAAAATTCTTACATCGATGAAACAAATTATAATTAAGTAAATTATAATTTGTGTAATTAATACATCAAAATGACTATTTAAAGTTTCAAACATCATTGTTTTTAAAAAAAGAACGCGTAATTCTGGAAACAAATTATTTGATTTTGGAGCTGAATAAAAATGAAGAGTTATTGCAAAAGCACGTAACTGTGGGGGGTATTTATCATGATTTACGCTTTTTTTTTGAGGTTGATTATTTTGAATTTCAACCTCCGTACACTTGGCTTAAAGTTTTTGCTTTTGAAATTTTTAAGGATCTTCTCCTTTGTTGGGCAAGGTTTTTTGACGACCTTGGTGTAATTTCATAACAATGGTCATGTAAAAATCCAAATTCAATTCTTGCCTTTTTAGGAGTTGATGAGACATCATAATCATGATCAGTTAGCTGTTCTTGATCTCTCTTTGACTTATCCGATAATTCTATAATATTTGCATCACAAAATAATTTTCGTTTGGCTGAACTAGTACCTACATTAGCCGACTTTGTAGTTAACGGACTAGGCAATGAAGTTGAAGTTGACGGACGAGGCGATGATGCAAAGGTAGATGTTCCTGAAAAGTAGACAAAAATCTTAATATCACAGCTCAATGAATATTTATGATAATTTTAGCATGAAAACACAGGGTAGATTTGATGTTAATATTCACATCCAGAAATATGCTTGCTCGGTTCGAGAGATTTAGGTGTCACATATATGTATATACTTGCATATCTATTTATACTTTTGCATACAAATGTATGCAGGCGGACTTATGCCATAGGCATTTTCTACCAGTCAACCATTGAGTGATGCAGAGACGATTTGTGCTAGGTGCAATGAAGTTATCATAAAATATACATAAGTATCACATTATGAAACAGATACCCAGATACATGTGATATTGTAGGAATCAGTATTTAACCAACCAAACACATTGGTCCGAGTAATAGACCCAGGTCTGAGAAAATGGTGGCACTCAGTGTCTGTGCGATGGATCCTTTGATTAATTATAAGGATTGATCAGGTAAGGAGGGCAACTGTATCATATAAGTACTTCTAGTAAATTAATTTATATAAAAACAACAAACATTCAAATATTGTCGGAATGCTACCTGGTTTCAATGTTTTTTTTTTTTTTTTTTTTTTGTGGCAATTGAGTCTATGACGACTATTCTGCCAGCGTCGAAGTGGGTTTGGACAAGATGATTTTTACTTTCTAGCAGATAGGTTTTTAGTACCTGTAAAGACGAACACAATGTTAGAAGATAAATAAATAAACAAAATAACTTTAAGGTAAAACGAGTATTATATAAATATTATTTAAATAAGCCTAATTTTGTTATAATTTAATGTTATTGTAATTGAGGAAAGATGATAACATTTGGACTATTTTGGGGGAGAAATGGGTTAGCAAGGATCTAAAGTTAATGGGAAGAGGAATTTCAATTTCAGACAGAGAGAAGTATAAATCGAAAGAGTTCCTATTAAGTGGGCAGCAGAAAAATATGTGCTCAAGAGTACCCTCATCTAAGCCACATTCACAAAGAGAGGTGTCGCGGATATGGATTTTATTTAAAAAGACTGGAGTACAACAGTGACCAAGCCTAAGTCTGCATAGAGTGGAAACAGTTCTTTTACAAAGTTTCTTGCATTTGAAAAACCAAGGTTTCCTCTGAAGTGTTGGTTGGATACTTGCATACCAAGCTCCCTTGCGTTTTGAACTGTTACACCATACAGTATCCCAAGTGGTATACAGCTTATCTTTAGTGCTGTTTTGAAGATCGTAATTATGGATAGTAAAATGTTTCATATCCACTGAGGCTGTGGTGGCATATTTTGCCAAGTTATCTGCATACTCATTCCCAACTATACCGGAATGGCTGGGTATCCAAACCAGTTCAATTATTAAACCCTGTGAGGAGCATTTTAAAAGAATATCCCTGATGTCTATAACAACTTGACTACATATCTTGGACTTAAGAGGGTTTTGAAGAACAGCCTGGATGCTGCTAAAAGAATCAGAGAATACTACTGAGTTTTTTATATTATGAGCTTGTATAAATCGGATGGCTTCCAGTATGGCAATACACTCTCCCGTAAATACTGATGCAGCTGGAGGACATTTAAAAAGTAGGGATATTTTTGAGTTTTGATAATACACTCCCACTCCAGTATATCCTGACTTCGACTGCTTTGAGGCATCTGTGTAAAAATAATTCCAGCCTAGCCAATAGTTCTGAATAGCTAAAGTGAATTCCTGTCGGGCAGTAGGAGAATTTTTATTAATGCCTAAATTAAGAATAGCGTTAGGGGAAAAGAGGACTGTTTCGTATGAGGCTGCATACACTGGAAGGATGGGATAATGGCTCACAGGATGAGATTGGCTCTTAAGATCCCTATACCTATTTGATAATAATGGTGTGGATTTGTTATTCCAGTAGGGAGAATTGTTGATAACAGAGTCCAGTTCATCTAATATAGGGAGTAAGGGGTGGGAGGACAAGGAGAATATTTTCGATAAAAATCGGTCAGCCAAATATTGTCTTCGAATATTCAAAGGAGGGTCTGCACATTCCACCTGAAGGGCGTTTACAGGGGAAGATTTCATTGCACCCAGAACGATCCTGAGACATTTCGATTGGATTTTATCGAGTTTTTTCAATGCTCCTTTGTTACACGGCTCCAAAATAAAGGAACAGTAGTCTAAGACGCTTCTAACTAGAGCGTTATAGATGAGCTTTAGGGTGCATGGATGAGCTCCCCACCAAACACCAGCCAAAGCCTTGAGTACTGATACCGATCTCTCACATTTTTGGATAGTGTTATTGATGTGATCCACACCAGTTAATTTAGTATCTAAAGTGACACCCAGGAATTTGGCTTTTACCTGAATAGGGATATGCTCTCCCTCAATATTGATATTAAGTTGCGGGATGACCCGCTTCCTCGTGAAAATAACGGCAGAGCTTTTTGGAGCGCTAAGCGACAACCCATGTCTTATAAGCCATTGGTTCAGTGAAGCCAGGGAGATGTTTATGGACGAAACGGCATCATCAATTGACTCATTAGAGGAAAAAAGTGCTATATCATCAGCATATTGAAGTGACTTACAATTGTAATTTAAACATTGAGCAAGGTTATGGGTATAAATATTAAAAAGCAATGGACTGAGAACAGAACCCTGAGGTAGCCCCCTCCAAACTGAACGATGAACAGGGTCAACCCCAGGAGCCCTCAATTGAATAGAGCGATTATAGAAAAGGTTGCATATAATCTGACATAACCTAGCCGGGATTCTCAGCTCTTGCAATTTTTGCCTGAGAATAGGTAGGAGGACAGAATCATAAGCAGCTGATACATCAAGGAAGACTGCTACCACCGACTCACCCCGACTAAAGGATAAACGGATTTCAGACGTGAGGAGGCTGACACTGTCAGCCGTACCCAATCCCCTCCTGAAGCCAAACTGAGTCCGCGGCAGGAGCTCCCTATGTTCCACAAACCATTCAAGGCGGTTTTTGATAAGGTGTTCGAAAATTTTTAGTAATATGGATGATAAAGCAATTGGTCTAAAAGATGAGGGGTCTCCAGGGTCTTTATTGGGTTTCAATATGGGGACAACTATTTGTGTTTTCCATTCAGGAGGTATAAAACCCGTATGTAAACAGAAATTAACGAGTTCAATATAATATGCACGGCATTTAGAACCAGACTTGGCCAGAAAAGAATAAGGGAATCCATCCACTCCCGGGGCAGAGTCTTTAACATGTTTTAAAACTAATTCTAATTCACTGATAGAGAATGGCTGATCCAATGGGTCTGATGACATTATTGACCCACTAGGGCTAGATCCAGATTCCTCAATAGAGGGTACATAGTCAGGGGCAATTTTTGACAAAAATAGAGATCCAATTTCTCTGGACATAGCGAGAGATGATATTGATGAGAAACTTTTTCGGAAAAGTTTAAGTTTCTTCCAAACGACTCCTGGTGGGGAACAAGGACTCAAGGTTTGGCAGAAAGACCTCCAGCCTTCTCTTTTCTTTTTTCTAAATAGCTTACGTGATTTGGCCATAATCAAATTAAAAGCAGATAGGTTTTCTAAGGTCATGTTGAGGTTAAAGGCCCTTTCAGCATCCTTTCTAGCTTTGATCATTAGGGTACACTCACTATCCCACCATGGTGGAGAAGGAATTTTGCCAGTTGTAGAATTTTTATGAGGAATGCACTCATCTGCTGAGTGGGATATGCTGTTGGAGAAATGGATGAAGGTATCTGGGGCGTTGTTAGCACTGATTGGGGGAAGGGATGAAACAAGGGTATCTAGCAATTTGGAATATTTATCCCAGTCTGCAGAGTCTAGTCTGTATTTTAACAAAGGTGTTAAGGTCTCATTAGGAATGGACTTGGATGGGATTTTGACAATGATAGGATAGTGGTCACTACCAAATGATAAATCTAGCCGGATCCAATGGAATAAACTGGCCAAATTAGTGGAGGAGATACTTAAGTCCACACAGCTACTATTGGATTGTCCAAGAGAAGATCTGCGTGTGGCGCTACCATCATTTAAAATACACAAGTTGAGATCATCTAATATATCTACTAGCCCTAGTCCAAAATTATCACAGGAGTTTGAACCCCAACGGAAGTGATGACAATTGAAGTCACCTAATATGAGCGAAGGGCCCTTAACACTACTTAAAATATTTTTAATCAAATTAAGGTCATTCAATTGAGGGTGAGCAACGTAAAAAGAGAAGAAGTTTATATCCTCAGCCCTTATGGCCACAACATTTATGTTGTCTCCGACAGGGGGAAGAGGAATTTGTGTGAATGCAACTTTGCTATTGATGAGCAGAGCGCATCCTCCATAACCATCCGGGCGATCATGCCGGATACAATTAAAATAGGGAATCTTAAAATTACTATTTGGGGACAACCATGTCTCAGCAATGCTGCAGACAGAGGGTTTATATTTATTAATAAGATGTATAAGGTCTTGTTTTTTATGTGTAACGCTCCTCGCGTTCCACTGTAGACAAGTCAATGGGAGAGCCATTATTTAAAAATTCAAGAACAGATGTAAGTTTCAAGGCAACGTGGTCAGGTATATTTGTTTGTGGATTGGATATTATTGTTGTTAATAAGTTTGATAATAATTCAAGTAAGTTGTGAGTGTTGGGCTGTTTACTTTTATTTATGTTTTCAAGATACTGGTTTGCATCCTCTGGGAATGCACAACCATTTCTAGATGGAGAGAAAGAATAATTTTGTACAAGTGCTTGGTGAGCTTTAACATCAAAACTTGGAGAGAGGGGGGCATATGTTTTGGGTTTGAGGAAAACAGGTTTACGGACGGGGACCCTAGACTGCGAGTGTGGTGGTGGAGGAGATTGTATGGAGGAAAAGGATGTGGTAGGAGCTTTATGGTCAGACTTAGTTATTTTTGCATAGGATCGTGTTACTGGAGGGAAGATCTTACTAGCCTCCATATATGAAATGTTCCGTTCCGTCATTGCAGCCTTAATAGATTTTTGGCGGCCCAGTTCAGGACATCCATTATAATTTGCAAAGTGGTTTCCGGAGCAAGAAATACAGAAGGCATTGTCCTGGTCTACATCACAACCATCCCCTGGATGGTCATGTCCACACTTAAGACAACGGGGCTTAGATCGGCATTTAGTCCGGGTATGACCAAAGCGGCAGCAGTTGTAGCACTGGATGGTGGGATATATATACATCTCCACATTAAGGGCAGAATAAAAGCAGTACACCCTCTTAGGCAGAATTTGTCCATCAAAAGTTAAGACCACCGTTTGGGTGGGTTTCCATTCTGTTACGTTATCTGTTACTTGTCTCCTATTCAACCTACGCACTTTAATAATTTGACCACAGCCATCAGGGACTTTAATATTCTCCATGACTTCTTCATCTGTCCAGTCAGATGGGACATCCCTTACAATACCCATACGAGTAATGTGGAATTGGGGGATTGAGGTGTCATAATTTTGGGAAATAGCCTGGTTAACCAAGAAACTGTTTGCACTCTCAACAGACCTAAACTGAACTGAAACTCTATTACGGCCAATGCGTTTAACTCCATCTAACAAAACACTTTTAATGTTATTTTTCTTGAGTAGCATGCCAAACTTAATAGGATGGAGAGTTGTACCGGGTGTCTGTCCTTCTTTAAGCGAGACGTGGACAATGTATGGTGGATTGTCTCTGGCAGTATAGTGTTGTCGAATAGCATTCTTTGACAATTTCGGAGGGATAGAAGAGGAGGATGCCGGGGGAGATTGAGCGGGTCTTTTTCTTTGGCTGGATTCCAAGTCCATATCTAATAATTGGTCTCCATGGGGAGGAGTAATGGTGAAGACAGGAGTAAAGTCGAATAACTTATTAGGAGGGTCCGGGGGATCAGGGGGTTTTTTATCCGTAGGCATCATGCCTACGGGAGAGACTTACCACAAAAATAAGAACACAAAACACACTTGCAGAACAACACAAACAATAAATATTTATCTTGATTGTAGATACACTTTTCAATGACACTAAAATCAAAATAAAAATATCACACAGATAAAGCACATGTATAACCTTCACCACCTATCTCGAAAGTCCTGGTTTCAATGTTGTTCTACTGATTGTTTGTCGAAACATTATATATATGTTTTAGAAGTCAAGTTTATAGTTTCCGTATTCTCAAGCCAAACTTTTCTCTCCTCAAAGTCCTTTGGAAATCTGGAAAAAAAAAAAATAGATTAAGTATCATAATTTACAACGAAGGTTTGAACATTTCATATCCATTAGCATCCTGACCATGATCATTGATCTTGACTACACAAGTTATATTAATATCACGGAAAAAAAATGTGTTAAATTAACTATCGATAATGAAAATATCGATATGATGCAACCACTGACGGTTCTAGTTGAAACTTGTAAATAAAAAGATTCTTTAGTAATACGTATAATTGCATTAATGTTTCTTTAGAATAAAACAAGATAAAAGAAGTAAGAAGACAGGATTATTACGAGTAAAGTTTCTGATATGTAAAAATATGACTAAATAAATTATTACAAACAACAAACCTGTGGAATGATATTTCACTGCCTTTTTTATAGCGTCGCTCACAATATACACATGACTTCATTCTTGATAACTTTTATATAATGCTTATAACAATCACAACATAAAATTCTAACCAAATATTTAAAAATGCAAAATTACTTTACTGTAAACAAACACTTCTCTCGCAGCCATTTACAATATACGTCAAAATTAGTTCTGTGGACACTCGCTAGTGGCGCTTCAAATAGGCACAAAAACATAGCTGTCAAACTTACGGAACAGCCAGTCCAGTGGTAATTATCACAGAACACAATTACTCCTAGCGGAGAAGAAGGTTAACTTCATAGTAAAAAAAAAAAAAGAAGGCGGATGTCGCTGTTAGCGACATCAAAGGTCAGCCCATAAGAACTACTGAGCCGCGGGAATTTTAAAACGTACGTCTTTTTCCTTGGTGATAGTTAAGTTTTAAGGTTTCTCACTTGTAACAAAACATGTACCAAGTTAGTCCAGTAAATAGAACTAACTTTTTTCCATTGAGTTATAATGTACTACGTACTAGAGAAGGCGCCTCAAACAGATTGTTTGTAACACGAGTTAGAGCGCACTCACTTAAAGTCACTTAGTTTGTGCCTATACTCTTTGGTTTGTGCCGATCGCTTGCTGCAACGTGACACGTTTGAGTGAAGTTTTGTTTTTTTAAATTATGCCTTCGTGTGCGTTGAGATACTGTTCAAACAACTCCAGAAATATAAGTAAAAGTCAAGGAGTGACTTTTCACCAGTAAGTTCATTCATTATCTTTAAAATACGCTTAATTTAATTAAAATTTTTCAAATACAACGCGTCACCTCGGTGGCAGCCATGTTTACTTGAATGTCAAAGAGTAAAACATTTGTATGCGCAGACCTGACACTATCGACCTATAAGTTTACATAATTAATGGCAGTAAAATATTAATTTTAAATGACGATAATAATATAAATGCAATAAAATTAATATTCTTTTATTATTATTTGGATTTAAAGATTTCCGCGGCCGTGTTATGGAACAAGAGAATCATGGATCAAATTTGTTCAGAAGAATCGCAGCGAAGAAACGTGGTTACCTTCAGATTATTCACGTATATGTTCCGTGCATTTTCAACATAATGACAAATACACCACAATGACAGGAAGAGTGAGCAAAAAATGATCAAACTATGGATTACTAAATTTGGAATGGATACTAAACGGCAAAAATTTAAGAAACGTATATTACTAAAAGGAAATTAAAATATTATTACAGTTTAAATACTTTTTTATTTATTCTTTGAGCAAGTACACACGTAGGCATAATAATAAAATTATGTCGCATCTGCACGCATTGATTGTTATCTATGAGAACATAACACCCCCCGCTTGTCCCGCGCGTACCCCGCCGTCATCTAGTGCGCGCCATATGTTTTGTTTGAGATAGCTTCTCTAGTACGTAGTACATTATAACTCAATGCTTTTTTCACGTTTTCTTACAAGTGAGCAACTGTAACTTTACCTTACCTTATACTAATGGAAAATAAGACAAAAAGAGACAGTGCGTACTTAATTTATTTGTAACATAATTAATTACATTCAATGTTTTTATTCCTAAAACCGATTTTTGACCATTTTTAGGGTTCCGTAGCCGAATGGCGAAAACGGAGCCCTTATAGATTCGTCATGTCTGTCTGTCTGTCCGTCCGTCCGTCCGTATGTCACAGCCACTTTATTCCGAAACTATTGGGACTACACAATTAAAACTTAGTAGGTAGATCAATCAATCAATCAATCAATCAATTTATTCAGATAAAATTGTACATAAATGATGTACAATTGATGAATTGATTCAATTGATTGATGATGTGATTGATGTATTCTGTTAACCACTTTACGATTTTGGTACAAAAATAAGATAATAATAATAATGCGTGTGGGGTGTCTATGGATAGGCCTTTGAAAATGGCATTGAGGTCCTAAGGTGAAAAATCTAAAAATATATACGTTGTAGATCTCAATGAAAACTTACAACGAAAATTGGTTTGAACGAGATAGAGTGAGTACTTTTTGAGATAAAACACTTTTTCGTAATATATTTTTCGAGCAGCTCAACTAAGTTGGTTTTCCATATAAATGTATGGCATTACAAAGTTGTTATGCAAAATAGGTGTCAAGAAATGACTACGGAACCTTACTTCAGCGTGATCCGACACGCACTTGGCTGGTTTTTATTACATAGCAATTTTCTACAATCTGCAAAGACCAGTTTTCAAAAGTAAGTCGTAGTTTTAGAGATTTAGAAATAATAAACAAATCAGGCTTATATGTGACCACTAGAAAATAAACAAAGCAAGGAATAGTTCCCAAAAAGAAACACAAAAGTAACATGATTTAATAACGGCGGGAAAACCAATTGATGCAAAAGCCTTGATGAGTATACACAAATATCGGCAATTATCTTATGTACGATATGAATCAGTTTAAAGTTAATATTGGATAATTTTTCACTCTACTGAACAATTTTATTAAAGTCCTTGACTGTGTTCGTTTTTGGGACAGCCGACTAAGTTAAGAGATGGATTACCAAAAGAATTATACTTAGTTCAACAATTCAATAAAAACATCATCCATAAAACATTAGGGTCATAGCTGAATAGTTTCGGGCTCAGAATGGTAGATCTGTCATCGAATCAATCGGTAATCAATTGATTGAGACTTCCTTTTAAGTGTTAATTTGTCACCAGTAGGTACAGTAGTTTCGTTACAGTACAGTAGTTTAGTTTGCAGGCGGAAATTGTTTAGAAGATATAACAGCAATCAAATCAAATATAACAGCAATCAAACTACTCATGCACAATAATTTTCATTTTACGTTTCAGCGCTGCCGCCGATGCTTCTTGAGCAAAAGCCCTGTTTTTGATAATGCAAAACCTTTTGACGCATATTGCAAACACACTATTACAAATATGTGCTACACAAAATTCTTTGTGTAATTTGCATGAATTTAAGAAATCAAAACTGATTTTTGTTTTTACTTGATTTAAAATTTGTTCTTTTAAATGGTTGGCATGGCCTTTTTCTTCTAATGCCTTGTTAATTAGTGTGGCACAGGTCTCAACACACGTAACCATTGCCCTTGTGACATAATTAAGACTTTTTTTAGAGTCCGTATACTCCTTGAACTCAACAAAAACATGTTGTGGTTCAACATTTCGCTCAAAAAGATTTTGTGGCAGTTTTTACATTTTAATTTTTTTATTTTTCTGACAATAAACCCACACACATAAGCACAGGCCTGATATTCCGCGTTATCTTCTTTAATACTTTCTTCCCTTATATCAGGTAAATCCTCGATAATTATATCAGTTTCTGTGCTTGTGTGTGTCGGCTGCGTGACTGATAAGAAAGTATTAAAGTTATTTATAATCGTGAAATTGTCAGTTGCGCAATTCCCAGTTGAGCTCATGTTGGTCAAGTTTCCCAAGATGGCAGTCTTCAAACCAGCCACAAACTGGCCGCATGTGGGATTAGTATTAGATCCACAGTTGCCTCTAATACAACCGAATAAGTTTTCAATCGGGTCCTGCTGTATCCTTCTGGTTGCCAACGTCTTAATGTGTGCTGCTTCTAGATTTTGCCGCAATTTTATAAAAGCATTCAGGGTTGTCAGCCATCCGTCCTGTGATGGCGGTCTTCGAGGACTCCCTAAGAATGTCATTGTTTCAAACATTTTTTTCATTTTTTTGATACATTCCATATGTGGGCTTTTAGCAGACCAGTTTGTTGCATGCGGTTTTCCACCCCTCAAGTCCGAGCAGTCGGCGTTAATGCAGTCGAATAACTGGTCAATATTTGTCACAAGGGTGGCCGTTACATGGGCTTCAGCTGGTACTTCGCCTGAAATTAAAACGTTTGTTATGCGTTAAAAAGAGTCACAAATTGTTAACAGCATTGGTTGGGTGGAACGAATTAAAAATTATTTAAAAAAAGGAGCATGTGTGGTCGTGCTAGGTAAGTATACCCACCAAATGCAATCCTTGCTAAAATGCCTCCTGCCACTGAATGGCTCAGCACTTGAGCAGCCAAGTTCACCTTCATTTTTTGTTTCGTATTGGGGTCTAGATGGTCTTTCTTCAATTTAGGCGCATACACAAAATTTGGATTCGTGCTGTCCACTTCATAAAAATTTTTTATGTGGTCCCATTTTGCGATGCCTATGGATGACAAACATTAAAATGAATGTTATGAAACAAAGCAGTTTAGGTATATTCAAAATAGCATACTCAGTTAGAAAAAAATATCGCCTACAGGCTATGGTAGTTCTAAAGGTGCTCATGGACTATTAAAATGTGACTACATAATCATGTCCATGCTGTTGTAGGTAGGTACATACATTACCAATTTAAGGACTAATAATCGTCCTTACACGTGAAAGTTTTAAGAAGCATAAAAATTAAGTCAGATAATCTATTTAAAGGGCGCGAAAGACGAAGGAGTACGACGGTAATATTCCTTTATATTTAAAATTCATAACACTACAACAGTATGTTTACCTTTTTCAACTTTTCCGTTCGTAGTTTTTGTGGTTATCTCAATATCATACTTCATAAATAAATTCCTGAAGCATTTGAGTAGATGCGGTGGGTCAAAAAATGTGACAATTTCTTTGTCGCGTATTTTTATGTATGGACGATCTAATGTTGAACCCAAAATTGCGAGTGCTCTTCGATTTACACCGTCCATATCACAGACAGTGGCCACTATATTTATGCCAGCATCCAAGCATTGATACAAGACCTTAAAATGAAAAAAAAAATTAGGTACACAAGTAAACACCATTATTTATCAATACCAAAAAACCAGGGCAAAATTATCTAGTAATAATATTTTATAAAAGAAAATGTTATGACAAGTAGGTATACATTCCTTAGAGTCACTCTGGTAGTAAAAAACTGTAATTTGGAATTAAGTATAACTACTTTAGTTTTTAAATTATTGTTTTTACATATCCAGTATCACTCTGACAGTTAATACCGCAAGCTAAATTCCGTCAACATGAAATTATAAGGGTTCCTTTTCGGACTACGGAACACTAAAAACATACCCTTCTGATTTTGCAGTCGGGTATGAATGGTCAGCCACATCAGAAAATAACAATATAACAAATATCTAGGACTTGTCTTACCAATTGCCGAGCCCATGAGTAGGATACCCTGAATTATGCGTACTAAGTCAATGAATAATACAAACATAAATACAGATAAGTACATCTACGACTCAGGTACAAACAATGTATTCATAGCATAATGTGTAGCGGGAATCGAACCCGCGACCCCTGGCGCAGCGGCTATAATAATAAATAAATAAATATCTTAGGATGTTTCACACAGCGCCATCTAGTGCCGCACTAAACTCAAAGGCTTGTGTCGCGGTCACCAGACAGTTGATACGAAGATAATTTTAAATACATACATAAATACATAGAAACATCCAAGACCAGAGAACAAACATTCGTATTCATCACACAAATGTCTGCCCCGACCACTTAAACCAGCGGCTACAGCAGGTGAGTGTTGTAACCGCTCTGTCAAACGGGCCTTCATAGCTATAGCAAGCAAGTGTTTTATTCAATGGACCAACGGACCAAATGGGTCGTTGGGTCTGGTCGAGTATAAATTACACAGTAGGATTAAAAACAGTATGAACATACCTCTTTTATAAGCACTACAAGTCTGTCAGCAGTTGAAAATCCACTAGAAAAATAGTGAGCAACTGGTTGTTTAATCCTTTTTCTTATTCCAGCAATCATAAAAACCAAAGCATATGGAGCCACCACTGGTGACCTTCCCTGTTTTCCATGATCCTGATATCCTTCAATGATATCATCTTTGGCATTATATTGAAAATGCTTTTTGAGAGACATTTCGTCAAACATCAATATGTAATAATTGTCACTTGGTGCTTGACTTGCCGCAAATTTCTTTAACACTGTAAATATGGGCTGATTAACTCCAACTCCAAATGGCAATCTACGCAGAATCGTTCTTAGCGTGCTGATTGAAGGCAATGGGAACAACCGACGTAAAAGCCGGTAACATGTTGGAGACCTTTTGTATATTCTCAATGCTGTGATTTTTTCATCTTTAGACCACCTCCGTCCAGTGATCTTCTTTTTAAAATTCCTTAGTTGCCCTTGTAACAGAAGGGCAAACGCTGGGGTAATTTTTTTGGAAAGCTTTTCAACTGCTGCATCTTCACTTATGGCATGTATTATTTCTTTTCTTTGCTTGTTGTACAGCTTCTTTTGTAATTTTTGTCATGTACTTTTGACATTTTTGTAACAGCATGTCCTCTCTAGTCTGTTGTGAATAATAATAATAATAATAATAATAATAATTTATTTCCAAAAACTTAGTATCTACTAGTATACATGACATTTGGCAACAATTTCAATTAAAATATAGAGTTTAGCGTCTGTAGCCGAACTAGGCATAGCCTGTATTTCGGCTATCAGCACCATTCCCCTCGTGAATTATACCAAGAAAGTGCCAATCAAAAGGCATGTATATAAATAAATTAGTACTACAGAAATACTGAATAATAATAATGAAGAGTAAATTAGAGACTAATTTGCAAATAATAATAATAATAATAATGAAATGAATATTTGATCTAAATTGATTGCAATAATACATAATTAATATGATTTAAATTGATTACATGCATGTGCGTGTGATTGCATGACTATATGAGGGTCTAATGTATATGATAATGTATATATGGATGTGTGTGCGTGCGTGCGTGTGTGTGTGTGTGTGTGTGTGTGTGTGTGTGTGCGTGTGTGTGTGTGTGTGTGTGTGTGTGTGTGTGTGTGTGCTCTTTGTTTTCTGAGCTCTTCCCTGAACAGCATTCTTAAAAAGGTAAGCATATTAGTTGTTCAGTCTCCTCGTAGTTTAAACTCTGTAAGTATTGGCATAAGTTAATTTTGCACTGCTTTATAGTTAAGGGGTGTATATTTATTAATTTGTTAAGCTTATTATAAAGGTAAGGGCCTAGAAAACGCGTAAATCTCTTACCAAAGGTTGTCTTAAAAGTATTTAAATAGTCACATACATGATGTTTGCGCCGTTTCTGTAGTAACAGTGGGTTGTAGGGCTGTTTTTTATGTTCATGTAGGACAATTTTAAGAATGAACAATTGTCTTACAGTCAAAACCCCGCACAACTGGAACAGTGTGTAAGTAGAAAAGCGCATTGGTTTGAACGTGATAACCTTTAGTATAGCTCGCTGGGCGACCTCAACTGACTTCAAGGTGGATTTGCAGATACCTCCCCAGGAGGAGAGACAGTAGGTGAGGAGTGACTGACAAAGGGCCTGATATATTCGCTTCAGCAGTTCAAGGTCTGCGACATGACGTAAATTTTTAAATACATATATTAATTTTCGCACTCTATTGCAAAGAAGTTTGACATGTTCCTTAAAGTTTAGATTATTGTCTAACGTGATACCAAGGTACTTAAGAGTCTGGACGCGTTCCAAAGGTGGACATGAGCAACTTCCCATAGAATCGCACTCATGAGAAACAATTCTGAGGTCATCGCGAATACCAATCGCCTGTCTAATGCTGAAACAAATATACTTGGTTTTGTCCACGTTCAGAGTAAGTATGTTATTCTGCAGCCATCGCTTAGTCATATCAAAGCCATTCTGTGCGATAGTAAAAACCTCCTCCCAACTATCACCCGCAAACACCAGAGCGGTGTCATCCGCGTAAGAGATAATATTACCTTTGGTGAGTTTAAGAGAGGTAAGCGCATTTATATACACAAGAAAAAGGGTGGGACCTAGTATACTGCCCTGTGGGACACCACGTGTAATTGGAAGGCAAGTGCTTTTGTATTTGTCCACTCGTACACACTGGGTTCGCCCAGAAAGGTAACTTTTGAAAAGTTCAAGCTGGGTTCCTCTGACGCCCAATGCTTCTAACTTTTTGAGTAAGAGAGAGATAGAAATCGTATCAAATGCCTTTGCCAGGTCAAGAAAAATAGAAAGACATTTTTTTCCCTTTATCCAAGTTGGAACTAAGAAAATCGACTAATTTATTTACTGCCTGTTCTGTAGATTTTCCGTGCCTAAACCCGAATTGGTTCTCCGAAAGCAGACTATATTTTTCAAGATATTTTATTAGACGGTTGTTTATAATCTTCTCCAGAATTTTAGAAATTGCAGGTAGTATAGATATGGGTCTGTAGTTATTAATGCGACCCTTGTCACCATTCTTATAGATCGGACAGACTTCTGATCGTTTTAGGGAACAAGGAAACACTCCAGTTTTTAAACAATCATTGAAGATTTTTGTCAGGGGATGTACAAGGCAGTTTTTATGTTGTTTCAGGAATCTACTACTGATATTATCACAACCCGGTGCGCTATCCGTCTTCAAGCCCATTATAAGATGTCCAATCTCGTCGTGGTTTGTGTCAGTTAAGACGAAAGAATTGGGGACATTTATTGCTTCGTCTTGAGCATTACTTAATAAAGGCACGGAATTACTATTTTGTTGACTCGTTTTATCAGCCAGTGACCTACCCACATTTACGAAATAATTATTTGCTACAAGAAGTGATTGATCTGGAGAAGATGATAGACTTAGGAGCTCTTTATGGTGTTGTTTTGTTTTTGCTGTGTGTGTGATGTTTTTGATGACGTTCCATAACTTTTGATTGTCATTCTGCGCGTCGAGGATTTGGTTTTTTTCATGTGCTCTTTTTAACCTTCGTAATAGAGAATTGCAGAAATTTCTATAGCGTTTGTAGGTAATCTTTAAGACTTCATTATCCGGATCGCTGTTCGTCTTTTTGTGTAATTGGTCTCTATTTTTCATACAACGTAATAGTCCTGGAGTTATCCAGGGCTTAATGATTTTTTGGCGTCTAGAGAGTGTTATGATTTTTGTGTTCTTTTCTATTAATTTTTGCAAGCATTGCGTTAGGTAATTTAGACTGGTATTAGGGTTTTCTGTTTCATAAATGGGATCAAAATTAATGTCTGAAATATCTTGTGATAATGTTTTTTCGTCAATGATGGACTTTGTTGTAGTTGCATGTTGCCGTGGTTTTTTTAAATTTAAACAAAACAAAACGGGATGATGATCTGTGAGTGTTGCATTAGGGACTATAGTTTTAGAGGAGGCTTTAGTTTTTATGAGCACATGGTCTAAGCATGTTTGGCGCGCGCTGCGTGTTACTAACGTATGCGCTGGCAGGAGGCCGTGCAAAGCAGCTAAGGTCAGATAGCGTTCCCCTTCAAATTTAATTTTATTGGAGTTTATAGCCAAATTCATGTCTCCAATAACAACGATGTGCTCAAAGGAAGACACCGTTTGCAACATATTATCCAACGACAAGAAAAAAGGCTCCATTTTGATGTAAGAAGGCGATCTGTAAAGGGCCAGTATAGCAATTTGCTTTCCAACTGTGGCTAGTAGACAATTACTTTCATGGAATTCGGGTTCTATTATAGTAATGTTAATATTTTCCTTGTAATATATTACTATTCCGTCATTTTGTTTCGGATTAATATTTGTTGCTACATGAGAGTAGCCAGACAGGCGGGGGATTACCATTTCACCCTTTAGCCAACACTCTGTCAAGATTAAAACATCACATTTAAGTTTAAGTCTTTGTAATAATACCTCTAAGCCTGAAAGATTTCGGTTTATGCTTCGAATATTTTGTGTCAAGATAATTAAATTGTCCGTAGTAGAAGTAATAATATTTTGACATTCCTCTAAGTCTGCGAATTGTGAGTGTGAGACGGATAACTGGTCAATATTTTTTGACCATTTAGTTACCTGATCGAATAAAGAAAACGAGAGTAGATATAGACAGGATTTGTGTTCAAGGTTAGTATACCGATTACACAAAGAGCTCGTGCGCAAAACGTTAGAGGGTATATGTGATTATGTTTTAGGTGTAGAGTATTTAAAAATGTAATTTGATGGGTAAATGGGTTGTGAAATAAAAATATGTTTGAAAGAGAGGTGGTGTTTATACGTGAATAAGTGTGCCTCTGGGTTGTGGTTATGACTATAGAATGTTTTGATAATTTTGTGAGAATGACTAGGTGCTGTTGGTACAGCAGTCGATGGTCCAGCAACAGGTTCAATATAAGGTGTTTTAGGCACAGCAGTTGATGGACCAGCAACTGGTTCAATATTAGGTGCCGTGGCCGTAGGTACAGCAGTCGATGGTCCAGCAACAGGTTCAATATTTTCTTTTGACTGATGAGCATGTGTTGCAGTTGAAAGTCTGGCAGCTGGCTTTTTATCTTCAGCATCTTTAGTTGTTGCCAGTGAAGGATTGCTCAAATTTGAGATGCTGGAAAAGGGCATCTGGCTTCCTGCATACACACGTACTTCTGATTGAACCTAAAATGAGAATTGAAAATATTTTAAAGTTATGACCAAGTCTTCAATGAAAGAACAAACTGGCCAAGTGCGAGTTGGACTCGCCCACGAAGGGTTCCTTTGGATGAAAAAAGCAAGAAAGATTTTTTTGTATTTTTGGAGAGAGCCTTTACCATTTTTTTGATTTTGTTTTTAGTATTAGTTGTAGAACAACTAATGTAATGCGGCCACTGATATACACAACCTGTTAAAAATTTTAGCTACCTAGCCATCACCATTCATGAAATACAGCCCGTGACATACCGGACAGACAGACGGACAATGAAGTCTTAGTAATAGGGTCCTGTTACGTTACCTTTTGGTACAGAACCCTAAAAAGGTTTTTTTTTCAGTTAGCCCATAGTGCACAGATGAAATACACCACCATTTTGTGTTACATCAATCATTTAAATTACTAAAGGCACATTTAAATAATAAATTAGTGTTACTTACATCACATGGGGTGGGAAGCCAGGGCATGGTCTTGGTGGGAATCGCTGACGCAGTGAGGTTAGCATTACCTTTAAAAAGCCAAGCAACTGTCTGCTGTGTCTGTAGTGGAACACCGAATTTAGCAGAACCCCGGCCAGTCCGCGTCATCCACGTCCCAGTCGTCCACCCTGGGACCTGCTGCAGCCACGCCGCCGCGTGACCACTACCTAGAGCTGCAGCTGAGCTGAGGATGCAGGGCGAAAGGCGAGCATTCTGTTCTTCTTCAAGTCACTTACATCACATGGAACGGCTGTTCTAAGTAGTTTGGATTTCGTACTGTCCACAAAATCTTCATTCCTAAAATGCCGCTGACACAGCATTCTATGTTCACTGTGCAATTTTTTTTGGAAATTGATGATTAGATGCTTATCATCATTAGGAAATACATATTTCGCCCACAGGGCACACCTGGAAATAAAAACCAAAGATTTTTTAGGTTTAAAATTTTAAAATACTAGAAGTCTTCTAGATCAGAGTGGAAATTGAGTGCTACGGGGGACATGAAGCATTCATAGCCCAATATTGGTGATCCAAAAGCGATCTTGGGATCACTAGTTGGCTAATTATGTATACATCTCATCATGTAGTGTGCTATATTGTGTTTAGGAGTTAAGTATAAGCATATATAGATGGACAGACGTGGGTCCATAGACCGCACACACTTTCCATTGGCCCCAGTCAGCAGCATACTAGCGCTGTGGTACCCTTAGTGTTGCAGCATATGCTGAAAAGGGACTGTTCCATAGGGACAGCAGTAAAGCTATCCTGTTTTAATGTGTTTATAAATAAAATAAAATAAATAAATATCTTGGAACATTTCACACAGCGCCAACGAGTGCCGCACTAAGCTCAAAGGCTTGCATTGCGGTCACCAGATAGTTGATAGACTACATAGATAATTTGAAATACATACATAACTATATAGAAACATCCAAGACCCGAAAACAAACATTCGTGTTCATCACACAAATGTCTGCCCCGGTCGGGGATCGAACCCGGGACCCCTTGATCCAGCAGCTTCAGCAGGTGAGTGTTGTAACCACTAAATCATCATGTATAAAGCTTTTTAATATTTATACATGTATGCTTAACATTGTACTTATAATGATTGTTACTGCTGTTCTTTGAATAGATTACGTTCTATTTTTTTATTATACCATCTAAGTTAAGCAACATCAAGTGTGGTCTGGTCAGTTATAAGCCCAGTAACTACTTGTGGCATAACATAATGAGCGTCAAGCCTTTATGCAGACTGCCGACCTGTAACTACTGGTACAAAGAATGTAGTACAAGGCACAGTGCATGCAACCACTAAATATGCAACGCAGTAAGAAGTACTTGCGTCAGTGGAACTGATAGTCAAAATCTTGCTGGATCCGATGCAAGCTGTTGGCAAGATTGTTAGGTTACTTTACTTACCGAATCAGGTTAGTGACTCCAGGTTTTGGAAATCGGAACAACTTCACGCCGTCTTTTGCAGGTGTGCAGTTGCACTTACAACATTTCCTGTAGCTTTCCATTCTGCACCAAGTATAAGAGTCACTATCTCACACAAATACGAGTCACTATTTTAAACAAATAAAACCACGATCCACAGCACAGGAGTCAATTTCTCTTATAATACACGAAATCTTCGCAATGGATGAGCATGTGCGGTGCTCAACTTGAGAAGAAAATAAATCCACTTCAGAACTATAACGAAAAAGAACGAAGCGAACAAAACACAACAACAAGATCGATCGCCATATTGATTATTTGTTACTTGTCATCTTGGTGTTGCAAATTCTACAATAACAACTCTGCGAAGTTTTTTTCTCGGGTAGTGGTGAAAGGCTTAACACGTGCTTTTGTCAGTGCTACGAATATTTTCGATTGTAGTGTTTTGTTTTTTTTTGTTGTGAAACTCGATCGAGAGTGTTCTGTGTTCATTGTGTTTGTGTACTTGGTGTAAGGTTTGTTTTATTGTTTGTTGTAACCGTCCTTTTGTATTGTTATTTTATTCTATTTTATTTAGGTTAGCATAATTCAAAATGGCCTCAAAAAGACCTCCTGATCCTGACCCGCCCCCTGACTTATTTAATCTTTCTCCTGGACTTACAATCACCCTCCCACAGGATATAGAAATAACCCCGAACGATAATGTTATGGATACGGACACCCAGAATCGCAAGAGGGCCGCTAGTTCGCCCCCGGTCTCTTCAAGTATTAAAAGTAAGATTCCTAAAAACACACTAGGCAGGCTTTCGTACACACCACAAGACAATCCACCCTATGTAGTGAATGTTTCACTTAAAGACGATCAAACTTCAGGCACTGTGCTACAACCTATCAAGTTTGGTATGTTTTTGACGACGAATAACGTGAATAACATACGTCTCGATGGGATCAAACGTGTAGGCAGAAACCGCGTGTCAGTTGAGTTTAAGTCTTATCAGGATGCAAACAGTTTCCTTAACAATAAGATTTTATCCCAGCACAATTACATGGCTGCCATTCCACAATACAACATCACAAGAATGGGTATTGTGAGGGATATTCCAGTCGAATGGTCGAAAGATGAAATCATAAAAAATATCCAGGTTCCTCAGGGGTGTGGCTCTGTCATCAAGGCAAGACGAATGAGCAGGAAGGTGTCTTCTGCCGGTGTGACCGAGTGGAAGCCCACACAGACTGTAGTGATTACCTTTGATGGACAAATACTACCAAAGCGTGTCTATTGCTTCTACTCGGCTCTCCCAGTGGAAAGATACACCTACCCAACAGTCCAGTGCTATAATTGTTGTCGCTTTGGCCATACCCGCACCATCTGTAGATCGAAACCTAGATGTTTTAAGTGCGGTGGAGATCATCCAGGAGATGGATGTGAAGTCACCCGTGAATTGAGTCTCTGTGTTTCGTGTACTGGCAACCATTTCGCAAATGACAGTGCTTGTCCTGAATTGGGCCGACAGAAGAGTATCAAAGCTCTGATGGCGGAAAAATCGATATCGTATGCGGAGGCAAGTCGGGTCTTCCCACCTGTTTCCAGATCATATGCTGATGTCTCTAAATCCCTCTCACGTAACAAAGTTACTATAAATAAACCTCAACCCCTGTCCTCAAGACCCATCCCAGCAACCCAAAATTCATACCAGAAAACGGTCCCTTTAAAACCAAAATCCCATACCCCACTTTCACCCGGTTATGATAAACGGACCCACCTGAACCTCTCCCAAAATTACTCCTTTTCCCCATCTAAAAATGGCTGTGCTCTCCCATTGGAAGCTCCTCAGCCAATCCTCCACAAACAGCAGGATAAATATACCGATATCCTAAATTTAATCACAGACATGCTCATGTCTGCTCTTGCCAGCCCATCTCATTCCATACCTGACCACGTTGCATCGAAATTGACCTCCATATTAAACTTTATCCATAAAATTCCATCCCCTAACATTTCTCCAGTGGAATGTGAGGAGTATTACTCCCAGGAAGCCTGATCTATCTTATTTAATTAATAGGTTTAAACCATCAGTCTGCGGCATTGCTGAGACATGGCTTTTGCCTGGAAGCAATTTCAGGCTGCCATGTTTCTCCAGTGTCCGTGATGATAGATCTGATGGATATGGAGGATGTGCCTTGCTCATCAATAGCAAGGTATCATTCTCTCAGATTCCTCTAACCTTTGTTGGCGATAACATAAATGTTGTTGCTGTGAAGACTGAGGGTATAAATATTTTTTCTTTTTATATTGCGCACCCACAACTTCAGTATCTTTCACTAATTAGGAATTTGTTATGCAGTCTTAGTGGCCCAATAGTTGTAATGGGCGATTTCAATTGCCATCATTACCGCTGGGGATCAGACACTTGTGATAACTTTGGCATTGGCTTGCTGGATATATTGGATGAACTCAATCTGTGCCTGATCAACGATGGTAATGCTACTCGTAGATCTCTGCCTGGTCAGAATAGTAGCTGTGTTGACTTAACATTTTGCTCATCCAATATAGCTAGTCTACTCATCTGGCGTCGCTTGGATATGACCTATGGAAGTGATCACTACCCCATCATAATTGAATTTCCTTCCAAAAGCATTCCTTTTAAAGTTTCTCCCCCTCTTTTAAAATACCAATTAAACTCAGCAGACTGGGATTTATATTCAAAAATTCTAGACCTTAGAATGTCTTCCCTCCCAGAAGTTAACCATGCTAACGCCCAGGAATGTTTCTTGTCCTTCTCCTCCACAATTGCTTCCACTGCTGATGATTGTTTCCCGTCCAAAAAACCCTTTTCTGGTAAGCTCCCCCCCCCGCCATGGTGGGATAGGGAATGCACTGACATGGTCAGGGCCAGGAATGAGGCTGAAAAGACAGTCAATGGCAATATGAACCTGGATAACCTCATTGCCTTCAAACAGATATTGGCCAAGTCCAGGAAATTCCTAAAAAGGAAAAAACGCGAAGGTTGGTCAAAATATTGTAGTTCGCTGGCCCCGTCCACCCCGGTTTCGGTGGTTTGGCGAAAGGTGAAACGATTTAGGAGCAGTTTAGCACCTGCCTCCTCTTCCAACAACTTCACGGAAGAACTGGGACACCAGTTCTTTTCAAAAATCGCTCCGGCTTATGTTCCAAGTCTTGAGGAAACCAATGTTGACATCTATGATGCAGACAACATTGAGGAACCAATGAACATGCCATTTAGCTTGGACGAGTTGAAAGCCGTGCTATCCCACGTCAAGGACTCCGCTCCGGGAGTGGATGGATTCCCGTACTCCTTTATTTCTAAAGCTGGACCAAAAACTCAGAAATACTACCTGGACCTGGCTAATTTCTGTTTTACTTCTGGCTTCATTCCCACAGAGTGGAAGGTTCAAGTTGTCATCCCGATTTTAAAATCAGGCAAAGATCCGAATGATCATTGCTCATACAGACCCATTGCTCTATCGTCCATACTTATCAAATTATTAGAACACTTAGTAAAAAACCGATTAGTGTGGTTGGTGGAAAACAGAGGACTGCTTCCAACGACTCAATTTGGCTTTAGGAAAGGTCTGGGCACAGCTGATAGTGTGGGTATCCTCACATCAGAGGTCCGGCTGGCCCTTAGCAGAAATGAGTCTGTGGTTGCTGTCTTTCTGGATATATCAGCTGCCTATGATTCCGTTCTCCTCCCTAATCTCAGGCAAAAGTTGCACGAGCTGAGAATCCCGGCTAGGATTTGTCGCATCATTGGTAGCATTTTTACCAGTCGCACCATTCAACTTAGAATACCAGGGGGTGACTCTGAACAAAGATCGGTCTGGAGAGGTCTACCTCAAGGATCAGTTCTTAGTCCCCCATTATACAACATCTACACAGCTAGCTTGCCCTCTTCCCTTAATTTCGACTGTAAGATCCTTCAGTATGCTGACGATATTGCACTAATGGTGTGTGGCAGTTCCATTCAGGATGCCGCCCTTTCAATGAATGTCTCTCTGGCCTCATTAAACCAATGGCTACTTGACAATGGTTTGTCTTTAAGTGCACCAAAGAGTAAAGCTGTCATTTTTACACGCAAGCGTTCTGTTCCTCTCATCGACCTTAACGTGAACGGCCAAAGCATTCCAGTCTCAGATAAGGCTAGGTTTCTGGGAGTAACCTTGGATTCAAAATTGTCTGGGGTTGATCACATCAGCAACACGGTCAAGAAATGTGAACGTTCAGTGTCGGTCCTTAAGGCTTTGGCTGGGGTGTGGTGGGGAGCTCACCCCTACACCCTTAAACTGGTCTATAATGCTCTGACCAGAAGCGCTATGGATTACTGCAGCTACCTACTTGAGCCTTGCAATAAAGAAGCGCTAAAGCAACTTGATAGCATCCAGTCCAAATGCCTAAGGATAGTGATAGGGGCTATGAAATCATCTCCCATAAACGCACTCCAAGTGGAATGTGCTGACCCTCCCTTACATCTTAGGAGACAATACTTGGCAGATCGATTCCTAACTAAAGTGTTTTTCCTCTCATCCCATCCCTTGCTCCCAATTTTAGAACAAATTGACCTCTCTTTTCATAATTCTTCCTATTGGAACCATAAAACAGTTCCCCTATTGATAAATAGGTATAGAGAGCTTAAACGGCTCTCCGTGCCTATTTGCCAATACCCATCTCTTCCGGTCTTCTCCGCTGCATACGAGTCGATTTACTATGTACCAAAAGTCGTTTTAGGTTTAGGTATACCTAGGAATTCCCAAAACGCCAGAGATGACTTCGAGCCCGCTGTCAAGCGTTATTGGGAAGGATGGAATTTCTTTTATACCGATGCTTCAAAACTCTCTGTAACGGAATGTACTGGGGTGGCAGTTTATTATCAAAACTATAGAATAGCCTTACTGTTCCAATGTCCACCAGAAGCATCAGTCTTTACAGGAGAGTGTGTTGCTATTTTAGAAGCCTTACAGTACATTAAATCCCATCAAATAACAAGGTCAGTAATTTTTTCAGATTCCCGTAGTAGTATTCAGGCCCTTATACAAAATCAATTCCATAGCAAAATTAATAGTAAAATCATTTTAGATATAAAGAACTTGTTATTTGAATGCTACCAAAACGGCTTGGACGTTGAGATAACCTGGATCCCCGGTCATTCGGGTATTGCTGGCAATGAGTGCGCTGATTCGTTAGCAAAGTATGCCACATCGAATCCGGTTGATCAAAAGCACTACGTAGCGCATAACTACGATTTGCGGAATGGTGCCAGACCCAAGTTATTTAACTCGTGGACTGAAACATGGAAGGCGACTTCTAAAACCAAGGGCTTCTACTACGCTGCCATACAGCCTGAGGTTCAGCGTAGGCCTTGGTTTTCTAAATGTCCTAAATTGTCGAAGAGAACTGTTTCCACACTGTGTAGACTTCGACTCGGACATTGTTGTAGCCCAGTGTTCCTGAAAAAGATCCACGTCCGGGATAATTCCCTGTGCGAGTGCGGTCTTGAGGATGGTACTTTAGACCATATTTTCTTTTCTTGCTCCCTTATTAATAAATCTTTTGACCTCTATTCAAAAATTCCCAAACTCAAAATCCCTCTTCCAACTAATTTTCATACCCTACTTTCCCACTTCTCCCCTAAATTAATAAATCTTTTGGCCCGATTCTTAAATGAGAACGAGTTAAAATTTTAATTGGTGCGTAGTTTATGTGTAAATAGTCTGTATATAGTATAAACTAGTCTAATTGTTGTCTCCTGTGTCCCTGTAAATTAGATTTTTTGTCTTACTAACCCATGTGTTTGTCCATGCAGCTATACTAACACCTACCACGAAGGGAAAAGTTCGACGGCCTGCCTGTACTTGCTGCCGTCACCACGTGACACTGGCAGAATAGTCGAAACCGGCTCAGTTGCCAAAGAAGAAAAAAAAAAAAAAAAAAAAAAAAACTCTGCGAAGCTTAAAACTATTTGTTTTTGTAATTGATTATGTCAGTTATGGACAACATTAAATTTTTTAAACAATATTAATTTTCTCATTTTTTTATGTTTCTTAAGTATTTACTGTAGCAAATTCGCAATAATTTGTGTGGATAAAAAAGTGCTAATTAGAAGTACGAACATTTAATGACAACACTAGAAGCACTCACGCCCGGAAGTTATGTGTTGCCATTTAAAACGGCATTTAATTTTTGTTATGGCAAGATACTGATTTTGCCCAAAATAGGTATCTTATTTCTTCCATACTATGTTGACAGGGGCTGCTCGGTTACTGGACCTTTAAGCCAAAGAAATTTAAATATATAGAATTATTACGAGTAATAAAACATCTAAATAACAACATTCAAAAATAAACCTAAATCCTACCCCATAAAGCTTACATTGCCACAAAGCTTACGCATAAATACCTAAAGTTCCGAATGAGAGGCATCGAATGACCCCTGTGTCCCTTTCCCGCAGACTGCCAGTGCGAAATAAAACTACCATATGGTAAATTTGATACATAAACTTCATCCAATCGTTTTGTTATTTACGCTGATATACAATATTATATCAGTGACTCGTGATTGATTACGCATTAAAATAACTAACTGCTTAGCTCAACATTTAATCTATGCATTTATTGTGATTAAACAATAAATATAAATAAAACAATATTAGCAGATAGTATAAACTATAGAATGGCAACACCGACGACATATTGGGTTAAATATATTCAATATGGTCGATGCAAATTTTTCTTTGTCGTATTTTTAAGGTATCACGCTATTTTTTCGAAGGTTGAGGTAAAAATCTAATTTAAAATGACAAGAATTTTGTTGTGTGCGAGGATGTAATAGTTATTATTGCCCCGGTTGTGATCGTTCAATGTTTAGGTATGTCTGTACCAGTTTGTTTACAAAATATATGGTGTAGGTTGAGTATAATATTCTGTAAAAAAGACGAGACAGCTGAACATAGAACCTCTTCCTTTTTTAAGTATGTTTAAAAAGTATAGACTTACTAGAAACAAATTGTATATTTTCTTGAAAATTTTTATACTTAATATCTACTGAAGAAAATGTAACAAACAGCGTATCAGTGTATGTCAACTATCCGTATTAGCTATACTTACCTTACACTTTTACAAAAAGTTTAACCTACTTGAATAACTAACCTAACCATTTTATTATTAATATATATTATATATATTTTTTTTTATAAAATTATAAACTAGCGCTTCACCGCAATCCCGCCTGATGGTAAGCAGTGATGCAACCGTTGATGGTAAAACGCGCTAGTTTATTAAGGGCCTATTCACTCTAGCCTTGAAGACACTCAAATTGTAGTGTGACGGAAACACCGACGCTGGCAAATTGTTCCAATCCCTCGATGTACGCGGTATAAAGGACGAAGCGAAACGCTTCGTCCGGATCGATATTGATTGATTGTTGGTGAACATAATTTTCTTGCAGTTTTCCAAGTGATGATGAAATTCGAGAATAATGGGCTGAAGTTATTCCAAACTAAAACAAGGTTTTATACATTTGCAGTATGATGGTAGACAATTTTTTGTCTTTCAAGTGTATTGTATTTGTTACGTCTGTAACACTTTGTATAAAGAAATGTGTTGATTTCTTGAACATGGCTTTTTGTTATTTTTTAATTATATTAAGCAGCGTAGCGCGCCGCGTCGTCCACTTATCACAGCGGTGCGTGCGTGACTACTAGCTAGACTGCTAGCTAGAGTACCGAAAGGAATTGAGGCGCGTGGGCGTGGGTATGACTTGCGTTCCAAGGGTTTCTATTAAGTCAACGTACTGAAAACTTTATTCACTAAATTCATTTTGCATTTTATATATATCAATATTGCCTTTTACAGCATGTAATTTAATAAATATTTTCGAAGATATTACAGAGACATTGAGGCTACGGCGCACAGGGACAACGCGAGCCTGTAACTGTCCCTATGTATGTTTAGATCTTTAAAACTTAGTAACGGGATGCGCTTTTCTTTGGTAGATAGAGTGATTCAAGATAAAGTTATATATACCTAACATAATACATTTATTCGAGCGAAGACGGGTCGGGTCGCTAGTATACAATATAAATATAGTTCATGTTTTGTTTTGTAGCTACCTCTTACTGTTATTAGTATTTTACTCAAAACAATTTTGAAGTTTATTAAATGTCCCAATTTTCTTATGAACTGTGTACACCCTACTAGAAAGGGACACAGGGGTCATTCGTACGTTTCTCTTTCTAGGAACGCCTTTGCCGGTTCGTTAGCGTTCTAGCTATTTATGCAAATTCTTTGCTTTAAGCCAATCGTAAATATATGACATGATGTTGATGTTGCCATAATAATAAATAGGACAGTAATGCCAGTATAATAAAAGTATTTTCATTTAAAATATCAAATAGCACCATCTACAAACAAGTGCAAGAAACTTTCTGAAGATTCTATCAGGTTGTTAGAAGTTATGTGACCATGGAACAATCTCTGTTTTTGTTTTGATTGCTCGATTCCGCCAAATTTTAAATAATTTATCCGATAAATCTATGGAAATATGTCAACAATTTGAAAATATCATGATTTTCGATTCATACAAAAATATTGGTGCGATCATAAATGGAACTAGAGAGAGGTGAGCGGGAAGCTATAGAAAAATTTGATATCAAGTTAAAATCGAAGCCAAAGGACGGCGTCATATTACAGCTACATCATACGGTCCGCGGTTCAAATGGCGAATGCCGCAGAATTCGATTCTCCATCGGCGTATTCGACGATAACCACGACAATCTGGCATGTGCGGACAACGCCGGCAACATATTTATTCTGGACTTTTCCGACTTAAAATTGTGGAAATTACCGGGAACTGGGCCGTGCACTGCGTTACAATTCGTGCCAAATGGACAGGATACGCTGATCTTCGCCATGACAAAGAAGAACGAGATGAACTTTCTCGACACCGAAACTGGACTTATCTCTCTCACGCTGGCGGGACACACAGCACCAGTAAGACACATTGCCTTCTCAAACCATTTAAAAACTAACAATCTTCTGACAGCAAGCCCTGTAGAAGCTATTCTGTGGGAGCTTCGCAACTATACCAAGTATTTCACCTTAAACACTTACTTGGGTGCTCAAATCCAACAAATAATGTTTTCCCCTGCTGGTGACTACCTTGTGGCATGTTTTCAAAATGACACAGTACAGATATGGAAACATGAGAGCATGAAATCTGTGAAGCAGATAATACCAAGTGAATTGAAACACATGAAAAGTATTGCTTTTACAATGAATGGCCGTGCGATGGCCATGGCTGGTCTCGCACACACATTAATACTCTTCAGTATGGATACATGGAAGGTCCTAAAGTCAATAAACTTGTCCAAGTACAAAATATCTGGTGCTCTTCAACTAGCATTTATCCCACAGTTATTTGATGGTGGGGCAAACAAAATACTTGCTATATTGAGTAGTGATTGTATTCTTTATTTACTAGATGTAGAATCATTCAATATAATACATATTATTCATCCAGAATCATCAGGTATTCGTAGGTTCGTTGTCAGCCCTACAGGGAAATACTTTCTATGTATACTGCAACTTGGTGAAGTCAATATCTACAATTGCTCATATGTAATGGACTCAGTTCAGAACTGTCAAAACTGTGTAGTGGAAACTATGAAGGAGACTGCAGGGACCTCGACATTTAAAGTTACTTCCCAGGAACAAACACACAAAGTCCCAAATTGAACAAAAGATGCGTATTTGTATGGATAGTGCTAGATTAAGGAGAATATTGATGCAATATGGTGAATATCCTGATAAGTTCCGTTCAATCATCTGGAGGTCACTGTTGGATACTCCACGGAATAAGACTGCATTTGCTGCTCTCATAGATAAAGGTATTCATCCAGCATACAAAGATATAGAGAAGCAGTTTACAATCCATAGTGCAGTAACACTGAAGAGTTTGAAACGTCTGCTGTCCTGTCTTTCTCACTGGTGTCCATTATTTGGTGTGATGAAATTCTTGCCTGGTTTTGTTTTCCCATTTGTCAAAGTACTTCAAAAAGATCCACTTCTGCTATTTGAATCTGTGGCCACTGTTTTATGTAATTATTGTCAGCTGTGGTTTGAGTATGCTCCTTTTCCTCCAATAAGTGTATTGGCTATTGTTGAAAACATTCTCGCTGAGCATGATCAGACACTGTTGAATCATTTCTGTGAGGTTGGCATCACAAGTCAGACATATGCTCTAAAGATACTAGAAACAGCATTTAGTGAGGTACTGACATGCTCAGAGTGGTTGATACTGTGGGACCATATACTCAGTAATGAACCAGCATTCATTATCATGGCTGTAGTTTCATACAACATTGTACAAAGAAATGCATTGAAAAGACTAAAGTCACATAACCAACTTGAAAATTTCTTTCACATGCAAAACCCTATTGACAAGAAAACATTCCTGAAGAAGGCTTATGTGCTTTTAAATGAGACACCAGAAGACATTCACCCAAGGAGGTTTTTCAAACCTTTTGTGTCACTGGAAAAAGGAGGTTGCTATCAGCAATTCACAGGCTACCCAAAAGCAACAATTTGTCTCAAATTAGCTAAAACGAAGAGGAGAAAAAATCAAAACACAGAAAAGTACACATTAAAAGAGTTAACCACTAAGACTCAAGAAAAGGAAATTAATAATAGAGCTACACATGAATTGTTATCAGATCATAAATCTGTGAATACCGATGAGGATAGTGCACAAGATCTCTGTATTGATAAACTTAATAAGGGGAAAAAGAAGAGCCATGATTCTGTGCAAAACAGAGGAGATCTTTGCACAAAGGGGGCAAGAGAAGAATTGATTGAAAGTATCATTTATCCTACTACAATTCATCTACAGAGAAATAAAAGTGCTGATGAAAAAGTCTATAAAAAAGAGAAGGAAGGCAAACATATGAGATCAAAAACAAAAAAAAAAGAACACAGGACTGAATATTTGGAGAAAGAGGTTGAAAAATTAATAAAAACCTATACAAATTCTGAGCCATCTGACTCTTGATCTGCTGTATTGCAAATATTATGTGTAATATAGGTTGATAACAAAATAACATAGTAGGTATATTTAAATATTATTTTATTGTGATCACTGACTGCCCTCTAAATACACACATCAAAAGTGTCTAGGGATCAAGCATTTTTATGCGGATTTCTTGAGATTGAGATGTGGCTTTGTAATAAATTTATGATTTTATAAATTTATATGGATCCTTTTTGGTGCATTTCATAATTTGAATCAGGAACTGTGAATCAAATTCGAGTAAAAGATGAAAATCAGCTGTCAATATTTTCCCTATAAAAACATACAACGCATTGAAGACATTATTAGTGCTACTGTTTCCCTACTACTGATTAAAACCAACGTTATTATGGAGCGGCGACGTCATTTAAGCAGGGAAGAAATGCTCAGAGCCGTGGGAATGATAGAAGCTGGTTCCCGGCAACGTACTGTGGCTTTAGCTCTGAATACAAGTCAGAGTGTTATCAGTCGACTTTGGACACGTTACCGAAGCACTGGTACCGTGGCTGAGCGCCATGGAGGACGGTATCGCTGCATCACACGGAGACAAGACCGATACATTCAAATCTTAACTCGAAGAGCTCCAACAATAACCGCCATGATGTTAGCCGTGAGGCTTCATCACTCTTCAGGGAACTTAATTAGCGACCAAACAGTCAGAAACCGCTTGCATGAAGTGAACCTTCATTCCCGAAGACCGCTACGGGTACCACCTATAGCAATGCACAATCGTAGGATTCGATATCAATGGGCTCTTGAACACAGAAATTGGGCAGAAGAACAATGGCGTTTCGTGTGCTTTTCTGATGAGTCTCGTTTTGGTATGAGACCGGATACAAGACGTATACGACACTGGAGAACCCCTGGACGCCAACAGCGATTAAAATCCTGCCAGGAAGTCCATCCTTATAGTGGTGGAACCATCATGGTATGGGCGGGTATTTGGATCGGCGGAAGAACTGAGTTGATTTGGATCAGAGGCAACCTCAACGCTCAAATTTATGCTGAGACGATTGTATCAGACGTCATCGTTCCTCTGCAAGTGCAAATCGGTCCCTTATTTCAGTTAATGCATGATAATGCACGACCGCACACCGCAAGAGTTGTAAGACAGACTCTCGCCGCAGCTAACATCAATGTCCTGCCCTGGCCTGCTCAGTCGCCAGACTTGAACCCGATTGAGCATGCATGGGATATGCTACAGAGAAGAGCTCTGCCGAATATGGAGGGTATCCAGTCGCAAGAAGACCTTTTTTTGTTGTTGCAACGAACATGGGCGGCCATTCCACAGCGTGATTTGGATGAACTCATTTTGAGTATGCCAAACCGATGTTCTTGTGTTGTTAGTGTTCGCGGTAGAAACACGGATTATTAATTGTTTAAGTTACCCAATAAAATTTTAGAGAAAACTGTTATTTCAGTCTTTTTTTCGAACTTTTGTGTTAGTGGTTCAAATGTCAAATATCCCTTTATTAGGAAAATGGCAAATTTCTTTATTAATGCAAAGGTGACTTGGTTTATCCTTACTGTGACAAACGAAAACACTTTATTTGATGAATCCTTAAAGTAAATTTTAATTAATATCAATCAGGAGAAAAGTTATTGCAAAAATATATGTTGATCCCTAGACACTTTTGATGTGTGTAGTTAGGTTCTGCATTAAATTTTTTTTATTTGTATAAAAACAATGAGTTTTTATTCTTTCTTTGAAGGTCTTGGTATGGTTGATTTGATATGACTATATTTCTTTTTTGATGAACTGAGACCAGGGCTTGCTTCCATGTTCGATCGAGGAGTTCGGACTGGTGTTACTACTATTTTTGGCGTCAATAGACCTGCAAAAATATTTAGATGAGTGTAGTTAATTAACGATACAGAAGGTCAAGCTACCCGAAACACAAATTAACCAATCAACTTTTAACATTAACGCTTTAGCTATAAAGTAGTAAATCTAAAATTTTACAGATTATTACAGTCATGTGTCGGCGGCTGTATCTTCTAGTTCGAAAAAGCTGTCGAAAAATTATATATCTAAAAACTTTCTTTAAAAAAAAATTGTCCTACACTAAGAAGTTGTTTTATGTCGTGGGTTCGTTTATAAAAATTAAAACCCACATACACAAACAGTAATACCACAAGACCCAGAATAACTACTTGTAGGTCAATCAGTTTTTTTCCGTGTTGAAATCGAACCCGCGGGACTCCGCGCAGCAGTCAATAGCTTAATTAACCACTTCGCCAATCGTCATCATCATCACCTCAGCGTTAATCCCAGTCGCATCCGAAGCTTTTTCAGCTTTGGAGTCTGCGGTCCGTTTTACCAGTCTAACTGCTGATTTTTGGCTAAACTTCGCTATTTTCCGTGAAGCGACTGCCGCCTGACCTCCACAACCCGAAGGCGATATCGAAGCATTGCAGTTAGACCAATTATTGGACTTTTAAGGGCAACAACCCGTAACGACTACCATTAGATGTTCGCATGGCAACCGGGACCAACGGCTTAACGTGTTTTCCGAAGCACGACCAGACCAGTGCAAATATCATATTCATGCATACAAATATTTGAAATTGCAAACAAAAAAAACGAAACGTACTGTTGGGTTTACTTCTCGCATCTTGCGCCTTAGCCACACTTGGAGATTCTTTCTTTCCCTTAAAAATATTTGGTGATAAACGGCGTAGTCGGGAGGTGAACTTTTCTTTGGCAGTTCCCGACTTAAGGGCAAGATTGGATGTAGAAGCGCTTTCAAATCGCTTCAAGCGGCTTTTTGCGACGTCTTCCTTAACAAAACCCATGCCGGATAGATTGGGGCTCGACGCGAATTGAGCTTTGGATGCCTCTGGACACTGTAATGGGAATAAACTGTTTTTATTGCAGTTCTATAATTTGCTACCAGAAATATGGGGGTGAATGTAATAAAAAAAATAAAACTATTCAAATAAGTCTGAGAATTGGCGCTTTTCGAACATCGAAGTTACAGAAGACGGTCCCCCAAAACGCCCGCACTTCATCTTCATCCAAATATTACAAAACATGTACAGACGACAGCACATCAAGCTACTACCATCTGTCAGATTTCTTTATTCGATTTTCAACATTATCTCTAAAGCGTTAAGGCTCAAGGTTGATTGGGAACATGCTTGGAGAGGGACCAGTTCCCACTTCGCTGGAAGACTGGGAAACTGGTTCTCATAAACAAGCCAGTGCGCAGACCGCCTCGTCGGGCAACTCAGGCGAGCGAGCCCCGATTTGGCGGAGAGCCAGTTTGGCTTCCGCAGGGGGCGCTCTACGGTGGAAGCCATCATGCGCTTGGGAGCCCTCACGACGGGGGATGCTGAACCGGGGTTGGGCTGTCTTGGCGGTGTCTCTAGACATCGCCACAGCCTTACCCTGGAGCTGCATCAGGGAGGCATTCCGGTGTCACCGGATACCGACCTATCTCTGTCGAGTGGTCGAGGCTTATCTGACGGACTGGGCTGTAATCTACCCCGTTCACCAAGGAGTGTGGAACCGGCGAGATGTCGTGCGGTGTTCTTCAGGGATCGCATCTGTGGAACATCGGGTACGACTGGGTGCTGCGCGCCGACCTCCCTATCGGCGTCAGCGTAGTTTGTTACGCTGACGACACGCTAGTTCTGGCACAAGGGAGGTCGCTCCAGGCGGCGGCTGACGCAGCGATCCTCGGGGTTGCGACAATCGTCAACAGGATCCGGCAATTGGGACTCGAGGTGGCCCTGCAAAAGTCCGAGGCCATGTGCTTTCATGATCCTCGGAATGCGCCACCGTTGGGTTCCCATATAACGATAAGAGGGGTTCAAATCGGCGTTGGGTCGATGATGAAGTACCTGGGACACGTCCTCGACAGCCGGTGGAAGTTCGACGAGCACTTCCGACGTTTGGCACCCAGATTGGAACGGACCGGGGCTGCCCTGAGGCGGCTCCTCCCCAATCTAGGGGGACCAAACGCCTCCTGCCGGAGGCTCTACGCGGGGGCCGTGCGGTCCATGGCGCGGTTGGCAAAGAAGCGACCAACCCGATGCTTGAACGCATCCCAGAACGGCATGGCCGTTCGGCTGGCTAGCCTTCTTGCCGGATTGCCGCCATGGGATCTGGAGACCAAAGCCCTCGCCCACATGTGGGAGTGGCGAGAGGAAGCAAAACGCTGGGGCATAACTCCGCTGCTACGAAAAATCGCGGCACGGCGGACAGACCTCCGGCGGGATCTCATGGCGACATGGAGAGTGCGATTGTCGCAACCCAGTGCTGGGCACGCCACAATAGCGGCGGTAAGTACCCTCTTTGAGGACTGTCTAGAGAAGCGCCACGGCGCCCTCACCTTCCGCCTGACGCAGGTCCTCACCGGACACGGTTGTTTCGGGAGGTTCCTTTTGTGTGGATCGCCCTGGGGACACGGTGGAGCATACGGTGGAGGTCTGCCCGGCTTGGGTAGAGCACCGCCGTGTCCTCGTAGCGGCGATCGGCGGCGATCTCTCGCGTCCCCTGCGAAGCAGCGATGCTGGCAAAGGAGGACACGGAGCGCGTGAGGCAGATAGAATCCTAGCCGCCGCAGGAGACGCCCTGATCGGGAGATGACACCGAACTCCCAGCCACCGTAGGCGCAGGCCTGCGGGCGGTGAGCAGTGGGCAGCTCGCTGCCCGGTAAGGACCAGGCCCGAGTCGACGGCGCGTGGTGTTTCACGTGCGCCTCAAAGAGATGTCAGCACATCGTGACGGGGTTCAAGAAGACCCTGAACGTTTTAGTCAGTAAAAGTCTGACACGCCCTTCCACTCCGCCCAGAGCGGGAGAAGTCATTTGATGATTTCCCATCCCAACAAAAAAAAAAAAAGGTTGATTGGGAATATCTGACAGTTTCGGGTAACTTGACCTGCTGTCGTCCGTACGTTTCTTTTGAATTTCGCCGATATTTACGATTTTTTGTCAGTGCTGTGACCCGAAAGATAGTTATTATTTATATACTTATTTTCGGGTTAGACAGAAGTGGCTCACAACACTGTGTTGCGGCGTCGTATCGCAAAACGACGATACAAAGTGTTGAACCTTACAGGTCTCTTGCAGGGCTCACAAATGAAAGATAAAATTTAGGACTCAAACCCCTTTATTACATATATTCCTTTGTTCATATATATTACTAGAAATAACTATTACAATTTAGACATCTTTACAACAATATGTTTTATAGTGAACTGCGTCAATTTGACGCAGTACAAACCTTCTAGTTATTTATTTATTATTTATTATTCGCAGTGGAAGCGTGCTGGGCCCATAACCTGTTGAACCTTACAGGTCTCTTGCAGGGCTCACAAATGAAAGATAAAATTTAGGACTCAAACCCCTTTATTACATGTCTTCCTTTGTTCATATATATTACTAGAAATAACTATTACAATTTAGACATCTTTACAACAACAGGGTTTTTAGTGAACTGCGTCAATTTGACGCAGTACAAACCTTATTATGACATTCACTATTTAAAAACACGCAATCCTTGATTCGGCCAGTATTCTCACAAAGGAGTTGAGATTACTTCCAACACACCCCCTTAATCTCAACCCTTTGGAGAGAAAACATCCAGAACCACTTTAAACATCTTAAATACATTAAATTTTTTTTTAACACTTTGGACAACACACCATTTTCTCAAAAACTTTCTAAACAACCAAACCCAAACATAAAACTAACCCTAAACCTCACAACAATAAGACAAAAACTAAACACTCTACCAACCTTAACAAAGAAAAACTACAAATCATACACAACCACATAAATCTAAAAAAACCATATACATAATCCCATGAATCGTACCTATAAACCAAAAATTATTATAAAGAGAGGAGTCAAAAAAAACGCATAAAAAAGAGTTCACAAACCTTTTCCAATATTATTATGCTCACGCTTCCACTGCGCTAACGCAGTGTTTCTCCTCCCCTAATAAAAATCTTTGATTATCACAAAACTTAAGTGCACCCCCTTAAACTAACCTAACTTACAATCTAATTATCCTACTATTCACTCAAATACCGTAAAACGTTTCAAGTTCACTTTCTTAAACCACACAACACAATTGTTCACGTAACCTTAAAAACTTCACACTCATTAGACCTTTGGTAAGTAAATCTGCTAACTGTTTCTCTGTGGGACAGTACTCAACTTCGAAAAGGTGCTCATCTAATTTCTCTTTTAAAAAATGAAAGCGGACATCTATGTGTTTACTCCTTCTGTTTAGCACGCCATTCCTCATTAATGCAATTGCTGACTGATTATCTACTAACAAACGGGTCTTTGGTACAGTACTAATTAATTCTTTTAGTAAATTTTGAATATATAATAATTCTTTACAACATTCAGCTGCAGCAATATACTCTGCCTCTGTACTAGAAAGAGCTACTATTGGTTGCTTTCTAGATGCCCAAGCAATCGGACCACCTCCGTAGCAGATAACATATCCTGTAGTGCTTCTACGAGTATCCAAATCCCCTGCAAAGTCTGCATCGCAGTATGCCACCAGATCACCACCGCCATCCCTGGAGTACTCTATACCTACCTTTGGAGTACCTTTGATGTATTTAAGGATTGACGAGATGTTATTTTTGTCATTTAAATTTGGACAATTTTGGTGTCTACTGCAATATCCAACCTGAAACGCAATATCCAGTCGCGTCTTATTCGCTAGATATAAAAGCGACCCCATAGCCTCTCTATACTCATCAGTTAAATGAGTATCTCCCACATTTGGATGTTCAGCAACTAAAATGGTGGGTGCTGTTCGACTATTTGCATCTTGCAGATTTAATTTATTAACTAATTTTTGGATATAACTCTCTTGATTGATCCTAACAACCTTCTCACTACAGTGTACATCTATCCCAACGTAATTGCATACCTTCTCACAAACCCTCATTTCAAATTCTTTACTTAATTCTTTCAAAATTTTATCTAACTCTACTAAGGAACTCCCTGCTATTAACCCATCATCAACGTATATCGCCAAATAAATAAAATTTCCATCCCCAGTTGCTTTTGTGAACAAACAATGATCTGACTTTAATTTTTCAAAACCCATTTTCTTTAAAAAATCTGTAAAACGGATATTCCACATGAGCGGAGCTTGTTTTAACCCATATAAACTCTTCTTTAACTTGCATACCTTGCCTTTGCTCACTGGATAACCTTTCGGAATTAGCATAAATATTGTTTCTGTTAAATTTCCATGTAAGAATGCTGTCTTGATGTCGAATTGCCGAAGTTTCAAACCCTTTTGTGCTGCTATTGAAAGTATAATCCTTAAAGAAACAGTGTTTACAACTGGACTATATGTTTCATCATAATCCACCTTATATTTCTGCTCGAAGCCCCTTGCTACTAATCTTGCTTTGTACCTTCCATCTGCCTTTTTCGCAAAAACCCACTTACTAGTCAGTAATTTTCTTCCGTAAGCTTCTTTTTCGTCTACTAATTCCCATGTCCCATTCTTCTCTAACGAACACTTTTCCTCCTCTATTGCTTCTAACCATTTGTCTCTCTCACTTGACGCTATCGCTTTTTCATAAGAAAGCATTGCACACTCTGCTAAGAAATCCATCTCAAACTCATTAAATCTACTAGGAACCTTCCTCTCTCTATAAGGATTCCTCCTGGGTACACTAGATTCTTCTTCACACTCATTAAATCTCTCTTCAATAATATCTTGACTCGCATCTAAAAATAGATCATCTACTATTTCCGCATTTACATCTTCTAAATTCTCAATATCTTCACTAGCTTCATCTATATTTGCCACATTTTCAGTTATCGCCTCCTCTGTATCAGCTTCATTATCAATCTCATGATTTATTTCAACTTCTACTTCAACTCTATCTCCAAAATTTCTCCCAATACTGGTTTCCCTTTGGTTGTCCAACTGTATCCTTGTGTTTTGTTCCCTACACTCATTTATTTGTTCACTTATTTCTTCATTCTCTGAATCACTTTCATTTGTGCGCCCTTCATTTATTCCATCTTCAATTGTTCCCGACTGTCGAATGTTTTCCAAGAATGATCTAGACGTAAACTGATTCAAATTGTTTGAATTGAAAGAAAATTGTTTTGATATTTCCCGATAATCATTTATTTCTTCATCAAAAGCAACGTCTCTCGAGTAAAAAATATGTTTTCTAACAGGGTTCCAAATTATGTATGAATTCAGACTGTAACCTACTAAAATACCAATTAAACAACGTTTTTCTAACTTACCTAAATTTTTATTTATTTTACAATATGCTTTCGCTCCAAAAACTCTTAAATTAGATACATCTGGTTTTCTGTTATGCCAATTTTCAAAAGGTGTTTTATGTTTTGTAGATGTTGACGTCCTATTGAGTAGGTACACTGCAGTGAAAAGACCCTCTCCCCATAGAAACTTAGGCATATTAGCATCAAACAGTAGAGCTCGAGTTTTCTCCAAAAGCGTCCTGTTTAACCTTTCGGCTTTTCCATTTAACTGAGGAGTATAAGGAACCGTATAATCTAACGTAATACCCCTATCCCTACACCAGTTCATTAGTTGGCTACTGCAGTATTCACCTCCATTGTCACATCGAATAATTTCTACTTTTTGATCGAAATGCCTTTCTGCCCATTGAACAAAATGTTTAATGCAATCTATTACTTCAGACTTATTACGCAGTAAATAAACCCGACTGTAGTGTGTAAAATCATCTAAAAAGGTTATAAAATATTTCCTACCATCCCAAGTTTCAGTTTCGATTTTACCACAAACATCTGTATGTACAATTTGTAAAGGTTTGGTGGCAAGAGTACGCACGGACGAAAATGGCAACCTAGTAAGCCTAGCTTGCGCACAAACTTCGCAAAGCTTGGATGGATATGTTTTATTTGTTAGGCTAATACCATCAACAATTTTTGCTGTGTCCTCAACATTACTAATGTGTGCCAGACGTCTATGCCACGTATGGATATCTGTAGCAAGAAATGCAGAAACTTCGGGAAATACGGCGTTCAATGTGATAATATATAACCCATTATTATTTCTAGTAGCTTCCAAAATTGATCTACCACGGTGTTGGATTACTGCAAAATTTTCAAAAAATATTACTTTAATGTTTTGTTTACACAGAGCTCCAACTGATACAATATTCTTTGCTATTTCCGGAACATGCAAGACGTTATATAACGAAACAGTTTCAGTGAAGCAATCCCCAATACCAACTGCTTTAATGGATTGTTTGTCAGCACAAGCAATCGGCGTGCTAATTTGTTTTAAATTATATAATAATCTGCTGTCACTAAACATGTGAGAAGAAGCCCCTGAGTCTAAAACGGCTTCGATGGTGCTTACATTCTTGTTCTGGTTCTTTTTAAAGCACGTGTCTATTGTATGTCCTGTCCGCTTACAAAATTTACAGAATCGGTTATCAGGCATATACCTAGTATTGTACCTACATCTACAGCCACAATTGCCTCTGCTCGTAGATGGTTGAACCCTTTTTGGACAAAATCTCGCGATGTGTTCTTTCGATTTGCAAATAAAGCATTCACGCTCGTTAGCTTTGAATGCGTCATCTGTTACGGACAACTTATCTTCTTTCAGTAGTCTGGCTACAAGCATATCCAAAGTTTTGTTTTCTGTTGGTGTGGAATCCCAAGCAAGCCGGAAAAATTTATATTGTTCGGGAAGCATAGCAATGATGCGCGTTGTCTGCTCAACTTCTGATACTATGTGTCCAAGACGTTTAAGTTTATTAACAATCTGTTCAAATTTAGCAATATCAGTCATCAACTGATTTGTTTTTAATTTAAATGTATAAAATTCATTTAAAAGGCTGCTGATTTGAGTATCTCTATTGCACAGGAAAATTTTATTCAATTTTTCGATCATCTGTAGCGTCGTTTCACAAGAAATCACAAAATTTTCAATGTTTTCATCTACGGAACTTAAAATTAGTGACTTGCCTGCTGCCTCGGAGACTGCGAGCTTACTCGCATCTGTTACCTTGCAATCCGGTATCTGCGACTTCGTGGTGGCCAATATGTCTCCATGTCCATGAGCCACGATCCTCAATTTTATTTTCTCTAGCCAGGAATTATAGTTGCCATCCTTAGATAGTACCGGCTTCACTGGTTTATCCATTTTTTATTTAAATAAATCGTCTTCGTTCCATTTCAAAAATCCAAGAAAAAAAATTAAATAAATCCAGTTCAATTATTTTTCAAAAATAAGTCCATTAAAAAAAAATTGATAAGAATCCTGTACAATTATTTTTATTCAATTTAATTTTTCATTCGAATCAGGAATATTTACTCGTAGAGAAACAAAAAACTTCAAAATCTTATCACTCTCAGCCTTAAGTCATCACTATTTTCTATTTTTCTCAATAATTTATAAACAATTTGTTTAAAATAAAAAAGAATTATACAACCGTATTACTTTCTTCGCGTTCCTGGGCCCATAACCTGTTGAACCTTACAGGTCTCTTGCAGGGCTCACAAATGAAAGATAAAATTTAGGACTCAAACCCCTTTATTACATGTCTTCCTTTGTTCATATATATTACTAGAAATAACTATTACAATTTAGACATCTTTACAACAACAGGGTTTTTAGTGAACTGCGTCAATTTGACGCAGTACAAACCTTATTATGACATTCACTATTTAAAAACACGCAATCCTTGATTCGGCCAGTATTCTCACAAAGGAGTTGAGATTACTTCCAACACAAAGCAATAGGCTTTCGGGTGCGTGTCGTGCGGCGTCAACGGTTGTTACAATGCGACGCCGCAATGCTCTCTTATGGCCTCCCCTTTAGAGTACCTATGGTACACCGTACACCCATATTTCGCCATGTCCCATGTAAACAAAGTGCTTCAGATCGTATTTTGGGCATGGCGGCCAATCTCATTAAGAAAAGGACTAGTAGGAAGGATAAATTCCACAGAAACACTAACAACAACAGGGGATTTAAACTGAATTTAGATTTGTATCAAAGATAACGCTAACGCGCGGGGAGGCGGGAGAGGTGCACAGATAACTTGCGCGAGTTGTGGTTAAATATTAGTTTAGTGCTATCAAATTAGTCCGTGTCTGACGTAAATCGAGGTATTTTTAGTCGCCATGTTTTTAATCGTGTCTAAACTGTCTACGGAGTGTATTAATTTGACAGGACCAAACTAATATGTTATCCTCTACCTATCCTTTTCTTAATTAAATAGAAAAAGATGCACTGAACAAAAATTAAATTTAGTTTATGAACAAGAGAATCTACACAAAAATCTAAACTACGGGACAAGGGTGTAGCCAGATAGGCACTTGCAACTCTTGCAAGCTGAATATTTCCCTACGATAAAGCCAAAAATCTCTCGACATGACAGAAAGTCGGCTCTATGTCTAATAGCTAGCCGGAAATACATAAATACACTAGTTATTGCCCACGTCTTCGTCTGCGGTCCAGGATAATAAAAAGTATCCGAGTGAGTATTTTTTATGTTCTTTAATTTATATAAAGGGTGTATCTGACATCGACGCACAAACGAGTACCATAGATCCAGTACATGATTCTGAACCCCCCTAGTAGTGGAATTTTTCGTCGGCTTTTTCATGATTTAATAAAATATATATGTAGTTTTTTTTCACTTTAAACCGTTCATAATTGCTATACTTTTATAACCCAATAAGATTGTAAAGTAAAAATTAATTAATTCGCAAAAAAGCGCAATGAAAACAAAACTCGAAAGTTCAGGGATCAACGTTATACCTACAAACCCGCACGGCGGCACGCTTACAACGTTCAAAGGCCGAGCCGATACTTTTTTAAACATTGTTATTTCTGTAACCGTTCATTAACGACATAAATGACTATCATAATTTTATTAGTGGCATGCGATCTAGCCTTTTCGGGAAGTTTGCGTTACGATGTCAGATACAGCCTGTACAATATGTAAATAAAACCCTGCCCGATCCGTGAAGGTATTGTCAGGTATCGATAACTGATTCTACTAATGACTAATGTAACTTAATACATGTGCGGTAGGCAATATATTCGTGGGCGAAGGGGCAGGGCACGCGGTTGCTTCGCTGTACGCTCATAATATTACCGTCAAGAACGGTATTGTCACTTTTTTTAAAATTACCAATTTTTGAGGATGTTAGAATTAATTTGCGGAAAAAAAAGATTATTTAAAATTTCATTAGTATTGTTACTTACATTTTTTTTTTTAAATAATTTTAAACTAGCGCTTGACCGCAATCCCGCCTGATGGTAAGCAGTGATGAGATCGTTGATGGTAAAGCGCGCTAGTTTATTAAGAACCACATTCACTCAGATTGAGCGAATAGGAAGGAAGACGGCAGTTGAGCGAGGTGATGCAATGTTAAACCCAACAACACGACCAACGATGCTGCGCCAAAGGGAGATTGATCTGAAGACCCTCCACGACCAAACTCCCAACACAACAACATTTGGCGCATCGTACCCGGCACACATCGCAACACAACAGTAGGCCTAGTATAAGTTTTCATTACGAAAATCGTTCGTCGATATCGAGCGCGTTTGACTCAGCGATTGGCCCGCTTCAAGGTCGTAAGAACTCTCAACCAATGAAAGCGCCAAATGCGCTCGATATCGACGATCGAGTTTTGTATTGAAAACTCATACTAGGCCTACTGCTCAGAGTTGTGGCGTATTGTACCTCCAAACGGTGTATCTGAATCTGACATCGACGCACAAACGAGTACCATGGATCCAGTACATAATTCTGAACCCCCCAGTGGTGGAATTTTTCGTCGGGTTTAAACTGATTTAAAAAAAAAATACATTGTTTTTTTCACTTTAGACCGTTCATAATTGCTATACTTTTTGTAATGTTTTGTATGTAGTTTGTATTACGAAAAAAATAAAGCTGTCATGTTGTGTCACTCATGCTTTCCACATATATTTCATTGGCGACGAGGATTTTAATTATTTTAGGGAGATATCCACGTGAAAATGTCTATTGGAAAGGTCTCGGAGTTCAAAGTGAGTAATGGTAACTGGGCCACGTACATAGAAAGGCTGGAAAGTTATTTTGTGGTAAATAATGTGTCGGTAGAAATGAGACTGCCGACATTGATAGCGGCTATGGGGGACGAGGCTTATGAGTTACTGAGCAACTTGACCAGCCCGGTGAAGCCTAATCGGAAAACATACGCGGAAGTGGTACAAATCTTAAGAGATCACTTGCAACCAGAACCGTCTGAAGTTGCGGAACGGTACAGGTTCCGTCAACTTAGACAGTGTGGCGGTGAAGCCATTCATAATTATGTTTCTGAGCTTAAAAAGTTGACGAAAAATTGCGGCTTTGGCATTTCGTTAGAAGAAAATTTACGCGATCAGTTTGTTTGCGGCCTGCGGTCGGAGATAATAAGGCAGCGGCTTTTCGCTGAAGAAAATTTGAGTTTTGCGAGGACAGTTAAGATAGCACACATGTTGGAAGCTGCGGAACGGGATGCGGCGATCGTGGAACATCCAGGGCCCGGAGAGTATGATAATGGCGGAAGTACGAGCGCATCTACGCCAGTACACGCGGTCAACTCGGGGCGGGGGCGAAGCAACCGCGGCGGGGGCGGACTGCCCCTCGGAACACGCCCGCAGCGGAACTATACCTTACAGTGTGAAGCATGTGGTGGTGATCACATCAAGGATGATTGTCGCTACAAAAAGTTTATTTGCGGTCGCTGTAGACGACGAGGTCACCTGCGACGTGTTTGTCCTCAACGAGCTGGGGGTTACAGGTCCGGCAATAATACGGTTGCTCACGTCCAGATGGAGGGCCGTGGGCCGATCTTGTCGGAAAACAGCGCTCTATCAGAGCTTTTAGGGGAGGACGAACCTCCGTCTTCGGACGAGGACACTTGGACAGCGGAGGAATCGGTACACAAACTGTCGTTAAATGGGTATAAACCGGTGAGTTTACACGTTTTGGTCGATGGAAAGGATTTGTCGATGGAAATCGATACTGGATCGTTAGTTTCGTGTATTAGTAAACAAACGTATCAAAGGTTATTTTCGCATCTTCCGATTGAAAAGTCATCAATGATTTTTAAATTCTATGACGGTTCACAAGTATTACCTTTAGTAACAATAAAACCTGTAGTTAAGTATAGGAATATAGAAAAGAATTTAGATTTATTTATTTTGACAGGTGGAACCACCTCGTTATTAGGCCGACAATGGTTATCTGAACTAAAAATTAAAATTCCTGTTTTTCATAATTTTGTTTCTCCCAATAGAGTTCACGGTCAAGATAAATTAAAGGAATTATTTGACAGATATAAAGACTTGTTTACGGAGGGACTGGGTCGATTCAAAGGAGGCAAGGCACGGCTGCGTGTGCGGGAGGGAGCGACACCTGTGTTCTGGCGCGCTCGACCCTTGCCGTACGCGCTACGGGACCGCGTCGAAGCTGAACTGGACGGAATGTTGCGTGACGGCGTCATCGAGCCCATCGACAGTGCGGACTGGGCTACTCCGCTCGTACCGGTGCGTAAGGCTGATGGTGGACTCCGTATTTGCGCAGACTATAAAGTTACTTTGAACCCAGTTCTGATTGTAGATAGGTACCACGTATCGAGGACTTATTAGTCAAGTTAAACGGTGCGTCCATTTTCTCAAAAACCGATTTATCACAGGCTTATAACCAAATTGAGTTAGATGATCCCGATAATCTGACAGTAATTAACACTCACAAGAGGTTATTTAAATATAAAAGGTTAGTTTTTGGTCTAGCTTCGAGCCCTGGAATTTTTCAAAGAATTATGTCCAATCTTTTAAGTGATATTCCTAATGTGGAAGTTTTTCTTGACGATGTCATTATAGGAACGAAAGGAGGGAATACTACTGACCATCTTAATATTTTAGAACGGGTTTTTCATCGTTTGCATTCTAATGGAATGAAACTCAAACCAAATAAATGTATTTTTTTAACTAACGAAGTAAAGTATTTGGGTTATGTTATATCTTCCGACGGAATTAAGGTCGACCCAGAAAAAGTGGAGGGCATAGTTAAAATACCACAGCCCACCAATATTTCAGAGCTGAGGGCTTTCTTAGGAACGATTAATTTCTATGCGAAATTTGTTAACCGTTTAAGCAATTCTCGCGCCTTTATACCTATTACTTAAGAAAGGAGTCGTTTGGGAATGGGATACCAACTGTGAAACTGCTTTTAAAAAAGTAAAATCATTACTCGTTAGTGCTGAAGTGCTCGCTCATTATGATCCAGATAAGACCTTAATCTTAACATGTGACGCAAGTTCTAAGGGTATAGGTGGAGTACTTAGTCAGCTGGAACCAGTGTCGGCATCGCCCGGTTGCGTACTCGAGCGCCCCGTTGTTTATGTCTCGAGAGCGCTTTCGAGCGCCGAACAACACTATTCGTAGATCGAACGGGAAGCACTAGCTATTGTTTTCAGCTTAGAAAAATTACACCAGTATGTGTACGGTAGGCGATTTCTTCTACGTACAGATCATAAACTCCTCTGAAACATTTGCCACTAAGCCGTGTCGCACAAATCTGGGCCACCATGCTCCCTTAAACAGAATGTTGGCTTGCTACAACAGAACTTGTTCGATCGACAGAAGCATCAACATTTTCTTTAATAGTCTGCCAATATTTAAATCTAAAATTAAAAGGATTGTTCTGTAATCGGCTGCCTACATCAACTGTCACTTTGATAAATATTGACCACTTTAATAAAACAAATACCAAAACTGTAATTTCAAACATACATATTATTTGATTTTATTTCATTTATGAATAATTATTCAATATCATTTAATTTTAATTTAATTTTAGTCTAATTGTAATATATATGTTTTGTTGAATTAAATTATTAATAATTAGATATCTTATTGTGAATGTTGTGTATGCCTATAAGTGATGTATTTACACAAAACTGAAGACCTGTGATTGCTTTTTATGCTACCATTATTGTAAATATGTCGTTGGTGTGCCATAATAAATAAATAAATAAACCTCTGGTAACGATTTTTGGACCGGAACAAGGTATACCTTCTATGGTAGCGAGCCGTCACCAAAGATGGGCCATTAAGTTATCCGCTTATACTTATGATATTCAGTTTGTTAGGTCAGAGGCGAATGGAGCAGATGGGTTATCACGATTACCAGCACAGACAGCACTAGTCTCTCCTACTAATAATTGTTGTAAAATACCAGATCAAACATTTTTACATTTCGCACAAAATGCATTATTGTTAGATTACAATGAATTAAAAAAGCAAACTCAGCGAGACCTTTCTTAAGTAGAATTTTGAGTTATTTGCGAAACGAGTGGCCAGTGACGTCAGAGATCCCTGCACTTCAACCGTATCATAATCGAAAACGCGAATTGTATGAAGAGCTCGGTGTGTTCTTTGGGGCTATAGGTTAGTAATACCGGACGCATGTAGGTCAAAGGTACTATCGGAATTACACGAAGCGCACATGGGAATCGTTAAAACGAAGTCGTTTGCTCGTAGCTATGTTTGGTGGCCGGGTATTGATGAAGCGATCGAATCGATGTGCAGGGCATGTACCGGTAAAATATACCTTGTAGTAGTTGATGCTAGGACTAAGTGGATTGAAGTTAGTCAGGTGCCCAGCACAGCTGCTACCCACACAATTATCAGACTAAGTGATATTTTCGCTCGTTTCGGACTACCGAAACAGTTAGTATCTGATAATGGACCACCTTTTACCAGTGTCGAATTTTCAAAGTTCATGGAAAGTAATGGCATTAGTCATTTGTTCTCCCCTTCTTACCACCCCGCCTCCAATGGCGCTGCAGAAAATGCAGTACGTTTAGTTAAGCGAACAATTAAGAAGGCAATTAGAGGCAACTTAGACATTTTATTGTTTTTAAATAATTTTCTTCTACACTACAGAAACACAGAGCATTGCACAACAGGGGAAACGCCTGCATCGCTTATGTTTGGCCGGAAACTCCGTAGGTACGAAACTTGATTGTTTGAGACCCAATAGAGAAACAAAGGTTAAAAACGCTCAAACACGACAGCAGGAATCGAGGGGTAGCGTTACTCGGAGCTTAGATGATGGGGAAGAAGTCTGGGTTCGTCAATATAGAGGTAGCAATAAGTGGGAACCTGGCAGGATTGTTGAGAGAATGGGTGTTACAGATTACAGAGTTCTCGATGCGTCAGGTAGGGAAATACATAAACATGTAGATCAGCTTAAGCGCAGGCGGAGTTCTTTGATCTGTCCTTCCACTAGTGCGAATCTGGCAGAAGAATCAGAAAGAGTTTTAACTCATGGTTCCTACGGAAGCATTCCGAGCCGTCCGCCACTCCTCAGCCCGGCACGTCTGAGCCCCGTTAAAGCGAGTGAGGTACTAGCCGACGATCAGTTCCAAGATTGCGTTGAATCTCCTCTTGCTTTGCCCACCGAATCGTCTCAGTCTCAGTCTCGCCCGGTGCGTAGTTGTCGCCTCAATAATCCACCTAATTATAAAATATGACCTCTTGTATTGTAAACCTACCTATCTTTTAAGCAACGTCTCTGGCGTTGTTAATAAGTAATAATGCCGAAATTCTGTTTGTTTAAGTTAAATACATATGTAAGGATTAAGGGTGGAGGTGTTGTATTAAAATTGTCTTACATGAACATAAAAAACAGCCGTACAACCCAATGTTACTACAGAAACGGCGCAAACATCATGTATGTGACCATTTAAATACTTTTAAGACAACCTTTGGTAAGAGATTTACGCGTTTTCTAGGCCCTTACCTTTATAATAAGCTTAACAAATTAATAAATATACACACCTTAACTATAAAGCAATGCAAAATAAATTTATGCCAATACTTACAGAGTTTAAACTACGAGGAGACTGAACAACTAATATGCTTACCTCTTTAAGAATACTGTTCAGAGAAGAGCTCAGAAAACAAAGAGCAAACACACACACACAAACACGCACACACACACGCATGCACCCTCACACACACGCACACACACACACATCCATACATACATTATCATATACATAAGACACTCACATAGTCATGCAATCACACGCACATGCATGTAATCAATTTAAATCCGTTTATTCATTTCATTATTATTATTATTTGCAAATTAGTATCTAATTTACTCATCAATATTATTATTCAGTATTTCTGTAGTACTAATTTATTTATATACATGCCTTTTGATTGGCACTTTCTTGGTATAATTCACGAGGGGAATGGTGCTGATAGCCGAAATACAGGCTATGCCTAGTTCGGCTACAGACGCTAAACTCTATATTTTAATTGAAATTGTCGCCACATGTCATGTATACTAGTAGAAACTAAGTTTTTGGAAATAAATTATTATTATTAAAAAAAAAAAAAAAATGTAATGTTTTGTATGTAGTTTGTATTACGAAAAAAATTAAGCTGTCATGTTGTGTCACTCATGCTTTCCACATATTTTTCATTTTTATAACCCAATAAGATTTTAAAGTAATAATTGATTAATTCGCTAATTACACAAAAAGCGCAATGTTACCTTACCTCGAAAAACTATCTAATCAGCCGATTTAATACAGTTCACATCAGGTCCGTCATTCAGATTATAGAAAACTATTGGATACGCACCTATATTTTGTTTTATCAAATCAATAAAAATTGACAAATATAAAAGGCAGATCAGAAGTGGTGTCTGGTGACGTCACTGCTCGCTAAAAAGTGTAGCGTGCAGTGACGTCACACGAGTTTTCAACCCACCGTGTTGTCTTCATTTTTTGTTTATATGAAAAAAGAAAAAATACTTGTCTAGTATTTTTTGGAAATCTGACTGACGGACCAATTAGTTTTTTTTAGTCAACTACCCTATCCCCAGGCTTGGCAGGCGGGTTAGGGAACACAATAATTTGATATTCCACAGGAGAAGCGCTGCTGCTGAAGACGCTTGTCTTCCTGGCGGTTTAGGTAGCAACGTCAGTGCCGAACCGTTGAGGGTTAGAAACGATTTAAAAAAAGAACAAATAAGCGTATGTAAAAATAGAGACGTCAGTGTCAATCTAAACCGCCAAATTTTCCCAATCAACCTTGTACCTAATGTAAAACTTGACAGATTGTGGTAGCTTGATATGCTGGTGTATGTTCAGTCACGTATCGCCACTTATGTTTAACACACAAAACAGCGGAACTTTGGAAATCTCAACCCTTATATATATATACCACTATACTATACTATATATATACCTTCAATAACGATATCTTGGAGGCGTCCAGAATCAGCGAGGATATCGATGAGTCATGTTTACCCTCCTCGATGAAATCTCTGACGATGTATGTCAGCTTAGTATGCAGCTCTTCTGCAGCTTTCACAGCTACTATCAAACTTTCCAATAGAGTACTTTGAGAAGCATGTATAGGGCTGTAAATATAAAGACTTGTTTATTTTTCATAAAATGGTAAATGATACAGCACTCTAACCGCGTAACACACTATTACTATGGTCAATCTGGGTAACATTGACAGTGGGACCATAAACTAGTTTCGATTTTTTTTTTTCGTATGATACCAACACAATTTACAAATACGTCATCATCATCATCATTTCAGCCGAAAGACGTCCACTGCTGGACATAGGCCTCCCCCAAGGTTCTCCATGACGACCGGTCCTGCGCCTCCCGCATCCAGCGGTTTCCCGCGACCTTCACCAGGTCGTCGGTCCACCTTGTCGGGGGCCTACCCACGCTACGTCTTCCGGTGCGTGGTCGCCACTCGAGAACCCGTCGGCCCCATCGGGCATCGGTCCTACGGGCAATGTGTCCAGCTCATTGCCACTTCAGTGTTGCAATTCTTCGGGCTATGTCGGTTACTCTCGTTCTTCTGCGGATCTCCTCATTCCTGATTCGATCGCGCAGTGAAACCCCAAGCATAGCCCTCTCCATTGCCCTTTGAGCGACTTTGAGCCTTCTTATAAGGCCCATTGTTAGCGACCACGTCTCAATTCTATAAGTCATCACTGTCAATCCTGTCAAATTAAGATACTCCCTATAGGTACAGTTTAGACGCGATTATAAACATAGCGACCAAAAATACGTCAATTTACGTCAGGAGCGGACTAATTTGACAGGTCTAAACTAACGTTTTATCTTCTGCCCTTTTCTTAAAGAAATAGGAAGAAAAATATGCAGTGAAGTTAAATTTAATTTAGTTTGTGAACAAGGGAATAGGGCCAATGCCTATATTTTTTAAATTTGTGTTATTTTTATTTTCTTTTTCATCATAGCAGCACGGTTTATGAGATACGGTCCGCTGACAGATAGACAGACGAACAAAGGACGCTTATTAGGTTCCGTACCCAAGGAGTGCAGAACGAAATCCTAAAAAATAACATCGGAAACTTCTTAGTTCTAAAATAAAACCTACCGTTTCTCAGGAGTTTTTAGTTCAACCATGCTGGCGGATTTATTTTCTATAGGTTCCTTTATTATGTCAGCATCCGACTCGTTTTGCTGCTTGATGCATTTTATCATCTCGTGCAAGTCCTTCGAAAGACGCTCCCGGTGACTCTTCGGTATCGAACCCAGTGAGGAGCATCCGAATTCCTAAAATAGAAAACTGTTATTAAATTGCGTAATACACTTTTCTCAATTTGATACTTTTTGAATGATTGCTAATCCACTACCCACTTCATATGTTTGAAATATACAGGGTGTTTGATGCATCGTATGACAAATTGAAATGGTCATCTGCTAGCCTTTCAGACCCCTGAACACCCCTCATGCCCTATGGATTTTTTTATTGACTTTTTATTGTTTTACTTAAATTTTACATTAAAATACAAATTAAAAACGGTGGTATCTTATTGAAAACCTTTTGGGACAATGTTTAACCGCTTATGTAAGAATTTCAGTTAAATTATAGTGAAGTAAGTACTTAGGGTATTTTTAAATATACGAGGACCTATAGGTAATATGCGTACATATATACTTACAAACGAATAGTAATTATTAATTAGTCATGAAAAAATACTTGAATACTTTTTTTTAATTTTTTTATTTATAAATTAAATTTTGACAACGTTGTGTCGTGTGCATTTTCTCTCTTGTCATGTAGGTATTTATTATACATAAGCAAGTTACAAAGACCTGACTACTCTGAGAAGAAAGGCCGAAGCAGCTTCAGACAGAGGTCAAAGCTACATTTAAAGTCCAGACTTAAATAATTTTCGCCAAATCATGCCAAGACCATGTACCTAGATCCCATGCTAGACATCCCAGAAGAGAGGGAATAATTTTTAAAAGCCCCTTTGACCGTTTGAGGTTAACCGTTTTTTTTTTTAATTAATTGAGCAATTTTTTTTTAATGTAGGTACGATGTTATAATGTCTGTAAGGAGTCATAAAAAATATTAGGCAGTATGAATATTTATGTCACGCATTTTTAAGTCAACTTTTACGTTCATTCATTCATTCATTCATTTCAGCCGAAAGACGTCCACTGCTGGACATAGGCCTCCCCCAAGGTTCTCCACGACGACCGGTCCTGCGCCTCCCGCATCCAGCGGTTTCCCGCGACCTTCACCAGGTCGTCGGTCCACCTTGTCGGGGGCCTACCCACGCTACGTCTTCCGGTGCGTGGTCGCCACTCGAGAACCCGTCGGCCCCATCGGGCATCGGTCCTACGGGCAATGTGTCCAGCCCACTGCCACTTTAGTGTTGCAATTCTTCGGGCTATGTCGGTTACTCTCGTTCTTCTGCGGATCTCCTCATTCCTGATTCGATCGCGCAGTGAAACCCCAAGCATAGCCCTCTCCATTGCCCTTTGAGTGACTTTGAGCCTTCTTATAAGGCCCATTGTTAGCGACCATGTCTCAATTCCATATGTCATCACTGGCAACACACACTGGTCGAAGACTTTTGTCTTGAGACACTGCGGTATTTCGGACGAGAAGATTTTTCGTAGCTTCCCGAAAGCAGCCCAGCCGAGTTGGATTCGACGATTGACCTCTTTCTCGAAGTTGGACCTTCCTAACTGGATAGTTTGTCCCAGGTACACGTAACTGTCAACAACTTCGAGAACAGAGTCTCCAATCTTTATAGGAGTCGGTACAACATGGGCATTAGACATGACTTTCGTCTTGCCCATGTTCATTTTAAGACCGACTCGCTCGGAGGCTCTGCTGAGGTCTTCGAGCATTGTACTCAGGTCCTCCGCGGTCTCAGCCATGACTACGATATCATCAGCAAACCGAAGGTGTGTCATGAACTCGCCATTGATGTTGATGCCCAGTCCTTTCCAGTCCAGAACCTTGAAGACATCCTCCAATGCAGCGGTGAACAATTTCGGGGAGATAACATCTCCCTGTCTGACACCACGCTGGAGAGGTATTGGTTTCGAGGTCTGGTCCTGTATTCGGACTGACATGGTGGCGTTTTCGTACAAACCCTTCAGCGCTTCAATATACCGATAGTCTACTTGGCACCGCTGGAGAGACTGCAGTACAGCCCAGGTCTCGATCGAATCAAAGGCTTTTTCGTAGTCCACAAACGCCAAGCAAAGGGGTAGGTTATACTCCTCGGTCTTCTGTATAACCTGCCGTAGCGTATGTATGTGGTCTACTGTGCTAAAGCCCTTTCGGAAACCGGCTTGTTCGGGTGGCTGGAAGTCGTCAAACCTGCAGGCGAGACGATTCGTGAGGACTCTCGAAAACAACTTATAGACATGACTCAGAAGTGAGATGGGTCTGTAGTTTTTCAAAAGGGTGTTGTCACCCTTTTTGAAAAAGAGTACCACCACACTTCTGTGCCATGCCTGTGGCGTTTTTCCCTTGACTATGACGGAATTAAATAACTTCTGAAGGGCCCTAAGGATCGGTTCACCACCCGCCTTCAGTAGCTCTGCCGTTATTCCGTCATCGCCCGGCGCCTTGTTGTTTTTAAGTTGTTTCAGAGCCAATTGAATCTCCTGCAGGCTGACGTCCGGGATATCTTCGGTGTAGTGTCGGGTTAATCTTGCTCTAGGGTCTTCAGCAAGATTTAATGCGGGTTTTGTCGTCGAAGTGTAGAGCTGTCCATAGAAATTTTACGTACCTAATCTGAAATAGGAACTTTCTATAGCAGCTGTCAAAAAACGACAGTTATCATGGATGTAATCTTACCTTCCTGCTCTCATCAGCAGACGCATCAGCTATATCAACCTTCTGCAAGGGCCCAGGATCAGGCAGAGCTTGTTCACACTGCCTCTTCTGTGACGTGAGGGTATCCAAAGATCGGTAAAGTGTAGGCGTTTCATTTTTTACCGGGAAGTCCCTGAAAATAAAAACGTAACTTGAATCCGCTCAATGTTAATAACCTTTGTTACATTTAGCCTGAGTCAACTGATTAATCATTCTAAAATCATGTGTTATGTGTGTGTCTCAAAGCGTTAAGGCTGAAGGTTGTTCTGGAATATTTGATAGTTCCGGGTAGCTTGACGTGCTGTCGTCCATACATTTTTTTTGCATTTCGCCGATTTTACGACTTTTTGTCAGTGCTTTGTTGACTGCGAACAAATGCGCTAGGTATCTTGACGTGTGTAGCTACCATGAGTTTACATTACGAGACTCGATCGTCGATTTAGAACGCGTTTGACTCATCGATTGGCCCGCTTCAAGGTTGTAAGAACTCTCAACCAATGAGAGCGCAGACGCGCTCGATATCGACGATCGAGTCTCGTCAAGTGGGTGGACTAGAAACACCCAGGTTACAATAATACTACCCACCAATATTTAACTAATTAACACCGCGTGCAAATTTTAAACAGGTGTCTTGTTTAAACAACAGGTGTCTTGTTTAAACAACAGGTGTCTTGTTTAAACAACAGGTATCTTGTTTAAATAACAGGGGTCTTGTTTAAACAACAGGTGTCTTGTTTAAACAACAGGTGTCTTGTTTAAACAACAGGTGTCTTGTTTAAACAACAGGTATCTTGTTTAAATAACAGGGGTCTTGTTTAAACAACAGGTATCTTGTTTAAATAACAGGGGTCTTGTTTAAATAACAGGGGTCTTGTTTAAACAACAGGTGTCTTGTTTAAACAACAGGTATCTTGTTTAAATAACAGGGGTCTTGTTTAAACAACAGGTGTCTTGTTTAAACAACAGGTATCTTGTTTAAATAACAGGGGTCTTGTTTAAACAACAGGTGTCTTGTTTAAACAACAGGTATCTTGTTTAAATAACAGGGGTCTTGTTTAAACAACAGGTGTCTTGTTTAAACAACAGGTATCTTGTTTAAATAACAGGGGTCTTGTTTAAACAACAGGTGTCTTGTTTAAGCACTGGCACTGATTCTCTTGTTCACAAACTAAAGTAATTTTAAGTTCAGTGCATCTTTATCTTTATATTTTATTAATAAAAGTATACAAGTATCATCATCATCATCATCATCATTTCAGCCGAAAGACGTCCACTGCTGGACATAGGCCTCCCCCAAGGTTCTCCATGACGACCGGTCCTGCGCCTCCCGCATCCAGCGGTTTCCCGCGACCTTCACCAGGTCGTCGGTCCACCTTGTCGGGGGCCTACCCACGCTACGTCTTCCGGTGCGTGGTCGCCACTCGAGAACCCGTCGGCCCCATCGGGCATCGGTCCTACGGGCAATGTGTCCAGCTCATTGCCACTTCAGTGTTGCAATTCTTCGGGCTATGTCGGTTACTCTCGTTCTTCTGCGGATCTCCTCATTCCTGATTCGATCGCGCAGTGAAACCCCAAGCATAGCCCTCTCCATTGCCCTTTGAGCGACTTTGAGCCTTCTTATAAGGCCCATTGTTAGCGACCACGTCTCAATTCTATAAGTCATCACTGTCAATCCTGTCAAATTAAGATACTCCCTATAGGTACAGTTTAGACGCGATTATAAACATAGCGACCAAAAATACGTCAATTTACGTCAGGAGCGGACTAATTTGACAGGTCTAAACTAACGTTTTATCTTCTGCCCTTTTCTTAAAGAAATAGGAAGAAAAATATGCAGTGAAGTTAAATTTAATTTAGTTTGTGAACAAGGGAATAGGGCCAATGCCTATATTTTTTAAATTTGTGTTATTTTTATTTTCTTTTTCATCATAGCAGCACGGTTTATGAGATACGGTCCGCTGACAGATAGACAGACGAACAAAGGACGCTTATTAGGTTCCGTACCCAAGGAGTGCAGAACGAAATCCTAAAAAATAACATCGGAAACTTCTTAGTTCTAAAATAAAACCTACCGTTTCTCAGGAGTTTTTAGTTCAACCATGCTGGCGGATTTATTTTCTATAGGTTCCTTTATTATGTCAGCATCCGACTCGTTTTGCTGCTTGATGCATTTTATCATCTCGTGCAAGTCCTTCGAAAGACGCTCCCGGTGACTCTTCGGTATCGAACCCAGTAAGGAGCATCGGAATTCCTAAAATAGAAAACTATTATTAAATTGCGTAATACACTTTTCTCAATTTGATACTTTTTGAATGATTGCTAATCCACTACCCACTTCATATGTTTGAAGTGAAGGGGTCATCTACTAGTCTTTCAGACCCCTGAACACCCCTCATGCCCTGTGTATTTTTTATTGACTTTTTATTGTTTTAATTACATTTTACATTAAAATACAAATTAACGGTGGTATCTTATTGAAAACCTATTGGGACAATGTTTAACTGCTTATGTAAGAATTTCAGTCAAAAGTAAGTAGGGTATTTTTAAATATACGAGGACCTATAGGTAATATGCGTACGTATATACTTAAAAACGAATACTTAGTAATTATTAATTAGTCATCAAAAAATACTTGAATACTTTTTGTTTGATTTTTTAATTTATAAATTAAATTTTGACAACGTTGGTCGTGTACATTTTGTCTCTTGTCATGTATTTGATTGTTCAAAAAAAAAAATTCTTTGCGTCTAACTCAAATTTCAAATAATAATATTGAATTTTCAAGAGGTCAGGGGTCGGTCGGTCTGATGATGCTGCCAGTTGCTCATTCCAGAGTAGTAGAAACCTACCCTTTGAGAAGAACGGGAAAGAAACATTAAATCATTAGCATTACAGTAAAATAAATGCACTTTAAAATTATAAAAACAGAAAACAAACATTATAATATTACCAAAAGGGCCTTTTTTTCGCTGTGGAAATCCTCATGGACTTCCTCTATTGTGGGGGTGCCAGATGGCTGGGGAAGCAGGATTCGCATAAAATTTAAGGCACCAAATAGTTGTGCGTCTAATGAGTAAAAAAAAAAGCTTTCGGCGATCGCCGTGATCCTGGTGATGACCGAAAACTTGGTGCAAACCCGAACAGTGACGCGCAGAGCCAATCCCACATTGCAATGCCAAAAGCGCCTATAGTCACGGTAATGAATCGATACCTAAAAAAATTGATACCTCAATTGGACATGCTATAGCCATTTCAAACATCTGAATATACGGACAATTTTGGATGGTAGTGTAGCAGCCCAGCCAGCTGCTATACATATTTTATTACCCGCTGTGAAGGGTCGGCTATTAATCACACTAGGATCGCGAAAGTCATGGCGTTCGTCCCGACCGCCCATCGCGATGTGACCATAAATCTCACCCCGGAAGCACATGGTATCATCATATTAAACATCGTCAATGTGCGTGAAAACTATAGCGATCTGTCGTGCACGTGAACAGTGAGTTGGCGCGCTCTCTACACCGACCAATCACAGACCGCGGCATCCCTCGATCAACGAATCAACATCGAGAACGCACGCAACACCGCGTGGAGATCCGCAGGGCAGCAAGCTGGTTTCCTATTGGTTACCCCACTATTGTTTAGAGATAGCTAGTATTTAAGTGAGTGCATAGCTTGTAAGAGACATTACATTCCATTATTGTACAACATTCCATTCTATATTAAGACACTTTCACGCTATTCCTGTTCACACTCTTGTATATAATTATCTTACATCACGTTATTGTCCACGTCATATACATTATACCCTTTTACTTACGTGCAATACACAACTTTTGATTTATCTGAGTTTTAATTACCTAACATGACCTACGCGCCACAGTAGTTATCACACAACTAAAAACGTAGTATACCTTATCCAGTTGTTTTCCGTCAGAGATGCCAGAGTCCTGCCAAATGCCACTGTTCTGCTGGTTGCTGGCAGCCGGACACGAGAATGATAGGCTCGGACTTTCCAGGACCACGTGGAGACCAGATGACTGAAAATATTATCTTGTCATTGTTTATCAGAGTAAAAGGTGGTACACAAGTAATTCAGCCTACACGCAATCCTGTTGAGAGATCTACGCACCTGCAGGGTAATTACACACTACCAGTAGCAACGGGTTTCGTTTTGACAGTTCAACAGCATTTATTGCGTTATTTACATTGTTGAATAGATACATTTTCGAACATAGGGAGCAATGGAATAGTATAAACATCAAAATGATTCCAACTGACAGTAATGGTGTGTTACGCAAGTAGGGTGCTGAAGTTTCTGAAGCACTTCATGCCTTCACCAATAACGCCATTAATATACAATAGGTATGTCAAGAAAACCCTGTCCAACCCAAAAGGATAAAAAAGGTTAGGTAAACACATGTCCAAATAAAATATAACATTTTACATAATCAACATAGTAGCAATAGTAATGAATTTTGAAATAATCTTTTTTCTGGAAATTATTTTTTTATAATTAGTAAAAAGGGGAGTTCATACATGTTCTGGGAGATTATCAGGGGGAAAGCTGCCACCCCCTGGCCTACTTCCCCAAAACTTGGTAATTTTTAAAAAAGTGACAACACCATTTTTGACGGTATTGTTATGAGCGAATGCGTATTGTTAAGAGCGTAGTGCGATCGCGTGCTGCGTGCCTGCCCCTCTTCGCCCGCGCATGTATTGCCTACCGCACATGTATTAAGTCGACTATTTTTGCGAAATAATATTTATTCTTTTAGAGGGTTTTTTTTTTTTAGTTTAGCCTGGTTTTGTAGGCATTAGTAGAATCAGTTGGACAGAGTTTTCTTTACATATTGTATGTATGTCCTCTAGGGCGATCCTCCCAATGCTTCCACTCACATCTACAATGTGATAGTTGCCATTCATTCATCCTCACAAATCCTAACATGAGCAAACTAACTCTTCTAAACGTACTAATATAATATTAATAATACATAAGTAGTTATTATTGTTTCTACCTGACAATTAATAACAACACTTCTCATCCCTCCTTCCTGACTGATGTTGCCGTCGCTGGTTTCCAAAGATTTGACGCTGAACCCCAGACATTGTAGCAGGGCACACAACTCCACTACATCAGTGTACGCTTCCTGGAAACAGTCGTATATAATATATACCTTTATTTAGGTCCCATCTGATATACTGACGTAAGATGGTCAGTCAAAAACTGAATTCAGTAAATAATTCATAAAGAACATTGAAATATCGCAGCATAGTGGTCATATCATGACTTTGCATCAAACCTTCCTCATAGACGGTTCACGGGGTCGTTTTTTTCAACTGTTATTGGCGATATCCACCATTATCCGTACTAATATTATAAATGCGGAAGTACCTATCTCTGTCTGTCTGTCTGTCCGGCTTTTTTTAATTACAATTAATTTTAATTACATATGCTGACATCTACAAACCAGTTACGTGTTAATATGTTACCCCTTTTTGGGTAGCAAATTATCAAAAGACTTTCCACTGGGCAAAGCGGGAGGGAGAATCAGACTTTTACTGACTAAAAAATACTCCTGTTCTTTCATTTACCTATGCCAGATGCCACGGTGTCTCTTTCGCAACAACCCGCCATCCTGGCAGGCATCAACCCTGGGGGACCGCGTCGCTTTCTGCTGACATCTCTATCAGGCTGATCCTTACCGGACAGCAAGGTAAGTACCTACCCATTACTCGCCGCCTACAGACCCGCGCCTATATGACATAAGAGAGCAAAGATTGTCTCTCTCAGGCACTGCAGAAGGTAACGGCGTCCTCTCTAGTATCATCTCCGTATTATGGCAGGACCAGGGCTGGACGTGAGAGATTACCGCTCTCCATCGCCGCCACGAGGAAAAAGCTGTGCTTCGCCCAAACCGTTTAGACGTCCACCGTATGCTCCAGACATTCAACATAGTGGTAACACCTGGCGTTTCCGCCTGCCTTATCCTAGACAGGAAACAACAATGTCCGGTGAGGACCTGCGTTAGGCGAAAGGTGGTCGTGGCGCATCTCAAGCCACTTCTCAAAGAGGGGACTTAACGCGGGAGATGCCGGACACTCAAAAACGATACCTCTTGTGATTATGCATTAGCTGATTATACTGACATAGATAATTTAAATGTTAGTTTGGTGTACAAGATAATCGGCATTATAGCAACGCTGTTGCCGTAGCCGGTGTTAATTGCTCGGTGTTGCCGGCAAGTCATTATGTAACCACGTGTGACAATCATTGCATAATTATTAGTGTGGTACTTTCTGGCCGCGCCACAGTCGCATTTTGAATCACAGTTAATAAGAATAAATGTACATAATATGTTCATTATTGTACGAAAAGAATTAAAAATAGTACTTGAAAGATTCGCGAGATATTTAACAAAATCGGTGGCGCGGCCAGGTAGCATGCATCCTAGCCGCGCCACCGTGTACACTGCAACATATTGGGTATTTATGTGCAAACTTAATGATAAACAATTGTACGACTATTGTTTGTTCTAATGGTAATGAGGAATATTAAATTATCTACGATATAAGTTGAAAATTACAGCTGAGGAGATATTGCTAGCCCAAACCGCAGTAGAGGGCTGTAAGGAAACAGGCTGTAGCCTGTAATTTTCAAAGCTCACGTATGTCGTACGACGTTACATAACATCATCATTATCAACCTTTTTATCGTCTCACTGCTGGGCACAGGTCTCCTCTCATACAGAGAAGGCTTGAGCGTAATCACCACGCTTGCTCAATGCGGGTTGGCGATTTCAGACTTAATGCCCAGGTTTCCTCAAGGTGTTTTCCTTCACCTTCAGTTACTGGTGTCCAAGATATACTTAGAAAGTACATATAACTTTAGAAAAGTTACATTGGTACTTGCCTGACCTGGAATCGAACCCGCGCACTCATACTTGTGAGGCTGGTGTTTTAACCACTAGGCCACCACGACTAACATATTTGCGAGGAAATAAACAAAACTTTGACTTTCCTTAAACGAATAAGTCTAAGGACTCACGAAGCGGTGTTCACCCGCGCCCGCCGGTAGCGGAATGGAGTTTTAGTTTCAAATTCACGAGACCCGAGTTTTTTTGCGGTTACGACCCGCGCCTGTCGGTACAAGATAACCGCCGGTGCAGCGGGACCCGCAAACAACCACGCACACCGCGGGATCTCCAAATTTATGTTCCTTGTAAAGCGAGTGCTATTTAGTTCTTTATTTCTTTTCGAGTCATCTATGTATCCTTCGGCGACATTGCTCAATCGCCATCCTCCGTGGCGTTTTAGTGTCAATAAGTCCGCACCTGGATCGGCGAGAAATGTTGCCGAGGACCTTCTGAAACTGAGCCCTGTGTATTCTTGTGCTTGAGGCAAATTTAAGAAAGTGGCAGTTCATTCGGCATTGCTCCAAATTCATTAATGCTAATGGGTTAGTTAGTGCATTTTCATGAAATTTTTTTTTTGCATGAAATTTTACATAATCATCATAGTAACAATCCTAACGAATTTTGAAATAAGTAATCTTTTTTCCGCGAATTAATTCCAACTTCCCCAAAATTGGGTACTTAAAAAAAAAAAACTGAAAACACCCTTTTCGTCGTTAGGAATTATTATGAGCGATGTGACCACGTCCCGCGTACCCTGCCCCCTTAGCCCGCGCATGTATTGCCTACCATACATGTTTGTACCACACGTTGTGTATGAGTTACTTACCTTCTTTTGCAAAATAATATTTATTTTTAAGGGTTTTTTTTTTAAGTTTAGCTCGGCTTTTAGGCATTAGTAGAATCAGTTATCGATACCTAACAATACATTCACGTGTCGTACAGGGTTTTCTTTACATATTGTATAATTGGTACAGAATTTTAAGCGTAAAAGATATTTTATATAAAACCGCTTTACGCGCTTATCTATAAATCTGAGGCAATCAAGAGCATACAATATTTTCATGAAATGCGATGTGTCCAAATAAACTAAACAGTCCGGCAGAGATTTCTCAAATAATTCCAAAATATGTTCATACAATTATTATTATAATTAACTTTTTACTTTTTGCTCCAATTAGTTCTGCAGAATCATCATAATGCAACCTTTGATGTATTGTTTCAAGCTTTTTTCTGCCAGATATCATTTGTGTTACAGGCACTGAAGTCGATTTTATTTTGAGCATTATACTATATATAAAAATTAATGATTGGAATTTATGAATTAGTACAATCATTAGGTGGAATAAGCTTTTTAAAAACGTACCCCGTTGCATCTATGTATACCTATTCAAGACAGTATAAATTACCTTAGATATTTTTTTATAAAATAATTGTTGCATTTCAGTCCAGTAATAAACAAAAATGGCATAACAGATTTCGTTCATAGGCGTTCATTTTCGTTCAGCGGCACATCAAATCTTACTACACTATCGAAGAGTTTTTTAAAAGACATACCCCCTTATTCATAAACGCTACTTAAAGTTAAATAGTGATTAGCGATTCTTTAACCATTCATTTTAGACGTATGCAGTTTTGCACATCACTTAACTTTAATCATCGTTTATGAATAAACTCTGTGGTGTTTATTCATAAAGGTTAATTAAAGTTAAGTGACGTTAAAAGCTCAAAAATGTATGGTTAAAGAATCGCTAATCACTAGTTACCATTAAGCAACGTTTATGAATAAGGGGGATAATCCATAGCGCAATAACCACTATTTTGTGTATTTCTTTTTGTTTCGGATGTTATGTAATGATTTTAACGTAGGTATAAACGGAGGTTCTTCTACATCATTGTCTTTCAAATTTAATTTTTCATGAAGCATTTTATTACGTAACACAATTGAAAAAAAAACAACACTTACATATTATGCAGGTAGTTGCAAAAAATATTCAGTATTGATATAAAAGTACTTACGAAGGCTTTGGTCATTTTTTTTTTGCAAGAATACCTACTGTTATGAATATTGACATAACCGATTTCGAAGTTTCGATATTCATATAGATAATGACTTTATGCAGTATTTTTAATCATCAATAGAGCAAACAATAGTCGTACAAAAATTTATCATTAAGTTTCCACATAAATATCCAATAACATATTGGATATTTGCAGTGTACACGGTGGCGCGGCTAGGATGCATGCTATCTAGCCGCGCCACCGATTTTGTTAAATATCTCGCGAATCTTTCAAGTACTATTTTTAATTCTTTTCGTACAATAATGAACATATTATGTACATTTATTCTTATTAACTGCGATTCAAAATGCGACTGTGGCGCGGCCAGAAAGTACCACGCAATTATTAGACGTTATAAAAACAACTATACAAGAAGTTTGGAATGGATTAACGCTACGGTATTTCTTGCCGAAAATAGCCTGATTTGACCTGGGTTAGAGGTGTTTTCAGATTGTTGTTCTTTAAGCTTGCCCGAATGCACAGAGACAGCCTATATACCGATTTATAAGATACTTTCTAACAAAAGATACATACGGTTAAGATTCGAAAATGAAGATGTATATTATTGTAATTACTTACATTATCACTTATAATCTGCGACATTTTGGGTACAGTTCAATAACAAATAACTAACCAAATATGCAATAACAATAGGATCACTTTGTTTTCACTTATTTTTCGGTTACTGCTGTGTGCCTACTGCCGCCTAAGTATTTGCTACCATTGCCATCAATATGACATTATTATTGTTTTTTATTGAACTACCCTCATGTGTCAACGTTGTATAAGTATTTAGACGAACAGTAATTAATAATTAGTCATGAAGAAATACTTACTTATATAGGTACTTTTAATTTGATTTTTTAAATTTATAAGCAGGTAATATTCTTTACGCTGATTCCATTTGATACTAAGTAAGTACTTTTGTTTCGATACAGAGTATTTATCGCAAGATTTATTCGATGCTATAAATGCTTCGTATCGAATGAAAAGTATAGAGTAGCTACTCGTATTTATTAGTATCGGAATATCCCTAGGTATGATGATAACAGAACCGTACTGATGTATCTCTGCATCACCCAAAGTTGACAGGTAGAAATCTGGTTGATTATAAAGGCACGTATTAGCTCATAATCTGTTATTTTATATTCTATAATTTCATTATCTTATGGAGTACTGCTGTTACATTTGAGCTGGTGCTACAAAATGCCAGTGCCAATGAAATTTGCCAGACTTTGGACTCGGTGGAGAGGCGTGTGAAATGGCTAATTGGCGACCCAAATTTAGTTCAAAACGGTCTCCAAAGCCTGGAACACAGGCGAAGAGTTGTCAGAGTTCTATTACTAATTCCCCTATCTCAGTTCCATTATCGGAAGACCCGTCGTACGGCGAGTATCCACCCTTACGTTGTTGACACCACTGCGATCTGAACGAAGTGTTTCGCCTCGTCTTTTATACCGAGTACATCGAGGGTCTGAAACAATTTGCCAGAGGCGGTGTTTCCGTCTGACTACAATTTAAGTGTATTAAGACTAGAGTGAATAGACTCTTAATAAACTAGCGCGTTTTATCATTAACGATGGCATCACTGCTTACCATTAGGCGGAATTGCAGTCAAGCAATAGTATATAATTATTAAAAATAAACTCTGTGCACATTGAAATGGGAAATAGTTATCTACTACACTAATATTATAAAGAGGAAAGATTTGTATTTTTGTATGTAACGAATAAACTCAAAAAGCACTGGACCGATTTTAATAATTATTTTTTCATTAGAAAGCTCCATTATCACTGAGTAACATAGGCTATATTTAGTACTAGATTACTATAGAAATCTTTAGAAATTCTTATAAAAACCAATTCAAGGTGTAAAAAAATAGCCATAAAATGACTTTCATCGTATACGCTGCGAACAGTATTAATGATAGGACAAAAAATCTTCGACAATATTATAGAATATACCTATCAATATCCAAATAAATAATTTAATATTTAAGACTGTCTCAATACGGTGATTACTTTTTGAAATCGGACATTCCATTCAAAACATATCATAAAATAAAAAAAAAAATAGGTGTTGGCCGCCACGCAGCGCTCTTTGAGCTAACTTAATACTTACTATACTCTTTGAACTAACTCAATACTTACTATATACTCTTTGAACTAACTCAATACTTACTATACTCTTTGAAATAACTCGACGAGAGGGGCAGTCCGGGAGAAGGACGTGCACCATTGTGAGCGGTCGGCTCCTTACGCAGTGGACGAAAGCGACATTGAATATTTCGAGTTTTTTAACACATTTTTACTACGCTAATAAGTTTTAGTATTAATTTAATATCACAAATACATTATATATTGATTTAATATAGATATTAAAATTTGCGGTGTGTCGCCTTAGCGGCGGTACAAGTTGTGGCGTTCGCGTCGGTTTTTTATACAGCGTTCAGTGTTTCTGAAGTGTATTTAGTATCAGCATTGCAGCCGTGCGAAGCCGGGGTGAGTCGCTAGTTGACAATAAGAAGACAATTTTTTTACAATAGATTTTATTAGAAATTATTCAATACAATATCTAAGTTATTTTAAATGAACCGCAATCACTACGCACATTATCTGATATAAAATAACCGTTAACGTAACGTTTAACGCGTAACGTTTCATTCAGATTAATAAGCGTACATAATGAATGTAATTCGCTAGTATCTAGATGCGTTCATCATTGAAAAGACGAAACAATGTCAACAAACAAATCTTCATGTGTAAACAGCATAAAACCACCCATCTATACAATGAAAAATGCACCCAGATCACATACAAATAAGGCACTTAGTTGTAAGTCATGTAGCGTGGAGTTGCGGAGAACTTGGCGTATGACTTGATGACCTTATTTACTGCTTCTAAGAAGTCTTTCTCGGTTGCCACCTTGCGCCGAGCGCGGATCGCGAACATACCCGCTTCCGTGCATACAGACCTGAGAAAAGGGATACTTACAGTTAAATATTTCAAAGTGTATAAATAATAATTTAAGTGTAGCATGTACCAGCTGTTCGTCTAATTACTTTGCAACTGTCTAATTTCTAATTTTAATGACTGACTTACTTTTTTAGTGAACGATTTTGAAAGATTTTATAATAAAATTATTTGTGCTTACATTATGACTGGGCAATAGAATTATGACTGGCATACTTCCATGTATTTTTTTTAATGTGCGTTTTTTCGTTGTGCGTAATATATATTATATTTCCTTCTTTTTGGCTATTCGTAAGTATTATTTTGTATTTGTAATTATAGCAAATAATAGCTAGTCGATTTGATTAATAACAAGGCTACTAGAACAGTGTCAGATTACCTTTGTTTTAATGGTAATTCAGTTCATTTCAGATTGACTAACATTATAGCATGAATTATAAAAAAAATGTAGCGTAAATTGGACTTTATTGTATAAGAATTAAAGATATTTTTGAGGAATTTGTTGTATGTGCAGATTATACGTACCTAATTTCAGCGCCAGTAGAATTAGGGCACAATCTTGCCAGCAAGTCGAACCTGATGTCCCTCTCAACACTCATTGACCTGGCGTGGATCCTAAAAATATGCGCACGACCTTCCAGGTCAGGGAGACCAAACTCCACCTTGCGGTCCAAACGACCGGGACGCATGAGAGCAGGATCTAGGGTGTCCGGTCTGTTAGTGGCCATCAGGACCTGAGGAAGAATATTATTTTATTGATAGTTTTTGGTATGTGATTTCATTAGACTACGATTCAAATGTCTTCAAGGCTAGAGTAAATAGGCTTCCTTAATAAACTAGCGCGCTTTACCATCAACGACTGCATCATTGCTTACCATCAGACGGGAGTGCGGTCAAGCACTAGTTTATCCTTACTAATATTATAAATGGGAAAGTGAGTTTATTTGTTTGTTTGTTCCGCTTTCACGCCTAAACTACTGAACTGATTGCTTCGAAATTTTGCAGACGTAAAGTTAGAAGTTGGAATTAAATAATAGGATACTTTTTCCGGAAAAATTTGATATTCCCGAAGGAATTCTAAAAAGCGCTATATAACCGATCTCCACTCGGGTGCTAAAGCTAGTAATTCATAAACAAAAAAAAAGAGATAAGTCACCCATAGGGTTAAGTAATAACAGCTGCACGGGTTAAGCTGTGCTTGCCGCGGTTGGTCGGTGGATGAGTTAACATATTTACATACCAAGTCCCGTTTCGTGAGATACGACGCACTACGTTCCAGAGTTGAAGAGGTTTAAATATCTATGGGGGTAACTTCACATACCTTGATGTTACCACGGGGGTCGAAACCGTCGAGCTGGTTGATCAGCTCCAACATAGTTCTTTGGACTTCATTGTCACCACCAGCGCCGTCGTCAAATCTAAGGAGACAAAAATATTAATAAAATGAAGTGTGTTAGTGGCTAGGTTTCTGGATTTCCGGTCGGTTGATACCAGTAGGCAATGAATATTTGTCTTAACTGGCAAAATGTAGGTATATTATAAATAGGTACACCTCCAGGTGGCGACCATCGTGAAGACGGCGTGATATTATGATTTAAAAAAATGAGCTCTAAGCACTTTATAAACTGTCGGGAAAACCGCTACAGGCAATTTGTTCCGGTCCTTCGGTGTCAGCGGTATAAATGACGAGGCGAAACGCTTCGTCCGAATCGTAGCGGTGTCAAACAAGTAAGGGTGAACTCGATGTACGACGGGTCGTCCGATGCAGCATGAAGATGAATTTTAAGAAAATGGTTTAGCCTGATAGTCTATACAATATGTAAAGAAAACCCTGTCCGACCCATAAAGATAATAAAGGTTAGGTAAACACATGACCAAATAAAATATGAAATTTTACATAATCATGATATAACAATACTAATGAATTTTGAAATAATCTTTTTTCCCGTGAATTAATCCCAACTTCCCCAAAATTTTGTAAATTTTTAAAAAGTAACAACACCATTCCGAAGATATTATTAAAAGCGAAGCTCGCGCATACCGCGCGTGCCCTGCCTCCCGTCGTCCGCGGATGTATTGCTTTGGAACTTACCTCGAATTGCGAAATGGTATTCATTTTTTTAGGGATTATTTTTATTAAGTTTAGCCCGGCTTTATAGGCATTAGTAGAATCAGTTATCGATACCTAACAATACTGATGTAAAACACGATCTTGCTAGATAATGACTACTTTATTTCCCGCGTACGGTAAACCAACAAAACATATTGTGAGGTTACCCTCAATGATATCATCTTAATATACAACATCTTCCCCTTTATAAAAAAATAATAATAGACTATAATTTAGAACCACCACCATTATTATTAAATTAATTCTACATTTGATCACATTATTAATATAATCATAATCTCGTGTTCCGAATTATTTTTTAAATAACATTGCAAGTCTTTCACGTGCCCGTCTAGAAGCAGCTCGGGTTTGTTGTACTACAACAGAATCTGGAGAAGAACCAGTCGACCTAGTCACTACCCCGTCCTTGTCACACAGCTGTTCATCTATACTTCCTTCCGCATCGCTGTACGTGCTTGTCTGCTCATTTTCCTCACTGTCACTATCCTCCTTCCCATGCAAGGAAGCAGAATGTGTCGTGGTATCTCCTGTGCTTGTATCCTTTATGATATGCCGTCTATTGCGGCGGTATTTCCGACCACTCTTATCTATAAGGAAGTACTATCGGGGCTGCGGCGCTGGTGCCTGCACTTGCATATGTCGCCGACGCTTGTCTCCATCTGTTACAATTACATTTTCACCTGGTTTTAATGCAGGTAACTTTCGTGAATGCATATCGTAATATTTTTTTGATTGTTCACGTTTTGAGAGTATGTTTTTATAATCGTCATGATTGTTACGTTCTGGTCGCAATCTTTCTGTATGTACAGGTAAGCGAGTATTTAGTCGACGACCCATCAATAATTGTGACGGTGCACTAATACCGTCTCTCGGTGTTGCCCTAAAATTTAATAACCCTAGATAAAAATCTGTACCTGTAGCTAGTGATTTTTTTATTATAGCTTTCACTGTTCTTACAGCTCTCTCACTTAATCCGTTAGACTGTGCGTAATTTGGCGATGATGTTGTATGTTTGAAACACCAATCTTCAGTGTATTTCTTGAATTCCCTGGAACCAAATGCTGGACCATTGTCAGTTATTAGCTCCGTAGGAATTCCATGTCTTGCAAACTGATCTTTCATCGCTGTAATTACAGCTCTGGATCCAATATTTGTTAAGGCACTTACTTCGATAAAATTTGAAAAATAATCGACTATAATTAAGAAGTTTTTTCTATCGCATAAGAATAAATCAGCGCCAACCTTTCTCCATGGTAAATCTGGAATCGAATGCGGTATCATGGGCTCTTTCACATTGCGCGCTGCGTGCTCCGCGCAGGTGTACAGTCTGCTCCACGTCACGTGACATTCCGTTCCAAAACATGACATCACGTGCACGACGCTTACATCGGTCAATTCCTAGATGGCCCTCGTGAACGCGGGATATCATTTCACCTCTCAGATCACGTGGTATGAACACTAAGTGGTTCTTGAAGATCACACCATCGACTAGCTGAAATTCTTCTTTATATGCCCAATGTATTTTTATCATTTCTTTTAAATCCTTTTTATACCTTGGCCAACCATTTTGAATATAATACTTTAATGATTTACATTCTTGATCACTTTTTGTGGCTTCTCTGACCATACTGAGTTTACTGTCGCTAAACGGTACATTTGCTATGAGGAAACACGCTTGATCCTCCACCTCAGATGTCACTCTGTCATGCATTAGCTCTGGTAAGGCTGCTCTCGATAACGTATCTGCAACGTACATTAATTTTCCTGGTTTGTATATTACCACGAACTCATAGCGTTGCACGCGAAGCATCATTCTTTGTAAGCGAACCGGCACTGAATCCAAACTTTTTTTAAATAAGGCTTCCAGAGGTTTATGATCCGTTTCCACTATCACATCCTTCCTACCATAGATATATTGATGGTACTTTTCTAATGCAAATACTATCGCCAGCATTTCCTTTTCAATCTGTGCATATCGCCTTTGTGTATCAGTCATCGTGAGGGAAGAAAATTCTACCGGGCGGCCGTCCTGTAATAGTGCTGCACCCAACGCTATGGAGCTTGCATCCACCGTAACCACGACCGGTCGGTCGCTCGAGTACAGCGCCAATACCGGTGCGCTGCTCACCGCCTGCTTCAACTTATGAATTGCAGTCTCATGGATACTGTCCCACACCCACTCATTACCTTTTTTTAGCAAGTTTCTAAGGGGACTTGCCGTTTCAGAATAATGTGGTATAAACTTTGATAAATAATTTATCATACCGAGAAATCGCTCTAACGATTGCCTATCGTTCGGCTCTGGCATATCCATGATTGCTTTTATTTTATTTTTGTCAATCTGCATGCCTTTCTTACTAAAAGTATGTCCTAGATACGTGACCTGTTCTACACAAAATTCGCATTTTTCTCTATTAAACTTAATCCCTGCTTCCCGAGCCCTATCTAGCAATCTTATTAGCCTATCGTCGTGTTCTTCCTTAGTCCTGCCCCAAACGATTATGTCATCTACAAATGAATCTACCCCATTGAGATCCTCTAGTAGCTGGCGTATTTTTTCGTGAAATACCTCACTCGCACAGTTGACGCCGTAAGGTAGTCGTAAAAATTGATACCTCCCAAATGGAGTTCCAAAGGTACAGATATCCGCACTATCGTCATCTAATTGTATCATCCAAAATCCGGACCGGGCATCAAGCTTACTGAAATACTTTGCATTCGTTAATTTCGCAGCAATCTCAGTAAGGGTAGGTAGAGGGTAATGTGCACGGCGCACCGCTCGGTTAAGCGGCCGCGGGTCGAGGCACACTCGCAGACTACCATCCTTCTTAGCTGGCAACACAATAGCATTCACCCACGCTGTCGGATGAGATACTTTACGAATTATCCCCAAATGTTCCATATTATCAAGTTCCGCCTTTAATTTATCCCGAATCCCTAAGGGTATTTTTCTAACTGGGCAAACTGAAGGACTTGCATTGCTTTCCAAAATGATTCTGTATTTACCTGGTAATTTTCCAATTCCATGAAATAAATCATTATATTGATCTACTTTGACCGTATAAACTCTCTTGACTAATCCTAATTCTTCACTGGTATTTTTTCCCAATACACTTTGACAACATTCACTTGATATGACAAAATCTATTAAACATTTTTTATCCTTATATAACCACAACATCTGACATGAACCTAGTATTGGAATATAGTTACCACAAAAAGACTGTGCTCTTATGCAACATGGTTTAATATCATTTACCGAGTATCCTAATTTATTAAAAGTAAATAATGATAATACGTTCAGATCTGAACCTGTATCTAGTTTAAACAATTCGGTTTTTCCATTTTTGGCTAAAATTAATCGCTCAAACCACTTACTGTCTTTATGGTGTGAAGTTGTGTCCACGGTGGAGACATAGTATAACTCGTCATTACCATCACCACACTCCTGTATTTCATGTACACTTTTATTACCTCTAGCAGTACACATATTTTTAAAATGACCTTTTTTGTCGCACAAGAAACACTTTGCAAATCGCGCTGGACATCGTGCATTATCATCGTGAGCGCCACCACAAGCACTACATCTTGACTGCGTTTCGCGAACAGAATCGAACCCGCGAACCGACGACGCCGCGGTGCTTCCGACCGCTGAACCATGTGGATGCGCACGCCCACCGTATCGAGGCGACGACGCAGCCGCACCGCGAGCTCGGCCCCGCGCATCACGCGCTGCCGCCGCTGTCCCCGTCGCTCCGCTATACCTCGGTACACGCGTACTGGATAATGCGTCAACAGCGCCACTTTGCTCCCTTGATTTTGTTTTTTCTATATTACGATTCTCTTCATTAGATACCTCACTTGCTTGGCATATCTTTACCGCTTTTTCTAAACTTAACTCGTCTGTTCTCAGTAATCTATCACGTACACCTGTGTCAATTACTCCACAGACAATACGATCACGTATTAAACCGTCTTCTAAATGTTCAAACTCACAATTGTGGCATAATAATCTAAGTGCTGTTACATAAGCATCTATATTTTCGCCTTCCGTTTGATTTCGCGTAAAAAATCTGAATCTCGCCATCGTTGTATTAGTTTTAGTACCGAAGTGTTCATCGAACTTTTGTATCAATAGATCAATATCATCAGTGTCTTCTTCCTTTATTTTGAAAGTAGAATATACGTCATATCCATCGGCGCCTATTAAGTTAATTAGCAAACTGGCCTGTACATCCTTCTTTTCTTTGTACACTCCTGAGGCCTTAAGAAAAACCTTAAATTGTTTGAGCCACTTTCGCCACGCGTCAGCTCGATTCGCCGGGCCTCCTTCTAAAACTAATTCGGCCGGAGGTCTTGCGTGTTTCATAATAATACGTATTGTCTATCACCAAAATACACTAACACTGCTTTGATTTTAACTAATTATAACTTCCAAAAGCGTGATTCGTATTTATCGCTGTCACCATGATGTAAAACACGATCTTGCTAGATAATGACTACTTTATTTCCCGCGTACGGTAAACCAACAAAACATATTGTGAGGTTACCCTCAATGATATCATCTTAATATACAACAAATACCTTCACGGATCGGACAGGGTTTTCTTGTACACATGGTCATGGTCTGTAACTCTAAACTAAAACCCGATTGTTCTTTCCAGTACCATGAGTCGGGGGCCGGGAGACACTTGCACATTCTCCGCACCCTCTGTATCACAGCCTGAAATTTAGCTGGCTGGGGTTTGATAAATAATCCAGTAAAGAACAACTTACCGAGCACCGCCAATAGCATCAATTTCATCAAAGAAGATAAGACACGCCTTCTTGCTACGGGCCATCTCGAACAGTTCCCTCACCATTCTAGCACCCTCACCCACGTACTTCTGGACCAGCTCCGAACCTGAGGATAAAGGTATATTTCAATGAAAGGAAGAAAAGCAAATGCTGCTCTTCATAATATGGATCACCTTGGATAATTATATATTTTTTATTGTTGTAAAAAATAATCTTATTTAGCCTATAGGGTCAAAGGCCTCCACTAAGTCTTTCCACGATGATCGTTCTTATGCTGCCTGCATCCATCGGCTTCCCGCGACCTTCGCCAGGTCATCGGTCCACCTTGTTGGGGGCCTCCATACGCTGTCTTCCGGTACGTGGCCGGAATCAAGAACCATCGGCCATCGGTACTACTAGCAATATGCCCCGACCACTGCCACTTAATTTTAGCGACTCTTTAAGAGGCCAAGTCGTGAAAAATAATGTATGAAATAAACTTATAAATAGACAGACTTGTTTGCCTGTACAAATCATAACAGTGGTCTATTAAATTCAAAACTGTAAAAATGGTTTTGGATTCGTAACCAGCGTTTAAAGAACGTCCCGATAATGGATCAAATAATGGTGTCGACTAGCTATGCATCATCATCTTCATCGTCATTTCAACTGAAAGACGTCCACTACTGGACATAGGCCTCCCCAAGGATCTCTACGACCGGTCCTGCGCCTTTCAGCGGTATTATCCCCTCAAATGATTGACACAATAGCTATGCAGGTAATAATAATTGTAGAAATTATAAATTAACTTCCTTAAAATATACGTGTTCTGCAATAATAAATAGCTTTGTCATTGAACTTAATTTGACGAAGTAAAACATTATTGCAGATAATAAATATGCTCTAGGGGAGGCGTATCAGAAAAATGTCTAAACTTACAGACATACTTCTTTCTCAACTCCCCATACCCTTAACACACGGCAGTAACGAGTTTCTGTATCCCTAACACTAACACTAACCTAACACCCTAATTATCAGATACATGACACTAACAGTAATTTTTGCCCGCGGCTTCGCCCGCGTGGCTATCGGAAATTATGGTACACATAGTAGGCACGAGTTTCTGTATGCCTAGTATGAGTTTTCATTACGAGACTCGGATCGTCGGTATCCAGCGTCATCTCATTCTCAGTCATCTCATTATTTGAGAGTTCTTGCCATGCAGTAATGAAGCCAGTGAATCGTTGAGTCAAACGCGCTCGATATCTACGATCGAGATTCGTAATAAAAACTCCTACTAGGCCTAAGGTTTAAGGTTAAAATATAATGTTGAAATAACTAACACCAAGCACATGAAGTCACGGGTGGACGCTATTTTTTGATAAAACTCAGATATAGATTACACGTAGGTACTATCATTACAATAATGTCCTAAATATGTCGTAGTAAGCATAATATACACAATTATATATCTTCTACGATTTCAAGGTAAATCATCAGAGAGGTAACAAAACAACACAAAGGCCATTAAAATGTAACATGTCAATTTTAGTTCCCGCAACGTTGAGTCGAGGGGCTTTGAGTCGGCTCAAGAAACAACTTATTTCATCGAGCGTTAGGTAAACATGCATAAAAGGGGCCTGGTATGAGTTTTCATTACGAGACTCGATCGTCGATATCGAGCGCGTTTGGGTTTCTCATTGCTTGACCGCAATCCCTCCTGATGGTAAGCAGTGATGCGACCGTTGATGGTAAAGCGCGCTAGTTTATTAAGAGCCTATTCACTCTAGCCTTGAAGACACTCAAATTGTAGTGTGACGGAAACACCGACGCTGGCAAATTGTTCCAATCCCTTGATGTGCGCAGTATAAAGGAGGAAGCAAAACGCTTCGTCCAGATCGCAGTGGTGTCAACAACGTAAGGGTGGAAACTCGCCGTACGACGGGTCGTCCGATGGTGGAACGGAGAATGGAGAACGGATGAATCTGTGGAGGCATGAGGAACAGGGAGTAAAGTTCACTCATCCTCCATAGAAAAGGGAGGATCCTCCGACCAGACGGGTGTTAGTCTGGCGGGCACTTGCCCAATGGTTGAAATTGGCAAGCTGTATGTATGCTAATTGCACGGTAAACTCTGATTGCGAGATGTAGAATTCGTGTGACGTCAGTATGACGCGTCGTTCATTTTGTGGCGTTTGTAGGTACCGCTACAAATCTATAGTAGTCTTCCCGGGAACAAAATTAAGCCCTCCGTGTTTGTCTAATTTTGTTTTAAAATGGGGAAATAAATCTTTTATTTTATTCTTATAACAGTTATAACTCAATGCAGACATAAACGGCACAGTTATGAGGAAAATCTTCGAAATAATTAACTTGTTCATTATGCAATAGGTCGTTTGTATCACAGACCGGAAATTTTGTCAAATCCAAGAAAATAATAATGTCCTAAGATTTACGTTTTGAACATTTATAAAGTTACAGTTATGTGTTATATAAACTAACCACGCAGTATACAATAACAAAATGTACGATGTAATGACCAAAAAACCGAGATTTACTTACATTACCCACTCTAAAAATCTGACTTGCTCCCTCCTAGGCCTGACTTGCCCCAAAGGCCTGACTTGCCCCCCGAGGCCAGAAGCTGGGTACGCTCGTACGATATACAGGGTGTATCTGACATCGTAACCCAAACTTCGCGAAAAGGCAAGACCGTACGCCACTAATAAAATTATGATAGTCATTTATGTCGTTAATGAGCGGTTACAGAATTCACAGTGTTTAAAAAAAAATGACAGCTCGGCCTCTGAACGTTGCAAGCGTGCCGCCTTGCTTGTTTGTAGGTATGATGTTAATCCCTGATGTGAACTCTATTAAATCAGCTAATAAGATAGTTTTTCGAGTTTTGTTTTCATTGCGTTTTTGTGTAAGTAATTAGCGAATTAATAATTTTTTACTTTAAAATCTTATTTGGTTATAAAAGTATAGCAATTATGAACGGTCTACAGTGAAAAAAAACTACGTATATATTTTTTTAAATCATGAAAAAGCCGACGAAAAATTCCACCACTGGGTGTTCAGAATCATGTACTGGATCCATGGTATTCGTTTGTGTGTCGATGTCAGATACAAAATTTATTTTATAAATTAATACTGTGAAATGAGCACTTACAGATTTCAAAACAACAGTCAAATCCGTGTCAGCTCTTATGGTAAACTTGGGCAACTCAAGTTCCGTATCCAAAGCCTCAAAACTGAGGTAATCCCTCAGCTTGTCATCAGTCAGTGATGCAAGTGTGTTCCTCATACCCATTAATTCATTGGGTAAGATCACCATCAAGTAGTACTCATCACGCTGGAAAATAAAAAAAAAGATTTTTTTTTTTTAATTATTCCATTTAGTCACAAACAATTGGGTTATGAATTGACCAATGACGGGTAAATCTATGCTTAAAATTATTATAATGCTGAAGAGTTTGTTTGTTTGAACGCGCTAATCTCAGGAACTTCTGGTTCGAATTATAAAATTATTTTTGTGTTGCATAATCTATATATCGAGGAAGGCTTTATAAAATACTTTTTATATAAGACCACGCTGCGCCCAATAGGAGCAAAGCATTAGTGAAAAATGCTGCTATAACTGGAAAAATTGTTAATTTTTGACGTCTTCCGATGCGCTGCGCAAACGATTCAAGTTACCCAATAAATATTTATGAAATAATAATTCCTCTTTAAATAATCTAATATACAAAAAATACAAACATTGCTGGACAAAGTCGTAAGCAACAGCTAATTAATTATAATGGTGCTCATAGAATATTAAAACTATAGGTTTCCGCAAACCAATAAAATAACAAACAATAATTTTGTATGTCTAGCTGCCAATTCCAAGATTCGTACGACGCACAGACACGGAAATATATTTGAAATTGTTTGGCTATTTAGTGATTTCTAGTTTGTGGTGCCAGCTAAAGCAGTATGATTCAGTAAAACTTTCTATGAACTTAGACTCCACAGTCTTGATTAAATCTCAATAACAAGAAATCCTAAGTAGGTACCTCCTATTAATATTTTAAAAGATAAAGTTTCTCAGAATTGATGGATATCAATTGCTCTTTTACGCAAAAACCGTTAAACGGATTTCAATGAAATTTGGCACACATATTTTTTAAAACCAGGGCGGCAATCGCGCTAAAATAATTCAACCAAAACAGAATTGGATCGTAACCAAACCATAACTTTTGTTATGTTTCGTATCGCGCTAACCTTTTGACAGATGGTTTAACCATAACTGGACCGCAATTGGAACGTAACCGCTGTCAAATGTAAAAGTTGAAACAAAGCTAACTTTTTCTGTGCCATTTGTCAAACTTACGTCTAAACGATTAGATTTACTCATAATTTATTTAGTTTTAATTAATATATCTGATGAAATTTATCACTCATACATTGATTTTACTTCAATCGAAGTTAAAACTTTAGCGCGATACGAAATTTGTTCGAAACTAAACCATAACTTTAACTAGATTAGACACGAACAAGAGTTAAACTTCTATTATGTTATTTAGCGCGATTACCCCCCTACCTCCTAATCGGCGAACACATTTTTGTCAAATGATTGCGATTACAGCATTAATACAGCATTAATACACTAGGATTTTTATTCTGATGTGTAATGTAATGTACATATTCAATAATACTATATAATACTAATACTAATACTAACGTATATACAAAATGGCAATTAAAATACGACAATAAATTAAACATCGTATACTTCAACACATTCTTAGTCTACCCATAAAAAATCATATAAATATGTCCATTAGTATAGTCACAGGAAATTATTTTTAATTTCTTACATTTTCTACATGATTTACCTACATATTGATAAGGAAGCGCTTACAGGTTGATGACCGCCGCATCCAGCAGTGAATAGTGGCGCGACAAAAAAAGGAAAGTCGATATAAGACCGCGCTGTCGCCGATCGGAGGTCAGAGAAAACATATTTTAAAGGATGTTCTATTCCATTTCCAATTTTATGCGATTTAGTTTGTTTGAAATGTTCATTTTTTTATTTGTAACGCTAGGTTTTTTTCTATGGTTTAGGATTATTTCTATGTACCAGCATTGTCCGTGTTTTCATTTATTGTCGTATTGTCAGCACCACTCTGTATGCTAATGTAATACTCACATTTATTATTTGTACTAACACTTATTATTATTCATTCCCACAAGTCAAAATACGCATTCCAGCACTATAGGGCGCTGTTCTGATCATTTTACACTGGGGTAAAATGTGGTGTAGTGGAAAATAATCAGAACAGCGGAACTAATAAGTGTGAGTATATGTGTATAATTAAATAAAATAAATAAATATAAATAAATATATACGGACAAATCACACAATCAGGAAAAGATCGTTTTTCCATCATGACCTGGCCGGGGATCGAACCCGGGGCCTCCACGTCGCAGGCAGGCGTGTTGACCGCTGCGCCACGGAGGACGACAAAGTGAATTATGAGTGAATTATGTACATTACATTACAGGTGTTCCCATGTAATCGAAACTTATACTGATAAAATCACCGAATCACGGGCCTCAACTTGTCATCTTTACAAAGTTATTTTTTGTTTATGCGAAATCTAAATATAGTTGGTTCAGAATAACTTAATCGATTCCAATAATTTTTACACAATGTTATATTTTTTCCCAAATATATTTAGAAATTGTTGTAGATTGGTTGCGAAGTGGAGATCATAGTACTTGCGCCGCGCGCCACAGCTGACGCCAGAGGTCAACGAACCGCGCTCGCCCGCGGAGCTTTAACCATATTTTTGTTTGGACATCCAAAGAATAGCAAGCTCATAAGTTGGTTATTTTTCATTACATATATATTTTTGAAATTTAGTACATAGATTCTTTATGTAAAAATACTGGACACGTGTTTGGTGTTTCACGGGTTCACAAGATATTCTTTAATAAAATGAAACTTCATAAAACACTCTTCACTTACCTCAAAAGGCAATACAATAACTTTGGCATTACTAGTTTTATCCATACCGGTCCTGAACATCTTACGTATACGCATGGATTGAACAGGTTTCGATTGACCATTGCTAAGGCGAAATTCCCTAGACAACGTTGCTTCTACTCTGAACGGCACTTCCCACAGACCTTTAAAGTAAATTGCATTCACCAGAACAATTTGCGTCGTATAATCGAGAGCATCTGGAATAAAAGAAAAAATATGTAAAAATACTAAAATGTCAGTAGATTGGCAAAAAAAAAACTTCTTATTTTTCCTCTTGCTCGTTTAATAACAGCTTTATTGTAAGTTATTTAAATACTTTTTAATTAAAAAAAAAAACTTATGTCTCCTTCATCTTCATAATACTGTTATTCATATTCATTCATTATTACTTGTATTTCTTTGTGTTTTGTATGTGCATGTGTTTCCTTCAATACTTGGACATCAGCCTTCCAAGAGTGGAGGTGTTTCTCACGAATGTTAATGAATTTTTAATTACCTTGACAACATTTTAATGCGACAATAACTTGCAATATTATGCAACTTTCAATTTATGATGTTCAATGTTGGAATTTAAATTTACAAAGAAACTGCATATGTTCATATATAGCAAGGGACAAGTGAATTTATGAAGAAGAACAGTTTAAATAAAGACCAGAGATGAATATAAAACATGTGATATAACTGGTTTAAGTGCGTCGCAACGGATACCTCAACGCCATCAATCCACCAACCTTTCCCACATGATGCAAAAGCCAAACCAAATGAGAAGAATCAGAAATTCAGAACATATCATGTAAATCTATAATATAATCTCTGTCGCCGTCAGATTTTGAATTCCGTTAGTATATAAACTTATCATGGTTCAGGATCGGTCCTATTTCACCATTAGAGGGTTTTTTTTTTGGTTTGTGGTTGATTTTAGTTTACCTGTATGACATAGAAAACAATTGATATTCATAAATTTTACAATGAGGTGGGATTTCAAACTGGCACACAACACGTATATTTAAATACACGTCTGGCATATCCGGGGTTATCACCGTACCGTGCTAAGTGGCGTCAATAGATACATGATTTTGAATGCGGCGAAATTTTTGCTTCAGTTATTAAAACCACAACTCCTCGTTTATCATTTGTGACTTCAAGTGATAGATTTGTGAACGGAACCCATGTATACATATGTAAGCTGCCACATCCTAATTCTGTAATTTTAACCCTATTCATATAACCTAATGCTTTTAAGGTCGAGCATTGTGTAGCTTGCTAGCATATGGTAAATAAGGTTTAATTAACAAACTTAGTATTACATAAAATCAAGTGTTTTCAAACTGAAGAGACAGCTGTAATGCTGGGGAACTTATCGCGCCATTTCTACTTCAAAGCGAAAGGGAAGTGTGGTGAGTGGGAACTAGGAAGTGGTGAAGAGTGGGGGGGGGGGGGGGGGTTAATAATTATGACGTTCATAACTAATTTGAATAAAGGATTTTTGATTTGATTTGAAACGAAAGTGGGCGACATAGCTCACAGAATAGGCAAACTGAACCGATGACTCTTGATGGCTGTTCTTGTCTAAATTGGCGGGCGAAGATTCAGAAAGCAGCCTACAAAACCGGGCTAAACTTAAAAAAAAAATCCTCCTCAAAAAATTAATATTATTTCGAAAAAGCGAGTTAACTTAATGCATGTGCGGTGGGCAACACGTTAGGCATACATGCGCGGGTGAAGGGGGGCAGGGCAGGCGGCACGTGATCGCATCGCTATTCGCTCCGTCCCAAATAGTGTTGTCACTTTTTTAAAATTACCATGTTTTGGGGAAGTTGGAATTAATTCCGGAAAAAAAAGGTTATTTAAAAATTCATTAGTATTTTTACTATGATGATTATGTAAAATTTCATATTTTATTTGGTCACCTGTATACCTAACATTTATTATCCTTTTGGGTCGGACGGGGTTTTCTTTACATGTTGTGTATATAAATTACCTGGTGCGATAAGATTTTGGATCTGGTTATCCGTTCTAGATGCGACCCAGCTGTTGATCTGGCGTGCAGCTGCCTCTGCTCTTTGGAAAGCAAGACTCGTGACGTCACTGTTAAAGCTGTTTATGGCAACGTTCCTGAAGTTTTTATCGATAAAAAAATCTTCTGATACGAACAAGTTGTTAACAACTCTCAGGATATTGCGGGAATTGCGACTGCGAGACTGGAAAAGAAAAAATGTTATAGTAGCTTCTTTTTAGAAGAGACATAAATTTGACTTCAGTAGGCCTAGTATGAGTTTTCAATACGAAACTCGTTCGATCGTATCTAGCGCGTTTGGCGCTCTCATTGGTTGATAGTTCTTACGACCTTGAAGCGGGCCAATCGCTGAGTCAAACGCGCTCGATATCGGCGAACGAGTTTCGTAATGAAAACTCATACTAGGCCTACTGGTTACTTCGTCTACAAGAATAGTAAGAAAGTAAGCCGCGAACTGTCATGAAATGGAATAACTCTTTCATGGATGCTGGTAAAAATCTATTCAGATATGCTGATTATGCATTGTAGAATGCTTTCAGTATTCGTTTTTTAATAGGTAATGTATGTAATACTGGACTAGAACAATTTGCCAGCGGCGGTGTTTCCGGCGGACTACAATTTAAGTGTCTCCAAGGCTAGAGTGAATAGGCTCTGAATAAATTAGCGCGCTTTACCATCAACGATTGCATTATTGCTTACCATAAGGCAGGATTGCGGTCAAGCACTAGTTTATAATTTATATAAAAATAATGGCGATACGGGCAATGTCTGGAACTCCATGACAATGCGCGTATTAGTTTTTTGATTTTTGATTTCTAATATTCTATATTGTGCCGTAGTCTCATCAAAATACGTCTATATAATAATTGCATATATTCCCAATTCCCATTCTATCCTTAAAATCGAACTAATTTAATACTACAATACTCACACGAATATCCTCAGAAACCGAAGCGTAGGCTGGTGGGGTCGCCTCGCTTGACATATGCAGTGCATTTGTGATCTGTGCTTGTGTTTGCCCCGATGACCCTTGCTGCAGCAGAGCCAGGAGAGAGGTGATGGAAAATGGGGACAACACTACGTTGCCCGAATGAACACCATCAATAGTCTGCAATATAATACACAATAACCTAAATTTAACAAAAAATACATAAGAATACACATTTTGGCTAAATTTAATTCATATAGTTATAAACGATAATATTTAAAATATATGTTTAAGAGATTTTTTTTAACCATAATGCTACGCAACTGATCAGAGAAAAAAAAGATAATTCATTCATCATCATCAACATTTTTTATCGTTCCACTGCTGGGCACAGGTCTCCTCTCATACAGAGAAGGATTGAGCGTAATCACCAGGCTTGCTCAATGCGGGTTGGCGATGTCAGACTTAAAATCCAGGTTTCCTCAATATGTTTTCCTTCCCCTTTTAATCAGTCAGTCATTGGTGTCCAAGATATACTTAGAAAGTACATATAACTTAGAAAAGTTAGATTGGTACTTGCCTGACCTGGAATCAAACTCGGACAGTAATATACTAATAATTCATTTTACGTACCTTTAATAAATTTAATCCGAAGTTTGTCACTGAGTGTAACAATGAATCAGAACCTGGAGCCTGCTCAGTAGGGAAGTTGAAATCCGATGAACTAGGCATAGCATTGAGTTGGGTCTGAGGTACATTCGGTCTATTTGGTGAATTTTGGGGTACAGCGACTGATGGCCTACTTAATGATATCTCGGGTTTACTTTGACCTCCTTGCGATCTCTGAGGAGCCCTTTGTCTGTCTTGTCCTATCTGAGATGAACTTGGTACTCCTAGTGTTATCTGCTGAATATTCGGCCAATTTTGTTCTGGTTTTTGTGATATATCAGGATTTTTCTGCCCATATTGTGTTTTCTGAGGTAAATTTTGTCTGATTGGTGACACTTGGGACAAAAATGTCGTCGCTGGTGATGATACCTGTCTGTTTAAATTGTTCCACTTATCATTGATAGGTACTGGTTCATCAGTCGAACTCAATTCTGATCCAACACTCTTTTGGATTTCCACTGATGGTGACAGCTGTTGCTTGTTCGGTAAATCATTTTGATGCATTCTTCTTTGTGCATTTTGATCTAGTTCATTGAGATTTGGTATTGAAAGTGGTAAAACCGGAATAGCGTCAGGAGGGTATCTAAAACTTGAACTTAGAAATTCTAGATCACGTTGAAAATATGGATCTAATGTCTGAACGTTTAACATCAAACAGCAAAGCGTTATACCTGTAATTAATTGCATTTTTTGTTTAAATCTGGGCCAATTTTCCATCTATTGAAAGTAAGATTGAATCTGAGTGAAATAAAAAAAAAACACACACAAATAGTCTCTTTTAAAACAATGCGCCATAATGATTATGGACATCGTTATGAGTAAATTAATACTTGTCCCGAAATCGCAGCACACACCAGGAAACTACAATAGTATACGGAAAAGGGCATATACACAATTAACGTGTATATGACGTCATTCAAGCTGTTTATCTCTGTCTCTAACTTATAGTATATTTAAAATCAGTAGGATATCCTTTGAATCACAAATTGTGTTATATCAAAAATCAGCAACATTTTGCTAAAACACTGACGTCTGTTTTAAAACCTGTTTATCTTCTTTTATAAAATGTCAATAATACTTACTCTTTAACAACATAATTAGTGTATTCAAAACAGTTTAGTTTATTTATCACGTGTTGACCCCAGCTATGTATAGCTATTAACTTTTAAATTACTTTATCAATGCGCAAGCGCACACTTCACATGCACTATCCACTGACACCGCCGGGCGAATGGCCAAGAGGGACAGAAACAGTAAACAAGATATCGCGAATAAAAAGCCGTTTACTAGCATCAAAGAAGTTTAAACGTTTTCCCTATTAAATAAAGTTACATTTGCATTGGCCTTAAGCTCCGAAATATTATTTGGTTAGTACGCGACTTGTCATTCTACATAGAACGTAACGCTAGATAACCATACGGTTCAATTTAAATAAAAAAGCGTAGATGTAGTCTGGTTTAATGAATTGGATTTCCCGAGAACAGCCGGTTTGTGTTTTTCCTTAGTAAGCCTTATTAAATATTTAAAAATATACTCATAATGGTATTTTATGAAATACTATCAAGATGCGCAACTTGGATGAATTTATCAAGTTTCTGTCGATGAGATTAGCACGGGATCGGAGATCCTAGTCTGATATTTTTATAAATTTGTCATTCCAACACGATTCCATTGTCATTCCTTTGTCATTGTGCTAAAAGTTCGTAATCTGTTACATTCATATTGATCGATCAATTATCAGTCAGCCGTCTCGTAATGGAATGGTGATAGAATGACATTGGCGTATTGTCATCATTATAAATATAAAACCACCCATTAGTATAAATGTTTTGTCAAATACTAAGTACTCAATTTGAACATTTATTAATATGGTGTGGAGTGTCAGTGACTGCCCACTGGAAAGTCATAATGACGCCATTTTATTGGTATTTTTTTTTTCTAGCGCTTGACCGCAATCCCGCCTGATGGTAAGCAGTGACGCAATCGTCGATGGTAAAGCGCACTGGTTTATTAAGAGCCTATTCACTCTAGCCTTGAAGACACTCAAATTGTGGTCCGACGGAAACACCGCCGCTGGCAAATTGTTCCAGTCCCTCGATGTACGCGTTATAAAGGAGGAGGCGAAACGCTTCGTTGGGATCGTAGAGGTGTTAACAACGTAAGGGTGGAACCTCGCCGTACGACGGTTTGTCCGATGGTGGAACGGAGATGGGGGAATTAAATCATGCAATTCCCTCTCACACTCCCCAAAATGCATCCTATAGAATACCGAAAGGCTGGCTACTCTACGTCTATGCTCTAGGCTTTGGAGACTATTGTAATAGCAGACTAGCGCTCCGGGACGAAGGAGTGGGTCTCGTGGCTAAATGGTATCACATGCACTCGTCCATTAAAGATTAAACTACGCTTGCCGTGGTTGGCCCGCGGATGGGGACGTCTTTATACGTCGTGTTATCCAGGTACTAGGTTATGGCGATCAGACAGGTAGTCGTTTCGAGTGCGTAAAATACTATTATTCAAGTCATCATCATCATCTCAGCGTTAATCCCAGTAGCATAGGAAGCTTTTTCAGCTTTGGAGTCTTGGGTCCGCTTTTACCAGTCTAACTTTTTTTTTTTTTTTTTTATTAAATATAAACCAGCGCTTGACCGCAATCCCGCCTGATGGTAAGCAGTGACGCAATCGTTGATGGTAAAGCGCACTAGTTTATTAAGAGCCTATTTACTCTAGCCTTGAAGACACTCAAATTGTAGTCCGACGGAAACACCGCCGCCGGCAGATTGTTCCAGTCCTTCGATGTACGCGGTATAAAGGACGACGCGAAACGCTTCGTCCGGATCGTAGAGGTGTTAACAACATAAGGGTGGAAACTCGCCGTACGACGGGTCATCCGATGGTGGAACGGAGATGGGGGAATTAAATCGTGCAATTCCCTCGCACACTCCCCAGAATGTATCCTATAGAACACCGAAAGGCTGGCTACTCTACGCCTGTACTCTAGGCTTTGGAGACCAACTCGAGTTAAATCAGATTCACCAATCAGCCTCTTCGCACGCCTCTCCACTGAATCCAAAGTGGCCAGGTGACACTTAGCAGCACCAGCCCAAATGTGGCTGCAGTACTCCACACACGAACGGACCTGTGCTTTGTACAACATTAGAAGCTGCCCTGGTGTGAAGTACTGCCGGACCTTTGCGATTACACCAAGTTTTCTGGCAGCCACCTTGGCCTTGGACTCAATGAACCGCCCAAAGTTTAGGTTCGAGGAAATCTCAACACCCAAAAGCTGAAGGCGGTCGGTACACTCCAAGGATACATTCCGAAAAGTAGGAGCCAAGGTGAACGGGCTCCTTTTGGCGGTGAAAAGACACGCCTGCGTTTTGGCGGCATTGAATGCTACAAGATTGGCATTGCCCCATTCGGAGACTGCCTGAAGTGCAACACTCGTTCGCTCTACCATGGCCTCTCTATCGGACCGGATTGATTCCCTACTAGCCCGAGCATCCGGCAGGTATCTCTCCACGACTGTCATTAGATGTTCGCTTGGCAACCGGGACCAACGGCCTAACGTGCTTTCCGAGCCACGACCAGACTAGTGCAAATATTCATATTCATGCATACAAATATTTACACTCCGCGGGGATCAAACCCACGCCTCCTTGCGCAGCAGCCGCGTTCGCTACCGCTACGCCACGGAGGCTGTCAAGCTAGTCTGGAAAGATACTATTATTCAAGTCTTCAGGCAAATGTATTGCACCGCTTTCATATTTTCTAATTATTGCCTTTATTTTGTACACTTCAGTGTAAATATGCAATAGCAAAAGTGCTTGGAAAAAGCATTACTCTAATACCGTGGAATACTTACGTCGTTACAGTTTCAGGGGCGTCATTTTTGAGTGTGAGCCAATCAAGGATACGTCTCATCTGTTAGTCATTTGATAATAGGTAGATACAATTGATGAGGTAGGAGTTACTGTTACCACTTAGTCCTTTCATGGTTTTAGGTGACCAGTTCAATGCAGCCACCCTAAACCAAAATACTATATTTGTTACCATATCGTTCTATAGTCTTGCATCCACCAAGAATCGCCCTTAGATCAACTTACATAAGTATACAGGCATAAATGTGAGTTTCGGATCGTTTTCTTTTCGAATATCGGGCCTCTGCGAGTTGGCTTTAACTCTTCATAGGCCTTGCATTGCTCCAGGACCCCAAGCACGGAAGACATTGAAGATATTTGAAGAAAAGAACGGTATTTCCAATGATAATTTTTATTTTAAAGCGGTCTTTTCATCAATCACTGATAAATTATAATACATTCAAAAGTCCAAACTGCTTAGGCTTAAGAAAAGGATAATAGATTACATTTTGTCGTTTATATTTTTGACCTTTGAGGCATTAGGCCGAGTTATACATACGTCCTAATGCTTCTAAGGTCGAGATTTGTATGGCTTCATGCTTTAAGATATTCACATTAGTTATAATAGGTTACCATAACAGATTTATATTATTAGACTAAGAGGTAATTTTTCAATGGACAGATATATTTTATATATATATATATCCACTTAACCGTTAATATTATCCTATATCCCATATGTACGATTAAGTCGATATGTACAGATGACAGCAGGTCAAGCTACCACAAACTGTCAAATATTCTTAACCCTTAATACTTTAGCAATAAAGTTTAAAATCTAATAAAGAAATATGACATACTGTAGTAGCTTAACGTGCTGTCGTCGGTATTTAAATTTACATAACTTATTTATAATGAAATATCGTCGCGCCTGTACTTTGGAGGTACCTTTAGATATTAAAGCAAAAAAAAAACATACAAAGGACAGATAAATTACTTATAACATGGAAATAGCGAGGGAGTCACATAGTAATATCCGTTTATGGAACGAATGTATTATTAAAGGTCGTTTTTTTCTCGGATTAGTTGCATTACAGCCGTTCTATCTAAAATTATAATCAACTCATTAATCAAAAAATCATTTCAAGAATACAACAAAGCCATATAGGTACGAACGTTGCACGTAACGGACGTAACGCGACTAAGTCGAAATAGTTGGGAATTAGCACAGCATAAGGTCGAATTTTGATTGGGGGATGAGATATTATAGAGAGAATATACTTACATACTAAATACATTGGCACATAACATTGAACTATTTAAATCTTATTTTTTTTTACTCGATACCATAATAATATTTGTTTGAAATGAGTATCAGTAATAATCTTTTATTGGGTCAAACACAAATTCTTTGAAGTCAGTTGCTTTTTGTAATTCTAATCCAGTCAGTCAAAATATTGTCAAGTTTTCTATTCTTATTTGTCATTTTATGATTGTTCCAAAATTATTCTTAGTCTAGTAAATTTTTCAATAAGTCCGTTTTAAATCAGTATATCTTTAAAAGGCGACATAAATTAGAAAATATTTTAATCTTAGTTTCAATCAACGAAACTGTCCTCTAAATATTATTCCAAATATCTGTCGGTAAATCATTAATTTTCGTTAAATAAACAATTTATTTTAGTTTAACTTAGGTAAGTTCAACTAAAATAAATTGTAAACTAATCTAAAATAAAAATGTCTGATGTAGGTACTTCAGCCATTTTTACTTATAAGTCTTTGACTTTTTACAATATTTCCCCAGCAAAAGTAAGCATTACACAGTTCATTTAATGTGTGACAATAACAACATAAATTTAGTATAAAAATCTAACCTAACCTAGCTTCCCTCACAATTCCTAGCATCTCAGTCAGTCAGTCGTCAGTTTATTGGAAGCTCGTATAATTCGCTGTGCGATGCAGCATGGCGGCATGCCATAGTGTTCCAATGGGGCTTTGTAATCATAAAAAGGTGCCGCCACCGTGCGTACAGCTCGACGAAGAATCGAACAGAGGTAGGAGAAATTTGGAGCTTTCTTCTCTGCAACTATGTATCTGTAAATTGTTAAAAAAAGATAATATTTATATTGTACAATCTATAAGCTTAAAGACTCAAAATAATAGTAATAACAACATTATACGTATATAAAAAAGAAAATAAAGAATTGTAGTCATCAAATTTCAAAACAAGAGTCCGCGTGTATAGCGTTTATCGATGCTGACTTTCTGTCTAAAATTAAGCCAAGTCACTTGAAGAGTCAACTAACCGCTAGACAATTTCGACCCCATGGCCCTTCGGACCCTTCCCTTTTTCATGGACTAAGACCCACCCGGGTTCCTTCACTTGCCTTCACACTCTGGTAGGACCCCATAGCCCTAATATATCAACTCAAAGCGGCTCGAACATAAACCCTACAAGATTGTAAGACAGAACGAAGATCGACAGAAGATTGACGTAGATCGAAAATCGACAGAACAAAAAATAAATTGATATGCATATATTGGTTTTAACTTAAACAAGTTGCACCTGTTTCACCTATTTCATCCGCCTGCTTATCATATAATTATCAACTCCCAAAATTTTAAGACCCAGTAAAAAATATAAACAACTACTTATCAACAAAACCGGAATGAAAACAATTAAATCGTAAATCAAGATTTTTTATGGCAAGACAATTAGAATTCTACTTAGACCAATAGTAACATGAAAAACATACCCAATTATTAATAATAGTTAGATAATTGTTATGTTTTCCTTTGTCTGTATGCGATAGGAAGATGTACAGACGACAGCACATTAAACTACTACAGCCTGTCAAATTTCTTTATTAGATTTTCAACTTTAGAGCTAAAGTATTAAGGCTCAAAGTTGAGTTGGAATATTTGACAGTTTCGGGTAGCTTAACCTGTTGTCGTCCGTACAATAAGGTAGGTGAATATGTATCATTGCAAGCATATGGCGCCAAAATTATAAAATAAATCTCCTCAAAATTACAAAAAAAATCCAAATTATAGTTCTTCCAAAAGGTCTCGTCTGCTGTAATAGCGAGCTAAAAATGTGTGTATAGGAGGTTTTAGCCCAACAATATTTTGACAGTTGAACAAAATTCATTGCGTCATTTATGTTATAAAGCAGACACATTTTTCTAATATATGAAGCAATCGATTAAAAATATTATTTAAAACGATTCAGATTATGATGGATAGCGTCTTATGTGAACCCAAAATTCCGGTTAAGCTTCAGGGACAGGTCTATAAGATCATCATTAGACCTGTTCTCCTGTATGGCAGCGAGGCGTGGCCTGTGCTTGAGCGACACAAGCAGGAGCTGCGTGTCACGGAGATGAATATGCCGCGGTGGATGTGTGGAGTTGCGCGGAAAGACCGCATCAGGAACTCCCGCATCCGTGTCAGTCTTCCTGACCGTGACATAGCAGACAAACTGCAAGTGGGTCGCCTACGCTGTCACGTCTGTCTGTCTGTCATGTCTTACGAAAACGTGTTATGTGGGTAACAAATGTCTTGCCATGGCGGCTCGCCGGGGCCGGAACAAGCGAGGTAGACCAAAGAAGTGCTGGCTTGACGATGTAAGAGATGACATGCGTGTCAACAATCTCACACCACGGGATGCCAGAGATCGTGCGAAATGGAGGAGTAATTGTAGGAAAGCGGACCCTGGGCGAAAGCTGCGGATGCAACGGGGATTATACGCTGAGATGATGATGATGATGATGATGATGAGTGTCTTATGCGATCATGGTGCTGGCCCTCAGTCCACTTTACAACACACACATACAATTTACATACACGTCGATTGTGTTTTTGACACATTTTGTGACGAGTGGAACAAAAAGAGACTAGACAGGTTTATGTGACGAAAACTAAGCCGCGAAATGTCATACATTATGTCTACATGAATCATTCGTCATACTTTTTTTTAATGTATCGCTCACCTTGTAATATATTGACAGACATATCAGGAAAAAATTTGAAACTGAATTTATTATATGTATACTAGCTGACCGGCAAACGTTGTTTTGCCATATAAATAATAGATTAAATTACTAAAATGGCTATTAAAAAATAAGGGTTGATCGTAGAACGGTGAAAATTGGGGATTGTATGTATTGTTGTATGTTGTATCATAAAAAAATAGAAATTAAAAATTTTGTCTAAAAAATAAAAAAAAAATTTAGGGGTGGACTACCCCTAACATTTAGGGGGATGAAAAATAGATGTTGGCCGATTCTCATAGATACCGGTTAAGCACAAAAAATTTCATCAAAATCGGTCGAGCCGTTTCGGAGGAGTTTAAAGCCGAACACCGTGACACGAGAATTTTATATATTAGATTTATTAGCGTCTATACTAGTACCTCGAATCTGTTGAACACTGCGTTTGGTTGCTAGTATAGACATGAATCTGTAACAACACGTAAAAGTAACTCGTATATTAATTCCATCATTATACGTACATGGTACACATTTGCAGTCGTGGCAACAGCTCCTTCTTCCTCAGCAACAACAGCGCGTTTTTGACAGCGGCCACTGCGATGACTGACGGGTACTCGGCACAAAGGAGCCGGTGCACCAGCAGACCACACATGGCTAGGAACGTAGCTGCCACTTCAATTTCACTAGCGTTGCGCGTGTCACACCACCATGATAAGTAAGTTATGTAGTCTTGAGGGACTATTGGCGTGCTTGGGAAGTTCTGTAATAATGAAATATGTACAACTCTTTCTTTGCCTTAATCAATTCGGAACAGAATTAAGCTAAAAATTAGTAGCATCAATCAGTTTCTGTAACATGCATATAATAGGACATGAATACTTTACTTTTCCCTTTTTTGGGTGTGGAATCAAAAAAATCTTCGCCTAGTCTGGTCAATATGGGAGGGATCATCAGATTTTTTCTGCCTAAAACCCACATATACCTTCAGTTCAGTTGCCTTTCGAACAACCCTCGGCCCTGGTAGGCATTGGTCCTAGCGGACCACATTAGTTATAACTGACATTTCTATGAGGCGCGCGTAGAATATGTTCAATGCGTCGTCGACCCGGGTCATGTCCTTACCGGACGGCGAGTTACCCATTACTGGCCATTTTTGTTCATCCCGGATATAGTCATCGGCTTCGATATTCAATTTTTTTTTTTTTGTCTTTTGTGGTGCATATATCCATTATCTCATGTAAGTGAAAGTGGGTAATTCAAATTTTGTTATATTAAAACATAAAATTGGAAATGTATTTAAGAATTCCACTGTTAATTTTCTTTTATTCTTGCATCATTTTGATCTGTATTCTCATTGCAATAAGGTTGATGACAAAGATAATCAATTAACTGTAAAAAGGATTGTAAACAATCTTACCTCTTATTCACATAATGATTGCAAATACTAAGAGGTACTTAGTTTTGTTTACGTATTTTATGACAAGATTAAACAGAAACTTGTTTCCTCCAAGTGTCACGAGCCAGATGGTTGAGGATAAATTTGGGTAAAACCAGATTTTCTTCATATATAAAGGGTGTATCTGACATCGACGCACGAACGAGTACCATGGATCCAGTACATGATTCTGAACCCCCCAGTGGTGGAATTTTGCGTCGGCTTTTTCCCGATTAAAAAATAATAATATGCATTTTTTTTTTCATTTTAGACCGTTCATAATTGCTATGCTTTTATAACCCAATAAGATTTTAAAGTAAAAGATAATAAATTGATTAATTACACAAAGAGCGCAATGTACATAATACTAGCGCAAAACTATCCTATCAGCTGATTTAATATAGTTCGCATCTGAAACACGCACGGCGGCACGCTTGCAACGTTCAAAGGCCGAGCCGACACTTTTTTAAACACTGACATTTCTGTAACCGCTCATTAACGACATAAATGACTTATAATTTTGTTATTGGCATGCGGTGTAGCCTTTTCACGAAGTTTGCGTTACGATGTCAGATACACCCTGTATATATACGTCTAAGTTTGTCTTTGGTGAGAATAAAGAGCTTCTAGCAAAAAAACAAAACTGGTGTGCTTTGACTTTCTAAAAAAAAAAATGTCATTTAAAAGAGTATAAGCGAAAGTCGCAACTGTAGTCTATCACGGAGAATTGAGGAAAATGTGAGGAGAGTTTTGGAGTTTTTGACAGGAGAGCTAAGATGAATGTCACGCTCGTTTTTCATTGGACTTTTAAATTATGTAAAATATAGTGTCGTTTACTACATAAAAGCGCGTGATTTTTGTGATAAAAAGTGCATTCAGTGAATTATAATTCATAAAGGACATTGAAATATCGCAGCATAGTGGCCACATCATTACTTTGCATTATATCTCCCCGTAGTCGGCTCACGCGGCCGTTTTTTCAACTGTCATCGGCGATATCCGCCATTATTGTGAAATTTTTTTTAAAGAATTTCTATAATTTGTTACACCGCAAAATTGTGGTATCTAACCACAGGGGTCATTGAAGAGTTGAAGTAGTATTCACTCTAAAGAAAAGAGGAGTGTTTTGAGTCTGAATGTCACTGGCTATAAAAGAAGGCCAAAGTAGCGATGGGTGAAATGTGTAAGTGATGACTTGCTTAAGGAAGCGGTGACTACGGAGACGTCTAACAGAGAGATCTGGAAGAAAAAGGCATATGGCGCCAACCCCAAATAAATTGGCATAAGGGCGTGAAAATAAATTATTTCCTCGCACTTTGCCAGCGTGCTAGATTACGGCCCACTCCCCTACAGTGGGAACATTATAGGCTGATTACGTATGTAATTAAAGGGCAGGAAAATGATGATTTGACAAAATCTAAATATCAAATCTATACTACACGGTGGCGCAATAGAACGTGCATTTTTAAAATAATTATTAAAAAATAAATACAAAAGGTATAGTTAAAATAAAACTAAGCAATTATTAAGTGATAACTGAAGTTTATTTTTTAAAAATAACATTATCTAAATGATGACCCTCTCTACGTTGGCACTCCTCTAACCGCAAACGGAAATTACCGAAAACTTTCTTAAGTAGTGCTGGTGTGATTGCTGCCATTTCACCACGAATATTCTCCTTGAGCTGACTGATGTTTCTCGGATTATTGGTGTAGACTTTGTGTTTGAGGTATCCCCACAAAAAAAAGTCAGGAGGCGTCAAGTCTGGACTGCGCGGAGGCCGTGGGATATCACCTCTTTTCGATATCAGTTTGCCAGGGAACATCTGCTTCACAACCGCCATGGAGTCATTTGATGTGTGACTGGTAGCTCCGTCTTGTTGGAACCAAGTCCTAGAGTTCTTTATTCTTGAATTTTCAAGTTCTGGGGCCAAAAAACCTTCCAACATCGCAACATAGCGTTCGGTATTAACAGTGATGTTTTGCCCCCGTGCGTTTTCAAAAAAATAATGACCAATTATTCCTTTGCCAGAGATTGCGGCCCGAACTGTCACTTTAGGGCTATGTAACGGTTTTTGATGTTTAAGTCTGGGATTCCTGACGACTGTGACACAGTTCATACTAGTATAGTCGTCAACGTTATCTCTTATAAATAAGGAATATATAACTACCATGATTTTGTATATAGAATAAGAGAAATTTGTAATTCTTGGAGTGTTCAATAAACTATTATTATTATTATTATTATTCTCACTATTCCAATAAAGACAATTTTGGCGGTTTACGAACCCATTCATATGAAAATGTGCCTCATCAGAGAAAAGGATGTTTTCAAAATTTGAAAACCGATTGAACATTTCATTAGCAAATGTGAGCCGTGCTATGAAGTCAAAGTCTATCAATTCTTGAGTTAATTGCAGCTTGTATGGATGCAATTTAAGATGCAAGTTTAAAATTCGTTGCAAACTTCGTCGCGATATGTTTAGGACAGACGATCTCTTGCGAGTAGACATTTGTGGATCTTCTCGTACCGACTGCTTAACACTCTCAATATTGTCTTCGGTCCTAGATGTGCGTGGACGACCTTTTGCGTGTGGTTTAAACGTCGATCCAGTCTCTTCAAACCGCTTTATCCAGATTTTAATTAAATTAGCACTCGGAGCCTCCCTAATTTGCCGTACACCATACTCAGAACAAAATAGTCGCCTGACAACTACGTACGAACGAGAGTTTTCGTAAAATGCGCGGCGCTTCCCGTCGAAGTGACTCATAGTGACTAAAACTTCATGAACCGCGCTACCCAACGATATCGGTCTCCCCTCGCCCACGCTCCTTCTACCCCGCAAAAAAAGATGATGCAATATGCACGTTCTATTGCGCCACCCTGTAATTGTATATAAAACTGAAGAGTTTGTTTGAACGCGCTAATCTCAGGAACTACTGGATCGATTTGAAAAATTCTTTTTGCGTTAGAGAGCCCAATAATCCAGGAAGGCTTTACGCTATATAATATCACGCTGTGACCAATAGGAGCGGAGCATAACTAACTCCACGCGAACGAAGTCGCTGGCGGCCGCTAGTATTCTTGTATTTATCCCCGTCGCTTCTTTACATTCACCAAAGGATGTGAGGTACCATTCGAAAGGGGAAGCTGGATAAAAGTTGAGATCCGAGACAGGAATTTCGATGTTAAATCTAAACTCTCTACTGGTCATGATGGTTACTAACTAGGGTCACTAATAACTTGGTGAGGCCTCTTTATAGTCAGGAGCCTATGACAAGGAGTACAAGGTTTAACGCCTTACAGGCGATTTACCTCCAGGACATGCCGGTTTCTTCACGTTGTTTTACTTCGCCATTTGGAGAGCAGTGATGATGAAATAATTTACACAAATTAAAGCGCTTGTTGGGATTCGAACCTACGACCAACAACTTATAAATCACGGCCGAGACCACTAGGTCACTCGCCGATATTATTATACGATAAATATTATCCCTATTAAGAATCAAATACATTTTATACAGGTTTTTGCATTTAGAGCGCTCGAACATTGAAATAAAATAAAACAATCTGTTTTATTACATTTTAAAGAATATTCAATGACATTATGTGTGGAAAATAATATCAGCCAAATAATAAAAGCCGCGACTCCGCTGTAGATGGTGTATTCTGGTGGACCAATTTTGGGCTGGGGCTCAATTTCACGAAGAATGCGAGTTATGTTGGCCTTTAGGGCAGCAATTGACTGTGGTTTATCTTCATACACTAGAGATTTCACGTAGCCCCACAGAAAATAATCGAGCGGTGTTAAGTCACACCATCTCGGTGGCCAGTTGATGTCGCCACCACGCGAGATGAGGAAGCCCTCGAACTTCTCTTTCAATAAATTTAATGTTTCCCGTGTTATATGGCAAGTGGCCCCGTCTTGTTGGAATCACATATTTGTAAGATGAATACCACCTACCCTAGGCCACAAAAAAATTGTTATCATCGTTCGATATCGGTCACCATCTCAACGCACGGAACGTTAGGTAAATAGAGCACTGATTTTGATAATAAATTTTAATAATTTCTACGCGTTGTTGAAGCGTGTAGCGTTCTATGGTGAAATGTCACGACTAAATATGTATTCATGCCAAATTTTACAGCTATCGCATTACCAAGATGGCCGCTATGCGCTGTCAAACTTCGAGCGTCCCTATTGAAAAACCCATTACATCTAGAATGGTGCTGTCACCTCTCTGAGCTGTTCACTCTTTCGTATTATCCTAGATCTATGTGTAACTAAGTCAATATGTGCTAAGTATGTCACACAATAAGTACTTTCCGAGATACTAAAGAAGAAGACGTAATAAAAACAAACCTCTTTTTGTGTCTCTTTTAATGTCCTTCAACCGATTAACTTATAACAATAGTGGAGGTTGAATATGAAAGCCTCTAAGGCTGTCTAGCTTTTTCCTAACATGCTTTCGGAACCATGAATAGGTCTTAGTAAATACAATTTCAAATGTATATTGAAGAAATAGTAAATCAGAAACATACCAATCTTATCATCACGGCTCTCTCTTCAGCCAGCAGCTTATCTTTCGTGAAAGCAGAGTTCGAGTATTTGACCAGCTCCATCGCAGGTATGAAGGAGCCATCGAGCTTCTGAGCTATCCAGAAGCAAGCTGCTGCGACGAGCTGTAGCTTGTCCACGTGAACATGGCCGACACCCAGAACTGAGTCAAAGTACCAACACGCTGTCTGGACGATGGCTGGGTTGCCGTCAGCGCCCTAAAATGAGAGAAGAGTAAGAAAAGGTTGCCTGTATAAACATAAAACATTTAACATCGCGTCTGTATTTTCTGGAGAGTTGGGCAGAAGTTTCTTAGAATATACCACACTAGTCCAGTTATGTTTATTTTGTTTTATTATATTCGGGAAACTTACAGCTGCTATAAACTGTGTTCGCTGGAAGGTCACACGGTACAAGTTTCCACTGATAAACAATTGCAACAAAAAATTATGGTAAAAAATGTTGTTACAAAATACCTACAGTAGAATCCCGATTATCCGAACATCGATTATCCGGACATCCGATTATCCGGACTCAGTCGTCTCGGCTCTACTTATCAATTAAAAATATTTTGACGGTGTAACGGGACATGTTACGACAAGTTTCTTCATTTGTTTGCGGGATAGTGTTGGTCAGTGTTGCCAACTTGGTGGATTTTCCACTAAAACTGGTGGTTTAGGCCCCCCTTTTAGTGGCGAAAATTAGTTTTTAGTGGCTGGTTTCGCACCCTAATCTCCCGAATTTCTATTGTTAATTTTTATTGTTAAATCATTGAGGATTTGAACAGTAACGAGAGAGAAGATGAAGAAGAAATTGAAACTGGAGAAGAATGTCAAGTACCATCTCGCGCAGAAGCTTTTGAAGCTCTAGATGTGGCTTTTAAGTGGCTTGAAAGACAGGACGAATCGGATCCTATACAGTTGCTACAACTGAAGCGCATCAGGGACTTGGCCGCAATGATGCTTTTCTCGGTGGTAGACCATAACATCGGCCGCCGGCAGAAGTTACTACCCACCAGATAAAGCCTTGCCGGCAAGCGATTTGTCGTGTTCCGGCATGAGGTCTGGTGAAGCCGTACGGAGGACGGGTCTGAGCAGTTGTGTTGCGATGTGTGCCGGGTACGATCCGCCTAATGTTGTTGTGTTGGGAGTTTGGTCGTGGAGGGTCTTCAGATCAATCTCCCTTTGGCGCAGCATCGTTGGTCGTGTTGTTGGGTTTAACATTGCATCACCTCGCTCAACCGCCGGCTTGCTTCCTATTCGCTCAGTTTTTCTGAGTGAATAGGCTCTTAATAAACTAGCGCGCTTTACCATCAACGATCGCATCACTGCTTACCATCAGGCGGGAATGCGGTCAAGTGCTAGTTTATAATTATTAAAAAAAAAAATGAAAAGATGTGATTCATTACGTCAAAGATTAATAACAAGTTATTTCCAATCAAAATTCTAAATTACATAAATATATTATGTAATTCATAAAGCTCGTTTTTTATATATCGTATTTTCTAAATGACACATGTAAAATCCGTTACACAATAAAAAATATATTAAAGTTTTAATATTGTTTGATTTGCTTTGAAATCGATTATCCGGATTTTCGATTATACGGAATACCCCTGGTTTCAATTGATCCGGATAATCGGGATTCTACTGTATATCTTACAATCAGGAAACAGAATAACATCAACTTTATAGTAAGTGTGAAATGATTTATTTTCTGTGAATGCATAATAGCAACAAAATACAGTTTATAAAACAAATACAAATAAAATATAACGTTCACTGTCTAAACCTGTTAGAGCAGCTCAATTCCAAGCCTTATTGTCTTCAATATTATAATTTATGGTATGGTAAGCTTTCTGACCCGTGTATTATTTATTTATATATTCTTTATTGTACACCAATCAAACATCAAGCAAAAACATTCAACACCAAAAAGACATACATTGGGCGGCCTTATCGCTAATGCGATTTCTTCCAGGCAACCAAAGAATTCTCCCGAACCACAAATGGGACAGTCGTTGGTACAAATATTATAACTACAATATACTATGGTAGATATACAAATACATACATATACATAAACATACATAGATACTGAACATAACAAGTAAACAGATAAATTAGCGAAAAGTGTTTGTTGAACATGATCATAACGACAAGTAGTGTTCCTTCACAAGTCTCTTGAATTCCTGCAACGACTGCGTGCATTTTATTTCAATTGGCAATGCATTTCACAAACGAGGGGCCTGAACAGTGAAAGATTTATCAAGGAACGTTGTGGAATGCGTAGGCATTTTAGGCTTTAAGTTATCTGATGACCTTAAAGATTTAGTATGTGAGTTGCACAGAAATTGAAAGCGATTCTTGAGATAAAGAAGGGTGAAAGGAGAAAAAAGCACATTATATAGAAGGGAAAGAACACGAGCATTCCGACGACGGCAAATTGGTAACCACTTGAGCTTCACACGAAATTCGGATACATGGTCATATTTGCGCAGTCAAATATGAACCTTATACAAACATTTTGCGGTCGCTCAAGCTTATCTAGTTGAGCTTGGGTAAGATCAAGATAGCTGACATCAGCATAGTCAAGGATGGGTAGAAGAAGTGATTGGGCAAGCGCAATCTTGATGGCAGTCGGTAGGAAATTACGTAATCTCTTCAGAGGCGCAGCGGATGCAAATAGCTTGCGGCTAACTTCCTGCTACTGGGCAGTCTAAGAGAAGGCTTTGTCAATTTATATTCCCAAGTTCTTAACTTTTTCACTAAAGAAACCACAGAGTTTTCAAAAGAAACTTGAGGTAGGGTCGTCCAGTCGATTCTAGAGACCGTCCAACTACCCACGACAATAACCTGCGTCTTTATGGGGTTGACCAAAATCCCATATCTTTTGCTCCAGTCACATATGCTGGTCAGATCACGATTGATCGCTAATATAGCCTCAGACAGATTTCCAAGAGGCGCTCGTGAGTAAATTTGTAAATCATCTGCATAAAGATGGTAGGAAGAAATTAGTTCGTCAGAGATAGAGTTAATAAAAACTGCGAAAAGTAAAGGTGATATCATGCCACCCTGCGGTACACCAGCAGATGTATTACACCAGGAAGAAAAAGATAACCCCAAAGCAGATACGTTGCCGGTGACTATACAGGTAACTACGAAACCAGTCAATTACCGATGGAGATATGTTAAGAGAACAAAATATGCCAAGCAAAACATCAAAATCAACAGTATTAAAAGCATAACTGAAATCCAACACAGCTAAGACTGTCAGATTACCACATTCCATGGCTGACCTTATATCATGCGTAATGTTTAGAAGCGCTGTCGTGGTGCTATGACCAGGACGAAAGCCAGATTGGAAGGTGTTGAGGAGATTATTCTTAGAGAGGAAAGTGCTCATTTGATTATGGATTAACCGTTCAAGGACTTTGGAAAGGAATGGTAAGATGGATATTGAACGATATTCAGAAAAGGATGTGGGATTATACTTTTAAGGTAAAGGAATTATTTAGGCAACTTTCCACGAGCAAGGAAGTAGTACCGTGCATAGATTAGTACCATCCAGTGTCGTAAGAGGCGACTAAGAGAACTCTCAGTAAGGAAGCGAGCAGCAGCACTTCTACTATGGAATATCAAATTACTGCGATCCGCAACCCGCCTGCCAAGCGTGGGGATTATGGCAAATACCCCCAACTTGCGGAAGACCTTTGTCCAGCAGTGGCAGCAGTGGACCTCTGATATAGATAGGCTGAAGAAGAAGAAGTAGGTTTTCTGGCATAATTTTGACTTTATAAATATTTGAATTTATTATGTAAGATTTCGTTCTTGAATGTGGCTAGGGAAGCTCATTACAAAATCTTATATATTGGCATCTAAACCATATATTTATTGAGCCTGGTTGGTGGTACTACAAATTTGTGTTTGTTTCTAATATTTATATTATGAATAGCACCCGTTATCATAAATGTACTGAAAAGGCACAATTTTTCATAAAACAAAAATTAACTGAATATCAGCAGCATTTTCCGACAACGACTATGAAAATAACTAAAATAAACTAAACAAGCTGTTTCTAAATCAGTTAAATTAAGAATTTTCCTAGCGGCAAATTCTGCAGAGCTAAGCTTTGTTGGCAGTTTATCTAGATATGGGCCCCAACGAAGCTTGGCATCCAAAGTTATGTTCAAAAATACTGTGGTATCTTCGGGTTTTCACTCACCATCCTTTACGAGAACATTAGATTCTACTTGTCTAACACGCAGTATCGTAAATTAGTATGGTGACTGCTGCGGCCTGCGCTGTGTGTCGCGGGTATTCGCGGGATACCCGCACGGAACAAATATTTACATGACCGTAGTATTCTGTAATCTGTGGCATGACCTACAAGAAATTGTTCTGGTCGGGTTGTTTGAGAATGTGAGTTTATGTTGATGCGGATGTTTGTAAATGCACCCACCATACAGGAGTAATTTCTAGTGTGGGGCAACGTCACGTTAGGTAGGTATTTAGGATTTTATAAAACCTTTTATTTTATATGCCTCGTGTTTACGTTTAGTTAATATTATATTAAAACGGGAGTTTTTTCAAATCGATAAACAATAGGTCATTGTTAGTTTGTTAGGGGAATAACACCCAAGAATTACCGACTATTACTCATCGTTATTTTATACAGTATGTTAAGAAAACCCTGTCCGACCCGTGAAGGTGTTGTTAGGTATCGATAACTGATTCTACTAATGCATACAAAACCGGGCTAAACTTAAAAAAAAAATCCCCCTAAAAAAAATAAATATTATTTCGCAAAAATAGGTAACTTAATAAACGCGGGTTAACCACCCTTCGCCTACCGCCCGCGGGGGGCGGGCGGCAGGGCACGCGGCACGTGGTCGCATCGCTATTCGCTCATAATAATACCGGTGTTGTCACTTTTTAAAAATTACCAAATTTCGGGGAAATTGGAATTAACTCGCGGGAAAAAAAGATTATTTCAAAATTCATTTGTATTGGTACTATGATGAATACGTAAAATTTTATATTATATTTGGTCATGTGCTTACCTAACCTTTATTATCCTTATGGGTCGGACAGGGTTTTCTTAACATACTGTATAGATTTAATTGACAAAATGTTCCAAATTATAAGCAACCTATATTTATTTAAAGACAAATAAGCGTCCTCTTTAAATGTAGGTACAACATTATTTTTTGTTTGTTGTTTTAACTTGAATACAGTTTTTTCAAAATAAGCAACTGAATCGATTCCAATAATTTTTACACCATGTTATATTTTTTCACAAATACATTTAGAAATTGTTGCAGTGTGGTTACTGAGTAGGTACGCTACGCAGCAGCTCATAACTTTGTGGTTTTTCATGGTTTTTTTTTTTTTTAATTTTGTACATAGATTCTTTACTTAAATATACGAGACATGTGTTTCGGGTTTCGCATAAACAAAAAATTATGTTGTATGCATGTGTTGACAATACGACAATAAATTAAACACCGCGTATCTCAACACATTCTCAGTCTACCCATAAAAAATCATATAAATATGTCCATTAGTTTAGTCACAGAAATTTATTTTTCATTTTTCACAATTTCTACATGATGTACATGTTGCTAACGAAGCGCTTACAGGTTAATGACCCCCGCATGCTGTGGTACCAAACTTTAATAATAATGGCGTGAAAAAAGCAAGTCGATACAGGATCCCGCTGTCGCCGACCGGTGGTCAGTGAATTAATATTTTTAAAGGATGTTCTATTCCGTTTACAATTTTATGCGATTTAGTTTGTTTGGAATTTTCATTTTTTTTATTTTTGATGCTAGGTTTGTTTCTATGATTTAGGATTATTCCTATGAAGCAGCATTGTTCGTGTTAGCTGTCAGTTTGATCTAGCTAATTTTAAAATAGAATAAAGTCGACCTATTAGAATAATAAGTAACAACTTATTGCAAGACATCGCTTCTTTGCAATTCAATGCTCAAACAACAAAACTATTAACCAACGGTAACAACATTCAAAGTGATTTATTTACTATATCCTTCTAAGCTATTTTAGTATCGGATAAGCGTGCTCTATTTTATGGGTTTCGTTTCCACTCCATCATGTGGATCATGGTGCGTGGGGCATCAGTGGTTGTTCCAACTAGGCATGTACGGAGGTAGTTATATCGGAGTCCGAACCGGAGGCGGAGGTAGGGTCAGAAGTGGTGGTAGGAGAGATTTTTAATTACACACAAAAAAACATTATTCAGTTTTTTTTTTTTTTCATTTAAATTTTGTTGTTTAAAGTTTGTTGTTTTGCCATATAAATAATAAAAAAAATTTAGGGGTGGACTACCCCTAACATTTAGGAGGATGAAAAATAGATGTTGGCCGATTCTCATAGATACCGGATAAGCACAAAAAATTTCATCAAAATCGGTCGAGCCGTTTCGGAGGAGTTTAAGTTCGAACACCGTGACACGAGAATTTTATACATATATTAGATAGATTAAATGAACAAAAGCTTTGAAACAAATTAAATCAAATGTGTTGACTCCAAAATTAGCGAAAAATGCACGATACTACGATTACTAGCAATTGGAATCATTTTGAAGCATATTGCTAGTCCATTGCTCCATAATTATGTTCGATAAAAGTGTGTGCTCAACAATGTAAATAACGCAATGAATGTTGTTGAACTGTCAAAATGAAATCCATTGCTACCGATAGTGCGTTACGCGATTACCCTGCTTTTCCTAACGGTCGGCAGGCCGCCGCCGCTATGGTATGATTTTATAAGCTCCGGTTTAAAAGTATCGGAACCGAAGGTATGATAGTAATCGGAAGTTCCGACTTAACGGACTCGGAGTCGAAGCTCCGTAACATCCCTGGTTCCAACCAGTGCACCTCCGTCCAGAAGATGACTAGGTCTCTTAGCCTGTTGGGAACATCTGTGTAAGATCTGCATGTCCCAAGGATTTGTTAAGTAATTTGGGTGACCCTGTGCAGTCATAGAACACATTGGCAATGGTTTCATTAGCCTCCATAGAAGCCCTACACAGGGGACGGTCCGTAATAGGTACGTAGTGTATGGAAGTGTTTTTTGTGTTTTCACGTCGGCCTTGGTTTTGTTTGATTCCCTTAGTATTTTACAATAATAGGTTTCGTTTGCATAAATAACAAAACTAGGAACCAACCATGTACCATGTTTTAAAGCAAATAAATATTCTTATTCTTTCTTAAATAAGTATAAACAAAAAGGTAAAAAAATAACATTAAGAATCACTTACATTAACTTTCATGAGCCAGTTGATAACACGAGCCCTGTTTATACTGCAAGTTCTAGGCATTTCCAGCAGCTTCCTCTCCTTGGCCAGAAGGTAGTCAAACACATCTGTAGTATAGTTCCTATTTAAGTTCAACATTTTCCCTAAAATTTAAAAATTATTTACTACCCACACTATGTATTTTATCCATTAGATGCGAATATTGCACAGACTGACCTAGGTTTAACACACATATTTTAGACAAATATTGAGTCATACGTACGTATGCATGCGTATTTTTGAAGTGAAACTTCTTTACGTACCCTTGACTTGGGGAGTAAGCTGGCGAAAGCGTTACGAAAATTGATCGGGCAAGGCGAACGGAAGTTAAGTGGGGGATATAAGCACAGAGGCGCCCGTGGCGCGAGCTTGGTACTACAAGGTCTACAACGAGTTTTTTTTTTTTTTTCAATAAAAATAGAAGATCTATGCAAAAATATTTTTTTTGTTTTTTAATTTTGAGACACGGATACACTTATTTATTTATTTATTTACACTTAACACTATACATTAAATTTTATGTTGACTGACAACTATTAAGGGGGTCAGTTAACATAAAATTTGGTACCGCCTACTTCACAGTCCCTCCTGTATCCCCCCCTCCCTTACTCCCCCCCCCCTCACCCCTTAATATCCCCACGAAACTAAAACCCATCATTTAAGGCGAGGCGACACGTATCGTCCGGATCGTAGTGGTGTCACCATCATAAGATAGGATACTCGCCGTACGACGGGTCGTCCGATGATGGAACGGAGATGAGGGAATTAAGTTATGCAATTCCCGCGCACACTCTCCAAAATACATCCGATAGAACACCGACAGGGATCGACACCGATTTTGTTCTAAGTCTGGGTCGCCAATTAGCCTCTTCGCGCGCCTTTCCACCGAATCCAAAGTTGCCAGGTAGAATTTTGCAGCACTAGCCCAAATTATTGGAATCAATTGTAACAGCACATACCTACTTGGGACCCATTAACTTAATCAAATTTTATTCCGTGGTGCTTGGCAATCTGGGCTTCCCTCAGTTGCAATAATGTCCCTTTGCGCCGATTGGCCTAGTTCTGTTCTGTCTCCTGCTTATTATGGAGGGAAGTGGAAAAAAGATATTTTTTCTTACTCCTCCGCTATTCTTTTCTGATTAATTTCGTTGCGGGACCCAAGACTGTTGAATCGTTTCTCCGGGAATCCTCGAGCTTTATTGATCGGCGTTTTTCTGGAGGTCTCCACTGTTGATTCTGGCTTTCAGGAGTTGCAGTGGATGGGAAAATGTGTGGCGGGTTTTGTCCCATAAAAAAAGCACTAGCCCAAATGTAGCTGCAGTAGGAACCAATATGTGTCTTTAGGCTGTGAATAGACACGTTTGTGTTTTGGCGGCGTTGAAAGCCACAAGCTTCGCCCCATTCGAAGACTATCTGTAGTGCAACATTCGTATGCTCTACCAATGCCTCTCTATCGGTCCGAATTGCCCGATCCTTATTAGCCCGAGCACCCGGCAGATATTTCTCCACAATTGTGATATCATCTGCATACCCGGGCACCAGCAGATCGTGAAAACACAGCCGGAACAGAGTTACAGAGAGAAGAGACGCCTGAGGAACACCGGCATTAGCCGACATGGGCTCCGATAAGCATCCATCAACAACAACTCGGAGGGACCGTTTATTCAGGAAGTATTTTACCCAGCCAACAGGTCAGGGAAAATGCTGTACGCTGGAAGTACCCGGTGCAGTACCCGGTCGAAGTCCTTCGAGACATCAAGGGAGAAGACAATTGCTTCCCCATGTTGCTCGACAGTCTCACCCCACAAGTGAGTGGCATACGTCAGTAGGTCTACAGTTGACCGATTTTTTTTTAATTATTATAAACCAGTGCTTGACTGAAATCCCGCCTGATGGTAAGCAGTGATACAATCGTTGATGGTAAAGCGCGCTAGTTTATCAAAAGCTTAATCACTCAAAAAAACTGAGTATAGGAAGGAAAACGGCAGTTGAGCGAGGTGATACAATGTTAAAACCCAACAACAAGACCGACAATGCTGCGCCAGAGGGAGATTGATCTGGAGACCCTGCACGACCAAACTCCCAACACAATAACATTTGGCTCATCGAACCCGGCACACATCGCAACACAACTGCTCAGACCCGTCCTCCGTATGGCTTCACCAGACATCATGCTGGAACACGACGAATCGCTTGGTGGCAACACTTTTTCTGGTGGGTGGTAACTTTTGCCGGCAGCCATACTGTTGATCACTGAGGAGATCTTTTACCTTCTAGGTATGCCAAGAAGCGCGAGTTCAATACACGCAATACAATAATATAACATATTAGTCTATTCCTGTCAAATTAAGATGATCCAAAGACAGTTTGGAGGCTATTAAATACATGGCAACTAAACGTACGTTAATTTGCGTCAGCTGCAGCTGATATTTTATCTTCTGTCCTTTTCATAAGGAAACGGAAAGGAAAAGATGCCCTGAACTTAAAGGAGATGTTTCATTTTGGACCACTACGATGTACGCTCTATACTACTAAATTAATTTCAATAAAAATACAATTCATTATTTCAAACTTAAAGGAGATGTTTCATTTTGGACCACTACGATGTACGCTCTATACTACTAAATTAATTTCAATAAAAATACAATTCATTATTTCAAACTTAAAGGAGATGTTTCATTTTGGACCACTACGATGTACGCTCTATACTACTAAATTAATTTCAATAAAAATACAATTCATTATTTCAAACTTAAAGGAGATGTTTCATTTTGGACCACTACGATGTACGCTCTATACTACTAAATTAATTTCAATAAAAATACAATTCATTATTTCAAACTTAAAGGAGATGTTTCATTTTGGACCACTACGATGTACGCTCTATACTACTAAATTAATTTCAATAAAAATACAATTCATTATTTCAAACTTAAAGGAGATGTTTCATTTTGGACCACTACGATGTACGCTCTATACTACTAAATTAATTTCAATAAAAATACAATTCATTATTTCAAACTTAAAGGAGATGTTTCATTTTGGACCACTACGATGTACGCTCTATACTACTAAATTAATTTCAATAAAAATACAATTCATTATTTCAAACTTAAAGGAGATGTTTCATTTTGGACCACTACGATGTACGCTCTATACTACTAAATTAATTTCAATAAAAATACAATTCATTATTTCAAACTTAAAGGAGATGTTTCATTTTGGACCACTACGATGTACGCTCTATACTACTAAATTAATTTCAATAAAAATACAATTCATTATTTCAAACTTAAAGGAGATGTTTCATTTTGGACCACTACGATGTACGCTCTATACTACTAAATTAATTTCAATAAAAATACAATTCATTATTTCAAACTTAAAGGAGATGTTTCATTTTGGACCACTACGATGTACGCTCTATACTACTAAATTAATTTCAATAAAAATACAATTCATTATTTCAAACTTAAAGGAGATGTTTCATTTTGGACCACTACGATGTACGCTCTATACTACTAAATTAATTTCAATAAAAATACAATTCATTATTTCAAACTTAAAGGAGATGTTTCATTTTGGACCACTACGATGTACGCTCTATACTACTAAATTAATTTCAATAAAAATACAATTCATTATTTCAAACTTAAAGGAGATGTTTCATTTTGGACCACTACGATGTACGCTCTATACTACTAAATTAATTTCAATAAAAATACAATTCATTATTTCAAACTTAAAGGAGATGTTTCATTTTGGACCACTACGATGTACGCTCTATACTACTAAATTAATTTCAATAAAAATACAATTCATTATTTCAAACTTAAAGGAGATGTTTCATTTTGGACCACTACGATGTACGCTCTATACTACTAAATTAATTTCAATAAAAATACAATTCATTATTTCAAACTTAAAGGAGATGTTTCATTTTGGACCACTACGATGTACGCTCTATACTACTAAATTAATTTCAATAAAAATACAATTCATTATTTCAAACTTAAAGGAGATGTTTCATTTTGGACCACTACGATGTACGCTCTATACTACTAAATTAATTTCAATAAAAATACAATTCATTATTTCAAACTTAAAGGAGATGTTTCATTTTGGACCACTACGATGTACGCTCTATACTACTAAATTAATTTCAATAAAAATACAATTCATTATTTCAAACTTAAAGGAGATGTTTCATTTTGGACCACTACGATGTACGCTCTATACTACTAAATTAATTTCAATAAAAATACAATTCATTATTTCAAACTTAAAGGAGATGTTTCATTTTGGACCACTACGATGTACGCTCTATACTACTAAATTAATTTCAATAAAAATACAATTCATTATTTCAAACTTAAAGGAGATGTTTCATTTTGGACCACTACGATGTACGCTCTATACTACTAAATTAATTTCAATAAAAATACAATTCATTATTTCAAACTTAAAGGAGATGTTTCATTTTGGACCACTACGATGTACGCTCTATACTACTAAATTAATTTCAATAAAAATACAATTCATTATTTCAAACTTAAAGGAGATGTTTCATTTTGGACCACTACGATGTACGCTCTATACTACTAAATTAATTTCAATAAAAATACAATTCATTATTTCAAACTTAAAGGAGATGTTTCATTTTGGACCACTACGATGTACGCTCTATACTACTAAATTAATTTCAATAAAAATACAATTCATTATTTCAAACTTAAAGGAGATGTTTCATTTTGGACCACTACGATGTACGCTCTATACTACTAAATTAATTTCAATAAAAATACAATTCATTATTTCAAACTTAAAGGAGATGTTTCATTTTGGACCACTACGATGTACGCTCTATACTACTAAATTAATTTCAATAAAAATACAATTCATTATTTCAAACTTAAAGGAGATGTTTCATTTTGGACCACTACGATGTACGCTCTATACTACTAAATTAATTTCAATAAAAATACAATTCATTATTTCAAACTTAAAGGAGATGTTTCATTTTGGACCACTACGATGTACGCTCTATACTACTAAATTAATTTCAATAAAAATACAATTCATTATTTCAAACTTAAAGGAGATGTTTCATTTTGGACCACTACGATGTACGCTCTATACTACTAAATTAATTTCAATAAAAATACAATTCATTATTTCAAACTTAAAGGAGATGTTTCATTTTGGACCACTACGATGTACGCTCTATACTACTAAATTAATTTCAATAAAAATACAATTCATTATTTCAAACTTAAAGGAGATGTTTCATTTTGGACCACTACGATGTACGCTCTATACTACTAAATTAATTTCAATAAAAATACAATTCATTATTTCAAACTTAAAGGAGATGTTTCATTTTGGACCACTACGATGTACGCTCTATACTACTAAATTAATTTCAATAAAAATACAATTCATTATTTCAAACTTAAAGGAGATGTTTCATTTTGGACCACTACGATGTACGCTCTATACTACTAAATTAATTTCAATAAAAATACAATTCATTATTTCAAACTTAAAGGAGATGTTTCATTTTGGACCACTACGATGTACGCTCTATACTACTAAATTAATTTCAATAAAAATACAATTCATTATTTCAAACTTAAAGGAGATGTTTCATTTTGGACCACTACGATGTACGCTCTATACTACTAAATTAATTTCAATAAAAATACAATTCATTATTTCAAACGTTTTTTACTGAGATAACCCTTTATTAAGGTAGCCATGACAGTGGTTATGACGAGTGTTGATTTGAGTTGATTGTGTTTATTTAATGGGTCGTATGTTCGGAATTAATGTTTTGTTTTTTTCGCAATCATATGGTAGATATACCCCCTTATTCATAAACGCTGTTTAAAGTTAACTAGTGATTAGCGATTCTTTAACCATCCAAGTTTGACCTTTTAACGTCACATAACTTAAATCATCCTTTATGAATATACACCACAGTGTTTAAGGGGTTTATTCATAAACGAAGATTAAAGTTACCTAAGTAACGTGCAAACGTCTAAAATGTATGGTTAAAGAATCGCTAATCACTAGTTAACTTTAAACATCTTTTATGAATAAGTGGGAATATAGATACGATAGCCTTAGATCCATGACACATCAATCAAATGTCACTGTCAAAATCTTATTTCGCTTATTGCTGACCACCATATTTATTAGTAGATGTGTTGCACTCCTTGGCCGAGTTAAATTGAATCTGTATAAAAACTAAGCCAATATATAGGAAATAAATATTAAAAACAATTAACTATAGCGTAACTTTACCTAGCATTAAGTGTAAAATGTGCTGGCCCAGATTCCATACATTGAAATCTGAAACATCTCCTTTAGCACGATTATCGCTTTCGCTCTACGTCCAAAATCTATTCGCAATCTTAAAAAGCTACGATGTATAAAAACGATCTTTAATTTACGAGAAATGCCCTTGTCATCGTTGCAACCATCATATCAGCTAACACGAAACATGTTCTCAAACCTCTATAGCATAGCTTCACATCTCATTTAACTCCTGCCAACACGATAGTAGGTAAAACAAAATGATCTTAAGAAATTAATAAACATTATACCGTCCTTTCATAAACGTCGCTTAAATTTAACTAGTGATTAGTGACTGTTTACCCTTACATTTTGACGCTTTAACGTCACTTAATTTTAATCATCGTTTGTGAATAAACACTATAGGGTTTAAGGGGTTTATCCGTAAGCCATGATTAAAGTTAACTGACGTGCAAACGTCAAAAATGTATACTTAAGCAGTCGCTAATCACTTGTAGACTTTAAGTAATGTTTCTGAATAAAGGGGTCCCTAGGTACTTACAGTAATCAGGCGTTCCTAATCCGTCTTGTACACTCTCATTAAATTTGAGGCGACGTTTCACTTTATCGTCAGGCTTCTCTTGAATGGCTACGACAGGCGGGGACAGACCCTGCAGCTCTCGACTATGAGGCCTTTTGAGACTCCGCTTTATATTCCTCACTCGATTCGGCTCCAAAACAGCCTTCAGAGGCGTGACACCTAATGCATTTTTATTTTTCTCCAAAAAATGCCGTTGACTATTTATATTATTCAAGCTTCCCTCATCGTCACTGATTGATATAACAGTGGCGTTTTCATCTTTTTCATTTTTGTCATTAAAGACTGTGTAGTGCCAATCTAAATCTTCACTTCTCTGTCTGATTGTGACATGTTTTGTATCGATGTTCATAGTATATTTGGGTTTATGTGGAACTACTTTGCTTGGACCAGCCTTAGGTATACTTGTGGCTTGAGCGTTGATAGTCTTCAAAGGACCTCGACGTAGAACTTCTTGCTTGTGAACCGTTTTGTTTTCCATCAATAAATGTTTCGGTAAGGCTGGTAGAGGATCCTTTGGTAACGGTATTCTTGTTCTATGCGCATTTTCTTTATCAGTGTCGTATCTTGAGGACGCCATATTATTCAAATTATAACTTACACAATAGTTGAAATTTTTTAAATACATTCGATCACGACCTGCATGACCGTTAGAAAATTACGTGTGAAAATTTTAAGTTACAATTTCAATCTCTAAAACTACCCTCATAAAGTTTAATATAGTTTTTATTAAAAGGAGACGGGCGAAATTGGGCCTGAACTGTACACTAATGAATTATATGTCAATAATTTTCATTTATTTTTTTGTTTTCAATCATTTATTACTAATTCTATTTTCCGCGTAATAAAAAAGATAATATTTAATGAAATAATACTGACTTTCTTTACTTTCACTTTTCAACAATGTTACCAGATGAAATGCGAATCGTTAATAAGTTATAATCGATAAACCAAATTATTACAAAGATAAAAATAAAATTAAAAATGAATCAGTATATTTCTACAGATTCGGTTTAGAAAATCTTTTAATATAAGGTCTTCATTATATTATGTATTATTTACTTATTTAAAAAAACATCTTAAAACAAATTGATCAACGGATCGATTTGATTCGATCAATCAATTCAATCAATCAATCGAGTCGATCAATTATACTTTTTATTATACAGGCAATGAAGTAAAACTTCTGTCAATGTAACATCAACGTCAAACGAAACATACTCGTTATTGTATTTATGGTTTTATTTTCGTAAATTCGTGTGCCTTAAACTTATTTTCAATGTATCAACTGCGGCATATCGCAGGATCCTCCTGTTGGGTTACGACAAATAGAAGAGGAAAGCATTCTTTCAGTTAGAGATATGGGTTGAACCTCCAGTGGTAAGTACATAGTTTATTTCATTAAAACTTCTTGTTGTGATATTTTTAAGTACCTTCCAGCAAAGATACCTATATATTGGTATATTATTGAAATAAGTTTCAATAATAATATACCTGAATCACTCTAATGCCTTTGATTTATTTGAATTCCAAGTAAGATTTACAATTTGATTATTAATTACGGAAGATAGTTATTTTTATAAACTTACTTTAACAATTCAGCAATGTAATGAAACAATAGTAACATTAAATAACCATATTTTATTAAAGCATTAATTTACTATAATCCTAGTATTGCCATGATGTCAGTAAGAATCTACATAGATGCAATTCTGAAAGATGTCACTGTAATTATTATTTATGGAAACTGTAAATAAGAAACTAATATTGTTGTAGGTCAATAGATCTCATCACATTTGCCAAGGATGCAGAGATTTAGTTGTGAATAGCTTCGGCACAGATGAGCAACTTTAATCCCCAATGACTGGACATCGCCAAGTGTGTGTCAAATGTGGATGTTTAGTGTAGCGGACAAGATCTCATTTATTGCACAGTGACACCGAACGTGAAGGAAGACTTCAGATTCTTCTAAAGTAGTCATTTCTGAATGGATATTGTCTCAGACCGTAAGCTTTTCTTAGGTTTACTTACTTGTTTTGTATTTTATACTACCACAGGGTAATTAATCTTGGGTCAGGGTTGCGGGTTGGTTAAAAAAGAAACCATGACCCTGGCTGTGGGGTGGGCTGAAAGTCTGACACGGCCTTCCACTCCGTCCGGAGCGGGAGAAGTCATTTGATGATTTCCCATTACACAAAAAAAAGGATAATTATTCTATGTATACTACTATATTTATTTATTTTTTCGCACTAATCACTGAAATAGCAGTCAGCTTTAGAGAATCATTTTTTGTAATAGTGTCACATGCATGAGAAAAAAATATATGGAAAAGGAACAAAGGTTATTGTCATATAGTTAGACCAAAAGTATAGTGTGTAGTGTAATAAAACACAAATAATTATATTGCAGCCTTTATTTCACGAAGGTGTAGATTAGAAGAGATTTGCGTTATTCAGGGCTGTTCCTATAGTCATGTATGTATTACTTTTTTTTTTAAAAAGACTCATGATATATTTTTTTCCAGATTCCAGAGCTCGAGCTCTCATATGTCATCGTTGCGGGGTGAGAGCTGATAGAAATGCTCATCATTTAATGACTGGACCATCTGGATCTTCAGCATCAGTAGATGTATCAAGTGAACATGATGAATCAACTTCACAGTCTAATATCGATGTAGCTAACAAACAAATATATAAAAACCAAAGACATCATGATCGTGAACATATGCATTCCTTTTTGCCACCGACTTTCAAAATTCGTTTATATTTCACTTTGTAGTACTTTTTTTTTGGAAGTTGGTTGTTATGTTTGTATAAAAAACCCTCTGCTTTGGTAGACTTGCCTTACAATGCATTTAAAGCGCAAATCAAATCCAAGCTTTGTTTAAAGGCATATTATTCTGTAAATGACATCTTTCTCCAGAATTAGCTTACTGACATACGAGTTCATATAATTTTCTTTTTCACAATGTATAAATATGTGAGCTGTCACACCCTTTATGCCTGGGGCTTATATTTAAGTAATTAGTTTTTACTTATTTACATTTCCATTTTAATGATATTTTATTTTTTGTTTTTGCTTTGCTGGTATTTTGGCGTGGCTAGCTGGCATATGATAAATAATTTCATTGTTGTTGTTTTCTGATCTTCATTACTGTACCTACATAGTATTGTATAAAGTCTTGTTTTTTTTAAAATGAACAGACAGCTGTGCCGCTGGAGAGTTTGTTCCACCACTTCTTCCCAGCGAAAGCACTAGGAAGTGTTGATGGGTGGGCGTTTTGGGGGACTGTCTTATGTAATAACGATGTTCAAAAAGTGCTGATTCTCAGCCTATTTTGAATAATTGATTTTTTATTTTGATTCTTTTTTTTTTGTTCACCCCGCATACCCGCGCCTATGGTGGCCGGGAGTTCGATATTGTCGAGGGCGTTTTCTGCTTCGGCTAGAGGCGTGAGGACGCTGAGAGACCCGCTCCCTCAAGAGCTTCGCCTCCTTTTCCAGCATTAATTGTATATTAATACGATCAATAAATCAATATAAGAGAAATGCGATTTTTATTTCCGTTTACTCTTTTCTTTAATTAGATTGTAAATGGTTTTCCTAATTCTTTTTTAACCTCCTTCTTTGTAACATTTAATATGCAGTTACGCGCCGCCGGCCCTTTGGAATCCACACTCACGATGTGTTAATGTAGTAAAAATACATTCTGATAAAATCTAGTCTACAAAAAAGTCTGAATAATTACTTAAATATGCCATATGCAGTGTTGCCGTTTAGGAAAATAAAAAGTCCCTAGACCTCGAAGCAAAAGTCCCTAGATTTTGAAAAAAAGACGAATAAAAAATCCGCTAGAAGTCGCTAAATATTTCCAAATATTTCATGGTTACAAAATATGATGTAAATAAAAGGAAATTTGTATTATAAAGTATTTAATCATAGTAATCAAATCAATAGGTTTAAACAAGCAAAAAATTTCGGTATTTATTGCGTCATTTTGATACGACAATTGAACAAGCCACTATTCGTCCTTTCATATATGTACAAACAAGTTAATTCTGTGAAAAAGTAAAACCTGGTTATTCCCTTCTTTCTATGAACGTTGTTAATGAATGAATGAAATGAAGAAGAAAGAAATAGTAAACAGTGATGAACTTAAAGATTCAACGTCATTCTGGGAGGGGATTTCCAGAAAATCCAATAGCAGTATTCGTAGTGTTGCTAGTAACCACAGTTAAATTTAAACTAAAATATGTCTATGTTTTCTTCTAATTTCATTACCACTACTGGGAATTGGTGTTAATCAACGTTGCATACAAAAAGTCACTAGAAGTCGCTAAATTTATTGTAGTCGCTAGTATGATAAAAAAAGTCGCTAAGCACATCCAAAATCCGCCAGATCTAGCGACAAAGTCGCTAAAACGGCAACACTGGCCATATGAGCGCTGACAGCTTCTAAGAAAACTTATAAAAAAGCAAATGAGGTTAGTTTTGTGCAAGCTAATAATACCCTATTTCTGTTTTATCCCATACTGCCATTATAAATAAAGTTTTATTTATTAAATACTAATAATATTGAAATGATTTAATGCAATAATCGTTGCTGTACATTCAGGCCCAACTTTCTATGAACTTTCGCCCGTCTCCTTTATGAGGGTAAATAGTTATGTGAGATGTTTAGACCCATAGACAATTAGACATATACAAATGGACTTGCCGTCCCCGTATAATCTGCAGTAATTTTTTGGTTTGAAAAGAGTGAGAGAGAGAGCCTATGCTTTCGGTATAGCACTATCTCTTTCCTCATAGATGATTGATGATTTTGAGAGAGATAAAGATAGACAATCGTTTCCTCTCTTTCATTCGGAGTGCCACAATTCTCATCTCTAAGGCATGTCCATGAAAAAACGCCAAAGAATAAAACAAATGTTGCCAATTCAAATAAATAATTTAATCTTAATCATATCACAACTTTATAAAAAAATAAATAATAACTTAAAGTAACTTACAAACTACGCTGTGTATTTTTTCATAATCAAATGCATCTGGTTGTTGAAGTAACTTGTACAAATGAAATGAAATGAAATGAAATGAAATCGCTTATTAAGCAAATAGGATCACCGATCACTTTTACACGTCATATATATATTTTTTTTAACTAGATGAAGCCGGCATTTCCTAACTGACTACCTCTGAGAAGAAATAGCCGAAACAAACTCAGGGATCATCGTCTTTTTTCAAGTCCAGACATTAAAAATGAGTATTTTTACAATAATTTATCTTATAATTACGCATATTGCTAATAACAATGCTTATCAGAGCGAACAGCTCAGTCCCAAGCTTTTTTGTCTTCTAAATAATCTGTGATTTTATAATACCCCTTTTTGCAAAGTTTGGCCTTTATATACTTTTTAAATCGTTTAATGGGTAAGTTTCGAATGTCCATGGGAAGCTTGTTGTAAAAGTGTATACATTGACCCATGAATGAGTTGCCTACTCTGTGGAGACGAGTGTGATGTACAGCAAGATTGTGTTTGTTCCTGGTATTTATATTATGAATATCGCTTATTTTCTTAAAATCCGATATATTTTTATGTACGTACATAAGATTTTCAAATATATACTGTGAAGCTACAGTCAGAATGTCCACCTCTCTGAATTTTTCTCTAAGAGAATCTCTAGGACCAAAGTTGTAAATGGCTCGAACAGCCCTTTTCTGTAAAACAAAGATGGTATTGATGTCCGCACAAGTTCCCCAGAGAAGAATCCCATAAGTCATTAGACTATGAAAATAACTAAAATAAACCATTCTGGCTGTATCCACATCAGTTATCTGTCTAATTTTCTTAACAGCAAAGGCGGCGGAACTGAGTCTACCCGACAGCTTCTCAACGTGAGGACCCCATTGCAACTTGGCGTCAATAGTCAATCCACAGCACAATCTCACAGCAAGGCATAAAGGCATAAATGTATGAATAAATACTAGTAGAATGGGTGGGCTCTCGAGAATGCCGAAGGCACACGGTGTTGATGACTCTAAACAGTACGAAAAAGAAACAGGTGACAGGATTTTAAATCCTCAGAATCTTTCAAACTGGTACAGCGTCATCAATCATGAATGGTTTCTCGGGGTCACTACGAGGTTGTCAAGAGTGTCCAAGATGTAGAAGATGAAGGGATGCTCCACGTTGAAGTGGCGGAGGGACTTGGGTGGCGCCAAGGGCAGATTCTTCGATAATTCCATTACTGGGCTTCCGGCTACAAGAAAACATAAAAGGAATTGTTAGTACTAACTACGTCTTACTTAATAATTCATCAAAAACTCAAAGCAAAAAAAAAAAAAAACAAGTCTAACAAAATTTTATAACCTAACATCATCATCATCATCATCATCTCAGCGTTAATCCCAGTCGCATCCGAAGCTTATTCAGCTTTAGAGTCTGGGGTCCGCTTTACCAGTCTAGTTCCCGAAGGCGATATCGAAGCATTGCACTTAGACCACTTGTTGGACTTTTGAGGGCTCCAACAACCCGTAACCATTAGATGTTCGTATGGCAACGGCTTAACGTGCTTTCCGAGGCACGACCAGACCAGTGCAAATATTCATATGCATGCATACAAATATTTGCATTGCGCGGGGATCGAACCCGCGCCTCCTTGCGCAGCTACCGCGTTCGCTACCACTACACCACGGAGGCTGTCAAAATTGTATAACCTTACTTATGGCTGAAATCTGTCCCCTAATCGGCGAACACATTTTTGTCAAATGACCGCCCATTGGTCCGTTCGGTCCAAACGATCCCAACTAGTCGCAATCATTTGACAAAAATGTGTTCGCCGATTAGGGAACAGTTTCATTAACAACTTGAATATACTTAATCTGAATAAAATGTGTTTTATAATTACCACTGATTTCTGAAGCAGTGCTGTCAGCATCATCAACGCGCACGGCGACGTGCTGCACTAGCTCCTGCACGAATAGACCTTCGTCTGAAGACACGCCAGTCAGGTCAGCGTCCCGACTGAAGATGCTGCTCACACCGAACTGGACAACAAAAGAAAATATAAACAAGTAGTAAATACAGCAGTCACGTATAACTGATGTCTAAAGAAATAAGTTTAAGCTGGTACAATATAATAAAATGGTGGCTCATAATATAATATGAAATGAAACTTATTTTGCTAGATATTATTATGTTAAAAATATACATGGTGAAAATTTACATAGACCTAAAATTTTCATTCTAGTATTATTTTTTATCTTAGGTTCTTAAAAGTTAGTCGAGTATAGAAATATAGTAAACATAATCCCCCTTATTCATAAACACGTCACTTAACTTTAATCATCACATACGGAGAATGCTTTAAAAAGTTTCCAATCGGAATCCCTACAAAAAAAAGACCGTAAAATGTGTATTCAAAGCAATTGCATAACACACAATCAGTAGCATTTGACAGTTCGACAATATTGGTGCTGATTACGTAATAGTAGTTTATGAAACTGTTACATAATGAGGGATATTATGCACGAGTGTGAGTTTAAAAAACGAGTGAAGCGAGTTTTTTAATAGTATCAAACGAGTGTGTAATACCTAATTATGTACAGTTTCATACACTACTCTATCTAATCTCATACATTTTAAGAAACGATAATAATCAATTATGTGTCCAGCGAAACACAACATCGACTCGCAATGCAAAGAAACGTATTTGGCGCCAAAATTCTGCACCCTGCATCAAAGCGCACGCGCCAAAGCGCGCGCAGCCACAGATAAAAAATACGAGTGTGCTTATGACCACACGACTGAAGTGAAACTTCTTTCGTTCCATCTGTACATGTATACACATATACATATATTAATTTTCTATAAATATTTAAATTTATTTCATGGTTTCATTGGTAAATTAATATGTTTTCATATTAATTGAAAAAAAAAAAATTCGTTGTAGACCTTGTAGTACCAAGCTCGCGCCACGGGCGCCTCTGTGCTTATATCCCGCACTTAACTTCCGTTCGCCTTGCCCGATCACTTTTCGTAACGCTTACGTCACGCATTCGCCAGCTTACTCCCCAAGTCAAGCGTGCGTAAAGAAGTTTCACTTCAAAAAAATGAAATAGTGCTATCTATGGTTTGTAATCTGTACGGTAATGAAAAAAATAATAATTGTAACATTATTTTGTTAGAGAAATAATGTTATAATTTAATTTTTTAATTTCCTTTCGATATACTATGGGTAAAGTACGTCAATATAAACGCCTTTTTAGTTTTATATTTTTAATTTTTTGATATGAGAGTAAATAATAGTTATTTATGCCCCTGTCAAGCAATGGCTGAGTGGCACAATAGATCAGCACGAGCTGTTTGTGACAGTGGCATACAAAACTTTTTCTACGACCTTGAAATAAATAAATACAAAAAACTGTCAATATTTATTCCTTGATTTATGTGGTATCTTTCTTTTTTTATTCTTTTGTGGTCTCCACAGCTATTTCTTTCATTTCAGGAGGAGTTAAGATATTGTCCATTTCGCTATTATCACTGATATCACTCATTTTCAATACAACTTTATTTATAAATGCAGATAAAAGTAAACAATGGCGCGTAATTAGCGCGGCGCGCGCAATGTTGATTTGTTGTTATAATCCCAAAAATGAAAGGCAAAGGCAATTTATCTATACAGCCTAATAACATGCGCTGTTTAGGCGTAACGCAAATTTGGCATAATCATGTTGATTTTTTGATGTCATAGCCATAAAAAAGAAATTAAAATTTTCATTGTAGTACGGTTTATCCGTATGGAAATAGTCATTATAACACGACTTAGCAGGAATAAGTACTATTGAGATATGACTTAAGGTTATGTATTAAGCAAAGTACCAAATGGTCGTAGGAAAAACATTATTACTATCAATTTGAATCATTATGAAGTATATTGCAAATCTATTTATTACTCCTTAAGATCGAAAAATGCGTTTGCTCAACAACGTAAAAATAACCCAACGAATACTGTCGAACTGTCAAATGCTACTGATTGTATGTTATGCAATTACCTTGTTTTCTTTTTTGTACGGATTCCGATTGGAATCTTATAACTATTAAATACGTCGAAAGTTTAATGCTCTGTACCATACTTTCAGACATAACTTTATATAAGAACAAAATTATAACAAACCTTAGCCAACGCAGCGACGGGCTTAGTAGTAGTTTCCACGGAGAATGAAGGAATGGACACCTGCAGGTCCTCGTCCTGCAGGCTGTCAAGGATGTCAGAGAGTGGTGCAATAGGCAGGTCAGCTGTCAACCTGGTCAGACCGTCGCGAGTGCGGGGCACTACCAGCAAGAGCGCGTAGCGACCACCCTGATGGAAAAAAATCGTTTGAGCAAGTCGTTTATGGTACTTGAATTAGACAGGCAAAAGGGGTGTTGACAGAGTAAAAAAAAAATGATTCTATTTAGTGCGTCATTCAGATTATAGAAAAATATGGATACGTATCTTTTATTTTATCAAATCAATAAAAATTTACAAATATAAAAGGCATCAAAGATCAAGAATGGGGCTGGTGACGTCACTCGTTGCTAAAAAGTGTAGCAAGGAGTGACGTTCCACGACTTCGTTTTTTATTTATATTGAAAAAGAAAAAATATGTGTCATTTTTTTTTTGAAAATCTGACTGACGGACTGATTAGTTTTTTTAGTCAATTACCCCATTGCTCCTTTTAAAAAGCAGATTCATCAATATTCAGCTGCATCTGCATCAAAATAACGTAGGTTTGTAAAGAGCAAAAGTATGAACTTGGCTATTTTGGCTTGGCACAATTTTAATGTTGTATTCGTTATTTCGTGGAAAATTGCTATTAAAAGTTTTCCAAGTGTTAACATATTGGTGCTTATGACTGTAATAGTCTACCGATCATTATCAACTGCTTGTTTATTTATGTCGGTGATCGCTACGTTGCATTTTGGAGAGTGTGCGAGGGAATTGCATGACTTAATTCCCCCATCTCCGTTCTATTATCGGACGATCCGTCACACGGAGACACGTTACGTTGTTGACACCACTACGATCCGACTGAAGCTTTTGCCTTATCTTTTATACCGCATACATCGAGGGGTATTTGCCAGCCGCGGTATTTCCGTTTGACTACAATTTAAATATCTTCAAGGATGGAGTGAAGAGGCTCTTAATAAACTTACGCTCTTGACCATCAACGATTGCATCTCTGCTTACCATCAGGCAGGATTGCGATGAAGCACTAGTTTATAATTATAAAAAAATGTCCTACAAACCAACAAGTCGTGGAATAATAACTTGGCATATTATTAACATTTTCTTTCACATCACTTACGTCATAAGGCAGTTTGATGGCCTCAGCATCGAGTTCAGGCAGAGAACTAGTCTTAAAACTGCCCCTGGTCTTCATCATAGAGACCTGTTTCTTCTCAATGTTAGATCTGTAGAACAAACCAGGCTCAACGATTGCGAAGGGAGTCTTCCAAGATCCTCGGAAGTACATGCCGTTGAAGATGATCATCAGGGATTCGGAGATCGAGGCTGCATACAAAAAATACAGGTTTAAGTTGGACCGATTTCTGGTTGGTTTGATTTCTAGGTAAAAGACGTAAACCAATTGAAATTGAAGAGAACTATTATATTGAACAGATAACTTAGTGGACTTCTTTCCAACACTGTTCACAGAAAGGCTGGATGATACATCATGAACTTCATGCAATGATTTAAGACTCCTAGCGTGATTTCTCGCTTCGACAGCCACCATAGTTTCTTCATCATCCTCAGATTCAGTCTTCTTGGGGAAAGTCTTGACTAGCTTGATCTTTTCCTTAATGTTCTTCGCAGGTTTGTACTCCATGTGAGAAATGTCTACTTTCTCAGGAATGTCGTCTACAGCAAAGGAGATAAGTTTCTCGTCAGTTTGCTTAGGCGGCATCATTTCAGGAATCTCTTCATTTTTGTTATCTTCCTTTTTGTCAGAGATCTCGATGGTGAATTCACCCTTATCTTCATCATCGTCTTCTTGTGCATGTAGATCGGGATTGTATCTCTCAACAGACCTCACATCAGTCAGATAGTAATCTTCTAGAATCTTTTTGTAATCATCATTGATTGTATAGTTCTTGTAGATGTAGAAATAATTCTTCAACTCAGGCTGGTTGTATTTGTATTCGTGGTTGTTCTTCAGCCTCTCCATGATGTATTTGTATGTCTTTCTAGTGAGCATGGGGTCTTGAGGTAGGTGTAAGGCGGAAACCAGCTGTTCTCTCGTCTCGCCACGGGCACCTTCAGCAAGGATGGCCAGGATGGCGGAGTATCCGAGTGGTGAGAACGCGATGTTCTTGTCATCATCGATGTATCCCTGCGAATAAAATAAAGGATAATTTAATTAAGATTCCAAAAGTTACTCAGGGCAGGAAAATAGACACAGATGGGAAGAGAATGAGGTCTCTATCAATTGTATAATCCGTCTGTGATAGTAAGTGGACATTAATCCACTACTAGTCACAAATCATCGTTGTTCCAGTGTCAGACAAAGATGGAACTATACAGGACGAATATAGCTATCCCTTTTACACAATGGCGTTAAAATGTCATAGAACGGTCCCTCGTTGGTAGTTAACACATATGTTTGAATGTTCCGTGTCCTCGAGGGACCTTGATACAGCAGTAAATTTAACCAGACCATATCATATTCCTTCCGAAAGTAATTGGATAATTTAATAAGTTTACAGTGGTTCTGATTCCTTTGTTCACAAACAAGTTTAAGTTCATTTCATCCTTTTCTTTTCATTGCATGCGTTTCGTAAATGCCTCGGCTACATTAGCGGGTGAAGATTCGTATCGCGTTGGCGCGCAAAACATCCGTTGTCGGACATACACGATGTTCTTGTCTACATTGGTGGGCGAAGATCCAGAAAGCGGCCTATGGAGGAAGCAGTGGCTTTGCATTATATGTTAGTAAATTTTTAATTATTACCTTTGTAAAACAAACAAACAAAACAAAAACAACGAAAAAAATGCAAAAAGAACGTCAATCCCGCTTCAAAGTCCGAACGACACTAAAGTGACGTAGGTGTAGCCATTCAAGCGAATATTGTCGTGACAAGTCCTTTGAAGCGCGCCACTTTACCGACAGTGCTCGATGCTACATCGTCTTCGCACGAATACATTGCGTTGCAACGATGTACCCGGCCACATATATCGCCGTAGCCCGCTAATATAACCAAAGCATAAGAAAAAGACAGAAAATAAACGATAGTTTAGCCTCCTCAAATTATTTAGCGCCTGACGTATATTAACGTATTTTAGTCGCCAAGTTTTTAATCGCGTCTAAACTGGCATAAACGAAAATCTTTATTGACAGGTCTAAACTAAAATTCATCTTCTATCCTTTTCTTATTTAGCTTACTTTATTGAATAAGAAAATCGAATCCACTTTCAAGTCGATTAGAAAACGTAGATTTATTTAATGATAAAAGCTAATTGTTTTGTTACTGTTTCATTGTATGTCTTGTCTATGCAGCCATCTTTGTTGTTGCTGTGTTATTATAGTCACGAACGCTTGCGTTTATTAAAACATCCGTGATCGACTCAATCTCCACATTCCTTAGTAACTATATACTCGTGAATATGGTCTTCGGACATTGGCGCCGATTCTGTTGTAGGATCAACAACGAAACCAATTTTAAGTTATGTGCATCTTTTTCTTTCTATTTCGTTAAGAAAAGGATAGAAGATAACATTTTAAATTAAACCTGTCAAATTCAGATATTCCATAGACAGTTTCGGCGCGATTATAAACATGGCGACTAAAAATACGTCAGTTTACGTCAGGAGCGCACTGGTTTGACAGGTCTAAACTGACATTTTATCTTTTGTCCTATTCTTAACGAAATGGAAAGAAAAAGTAGCACATAATTTAAAATTAGTTTAGTTTGTCGGCGCCATTGTCAACATCAGTTATGTCTGCAGCAAGACAATTAGTGTCGCTGACTGCTATTGACTGGAAATCTAGCTGTTTATAGTGTGTTCTTAGTGACATAGACTACCATTTTACATCCCGTGAGCATAGCTAGGAACTGATCATCGCAGTCTTGTTAGGCCCGGTGCTCATTATCGTCATCTGGAAGATAAAAGATCCCACCCAACCAAGCTACATGCAAGCCCACACTGTCGGAAACTATGCCTTGTCATGCTGCAATGTTCTTAGGGATGACGAGGCGTCCTTGAGCTGCCCCCGAGTGGTGCGCGGCGGAAACGACGTACCGAGGGATCCCGAAGTATCCCAAAGCATCCTCACAGCTGCTAATGCAGGAACCTCGAGCATATCGAAGCGGTATTTTTGTTACTACAACCATATGTCATGGAAACTTCTACTTTATTGGCATGAAGTGCTTATTATAATGCTTAGTTATAATGCTTTTTGTCACCTAAAATGCTTGGCCCTGCCATGGGCGCCGAGCCTTAGAAGATTTAAACATTTTGTAAAGTCTAGACGTTTTCAAGTAGAAGAACAGTTTTATTAACCTGCAAATATTGGACAAGGCCGGGTTCATGGATCAAAAAATTTAAACATTTAAATTGCTTTCATTTGTGATAAATTTCATTTCTCGGTGGTAGGCCATAACATCGGCCGCCGGCAGAAGTTACCACCCACCAGACAAAGCCTTGCCGCCAAGCGATTTGTCGTGTTCAGGACGGGTCTGAGCAGTTGTGTTGCGATGTATGCCGGTTACGATGCGCCTAATGTTGTTGTTTTCGGAGTTTGGTCGTGGAAGGTCTTCAGATCAATCTCCTTTTGGCACAGCATCCTTGGTCGTGTTGTTGAACATTGCATCACCTCGCTCAACTGCCGTCTTCCTTCCTATTCGCTCAGTTTTTCTGAGTGAATAGGCTCTTAACAAACTAGCGCGCTTTACCATCAACGATCGCATCACTGCATACCATCAGGCGGGATTGCGGTCAAGCGCTAGTTTATAATCATTAAAAAAAAAACATATACAATGATGATGTTATCAGCAAAACACTACCTCACTAAGCCATCATCTGCCTTTATGTTGGGGATAGCTTTCAAGTCTTACCGTACCTAAGTAAGTGTTGCAAGTAATTCAAAACCCACATCCTAATTGATGATAATCTCAATTATATTAATCACAGGCTATTCCATTGCTTCAAATGTTAAAAAAAATTGATTACCAATGGAGTAAATAACGCAATGAATGTTGTTGAACTGTCAAAGTAAATGGGCACTGACATTATTACACAATCACCCCGCTGAAGTATAAATTTTTCTGAACAGCATACTCCATTTAAATAGATGCACTTGATTAGATTATCCAACTCACTAATAATGCCTACTAATAACATAACAAATAAATAATAATAATGATTACCTGGAAAATTGCCGTGGACAGTTCACTGGTCGCTTCCCCTACGAAGCTGGTGTCTTTGGGCTGATTGGAGCGGCCGCTGCGAAGCCATCGGGCACTGCTGAGACCCACCACGAACAATACTGGAAAAAAGTAAAAAGGTTTATTGTCTTCAGGAGGCAATAACTACGTCGAAAAATATCACCGAAACTCAGTTGACATGACAAACATGATAAAACAAAAAAAAAAAACTTTGATAACTTCACGTTTGTTCAGCAAGGTATTTGCGTAACACGCAATAGGTTTCATTTTGACAGTTGAACAACATTGATCGCGTTATTTACGTTATTGAGGGACACATTTTTCGAAGATATGGAGCAATGTATTAGCAATATGCTTCAAAATGATTCCAATTGATAGTAATAGATAGACTATTACGCGATTTGGGTCCCGTATTCGGAGTAAGATGCCAAGTTATAATTAAGTCGCGTTTCCAATAGGCAACAATTGACGCGCAATATGTTGCACAACATGTTGAAAGCAGTGCGCAACTTTTGTTGAACAATATTGTCAGTCTACACATCTACTACTTTTTTTATAATTTTAAACAAGTGCTTGACCGCAATCCCGCCTGATGGTAAGCTGTGATGCCATCGTTGATGGTAAAGCGCGCTAGTTTATTAAGAGCCCCTCAAGAACTATGACGCCAGTCAGTTTCATCAATGTTGAAGCACTGGAGCGGCTCTAGCGGGTTAACACTAAGCGCATCGGCATGCTTCATACGATCTCCAGGTCGGTATTCGATTTCTAAGTCAAAATCTTGAATGGCTAACCAACAGTCCTTAAAGCGGAACAAGCAGTTACGATTTTTATGGGAATGCCAGTAATATAAATACGAAATCGCTTTAAGGACTCTACTACAGCGAGAGTTTCCAATTCGTAGCTATGATAGTGCATTTCTTGCGGACTGGTGACCAGACTAAAGTAAGCTATAGGCTTACGAGACCCATCCTTTTGATACTGGAGCAGAATACTACCGAGGCCAATTTTACTCGCGTCTGTGTAAATTTCAGTCTTTGCATGGGGATCATAAATAGCCAGGACTGATCGACTGCTAAGAATGTATTTTGATTTATTAAATGCGCTATCTTGTTCTGGACCGCAAATCCAATTAATGAACTGGCGTCACTTGTGTGTGGACACTCATACCCACAGTACGCGTCACTCAAAAGAAGATAGATCGCCAACCTTTTTAAGTTGCAAAGTTGTACGTCAGCTCTAAAACTACAAAAATGAAATCGTGCGCAGTGTGTAATGAGCTTTTTAACGATGGAGTCCAGTGTGGCAGCTGCAAGAAACACCTGGACTTTTCATGTGCAAACATCTCGGAAGCCGGTTGGAGAAAACTAGGTGCTAATAGGATGGCGCAATGGAAATGTCCCACTTGCAGAACGTCATCACCACTTGTGTCTGCTCCGGAACCTGCGTCCCTGGACACCATACTAAGTGAGATACGCGACATGAAGCAGCAGCTGCTTAACTTGCCGACCTTGGTAAACGACATCCGCGTGGTCAAAAGTGAGTTGTGTGAGCTTAAGTTGACATGTGAGGGCACTCTTGGGAAATTAGATGATTTTAATGCAAGACTAGTGGAAGTCGAAGCAAGAGTGTCTGAATTTGAAAAGCTCCAGGCAACAGTGAATTGTTTACAGACGGACTTGGCTAGCACGAAGTACCTTCTCTCGACGTATGAACAAAGATCCAGACTAAACAACGTCGAAATAAAGGGAGTTCCTATTAAAAAGGATGAAAATTTATATACAATTATTGACGCTATCGGCCGTAAAGTTAATTACAGCTGTCCTAAAGCCCAGGTGAACTACATTTCGAGGGTCCCTATTTTTGGTTCCAATGAAAAAACTATAGTGGTAAGTTTCCTAAACCGATATGTGAAGGAAGATTTCATTGCGGCGGCACGGGCCAAGAAGGACCTATCTACTTGTGACATCGGGTTTCAAGGCTCATCTCAGCGTGTGTACGTGAACGATCACCTAAGCGTGGAGTACAAAAAGCTTTTGACTAAAGTTAAAGTCATTGCAAAAGATAAGCATTACGAGTTTGTATGGGTTAAACATGGAAAAATACATATTCTTAAAAATAATAATTCTAAAGTTTTAATTATAAGGAAGGAGTCTGATTTAAACAGGATTGTCTAACGTGTTTCTTAATGTTAATATGTACCTTCTTACTGTGCTATTGTATTTTACTTCAATGGTTCCAAATGTTTTATACCGTTTGCAAAATGTTTAACACACCTGCCGTACTAGAAAGTTCGTCACCTTTCTTTTGTTTAGCTGCTCGTAAGCATTGTGTTCGTTATCGCGCTGTTTACTTTGATGCCTTACCTTATTTCTATATGTTTTACTCTCTCGCACTTGCTCGCACCAGGTACTATTGCTTGCCTTTTCGCACAGCTGTTTACTACTTCACATTATATGATTCTTGCGCTCGCGCAAATAATATTGACTTTTACCTTCATTATACTTATTTAAATAAATTTTACCTTATTCTACAAAATTACTTGCTTTTTCGCTCAACGGTTTACTACGTAACATCAAATGATTCTTTCGCTCGCGTAAGTCTTATTAACTGTTACCCTCAATATACTTATTTATTAATATTTTACACTATTCTACAAAATTATTTAACGAAATGTTTTATTTTAATGGATTATTCAAATTTGTATACTATTATTGGCCTTAATTTTAATGGCTCCTAAGTTAAATATTTTTTATCAGAATGTTCGCGGGCTTAGAACTAAAAGTGATATTTTTTATCGTCAAATGTTATTAAACTCGTATGATATTATTGTTCTTACGGAGACGTGGTTATTGGATGGAGTTTTAAATTCCGAGTTCTTTGATGATCGGTACATTGTGTGGCGTCGTGATCGGGATTATGTTTTGACCGGGCAATCGCGTGGAGGGGGTGTGCTTATTGCTACACGCAGGGAGCTTTCAGTTATATACCAACCTGCCTTCCATTCTACAGCTGAGGATCTATGGCTTAGTGTACGACTAAAAAATTGTAATACGCGTAAATATATTACCTTACATATTTGCGTTGTCTATTTGTGTCAACAAAACTTAGGCCTTTCATTTTCTTTGCAACTCCGCAACTACCTCACTAAATTAAATGAAATAGTTATGAGTGACTCTTCTGATACCTTTCTCATCATTGGTGACTTTAATAGGAGCGGTATTGCCTGGGTCCCGTCTGACAATCTATCGCTCGTCCCAATGAACCCGAATGGTCCTGACGAAGTTTTACTATGTGATGAGCTATGCACCCTAGATTTTGGTCAATACAATGGTGTTCGTAATAAGTATGGTAAAATTTTAGATTTGGTACTTTCAAACCAATTAGTTAAGGTAGTTGAATGTTCAAGTCCCCTGGTTCCCATTGATGCCTACCATCCAGCACTATTAATTAATATGGATTTCGTTGAAGCTCCTTCATTAGAGTGCGCGACACGGACGCAATATCTATTCGACAAAGGCGATTATGAGTCTATAAACAATGACATATCTGCGATTGACTGGGAATCCGAGTTTGCGGCACGATCAATTGATGAATCATTACACTTTTTCAATCAATTTATTCTCAAATTACACGCAAAATACATTCCACATAAATTAAGTCATAACAAAACATATCCAACTTGGTACAATTCGGCACTAATCAAAACAATTAAAGAAAAATACAAATATTTAAAAAAAATTAAGACATATGGTAATTTAGCTGATGAGTCAACATTTAAGCTCCTTCGTGAAAGGGTAAAGATATTAGAATCGCAATGTTATGAAAACTATTTGAACTTGACCGAAAAATCTATTAAAGAAAACCCTAAATATTTCTGGACCTTCGTTAAAAAACGACACAATTCGAATGCAGTTCCGAGCACCTTAAACTACAATAACGAGACGTTGCGTACCGGAGACACAATATGTGAAGCGTTTTCTACGTACTTTCACTCTACATTTCTAGATACTAGCCCTAATTGTGGAACTCCTTTGCCCCTTGTTCTTACTGAAGCGTCCGGCCTATCTGATTTATGTAGCATTGTAATTAACGTTGAGGAGGTTTCTAACTTGCTTCGCAAGTTGGATACTTCTAAAGCTGCTGGCCCAGATAATATTTCATCCAAATTTCTTGTACGGTGTTCGAGTGCAATTGCCCATCCTATATCGATTCTCTTCAAGAAATCCTTAGATACTTCTGTTGTTCCTGAGCTTTGGAAATCAGCCTTCATAACGCCAATCTACAAGAAAGGAGTCAAAACCGAAATTGTTAACTATAGGCCGATATCCAAGCTTTGTATTGTGGCTAAGATATTCTAAAGGATTATCTATAACCAGGTATATAGTGCTCTTATAAATTCGCTTAGTTCCCTTCAACATGGTTTTTTGAAAGGAAGGTCTACAGTCACCAATTTAATTCTACTCAATGATTTTATTACTGATGCCATGGATGGTGGTGGGCAGGTTGATGTCGTTTATACTGATTATAGTAAAGCTTTTGATCGAATCGATCATGAGATCTTACTATCCAAGTTATATGGTATAGGAATAAGAGGTGATTTACTCAGATGGTTTTCTTCGTATCTGGAAAACAGATCCCAGGCAGTAGTATTAAGCAATTATATGTCCAGTTGGGTGCCTGTCTCCAGTGGAGTCCCCCAGGGTTCATTGCTAGGTCCATTACTTTTCATTATTTATATTAACGACATCGACTCTTGCTTGACTTCATCCAAACTGCTGTGTTTTGCTGATGATATGAAGATCTATGCCACAATATCATCACATGCGGACGTAATTGCACTTCAGGATGATTTACGTCGTCTGGAGGCTTATTGTCGTGTAAACAAGCTTGATCTTAACCCCTCTAAATGTTCGGTTCTGACATATTCCCGAAAGCGCACAATCATACCATCATCGTATTTCTTAGGTGATCAAGCGCTACCTAGGACGAATTGCATCCGTGATCTGGGTGTATATCACGATTCTAAGCTTACATTTGAAGTTCATGTTGATGCCATAGTCGCTAAAGCATCTAAAGCCCTGGGTTTCATAATGCGGCTGTCCAAGTGCTTTACTCAGGCTAAAACCTTGAAAATTCTTTACTGTAGTTTTGTTAGAAGTCACTTGGAATATGCTTGTGAAATCTGGAACCCTTGTTATCACAAGTATATCGATCGCATCGAAAGCATCCAGAAAAGATTTATCAAGTATTTGTGTTATCACCAGAAAGTGCCTTACCGGTCTGAAGATTACCTCAAGCTCTGTAAAAGGTATCATATATTACCCCTAATTAATCGGCGAGCAATATCTGACTGTATTACATTATTTAAAACTTTCAACAACTCTATCAATAGTTCCGATATTCTATCAAAATTCTATTTTAACGTTCCCGGAAGGTCAAAGCGATGGAATGCACCTTTGCGTGTTCCATTAACCTCTACAAATTACAGACAAAATTCATTTACAGTGCGAGCAAGTAGAACCTTTAATGACATGTGTAAGCGGCACGATTTCGATCCCTTTTTAACAAGTGTCTCCTCGGCCAGAAAATGCATGAGCCGTGACTTTTTTGGTTGAGACTTTTATGTACGAGTATGTTACGATTTTTTTCTTTTTTTTTTAAACCTTTCTTATCTTAAGCTGGAATGTTATATTGATTGTTTTTTAATTTTTGTTTTATTCTTGTAGTGTCTGTTTTTTTTTTAATTTTTATAAGCTAGGTAGCTGTGTTGTGTTGTCCACACTACCTCTGTACAGTCTGTTTTTTATAAGTGATGACTTATAATTGGCTGTCAATCTTACATACATATTTTTTATTCTGTTTGTTTTAGCTGTAAGTTGTCCATAGTTAATAAATAAATAAATAAATAAAAAAAGTAATTCGTGTACATTCCGCAGGTGTCTGAATTCAGAAGCGCTGTTAATTTTAGTCAGTCCTGGGCGTACAGAAACTTCAGTTTTTTCATGTCCTAAATAGTTGACGTAAGTTTTAAGAAAGGAACTTTTTTTTTTTTTAGGTTAAGATTGAGATTCACCCGAGAGAGAAGTATCAGAACCTCTTCTAACAGTTTAATACCTTCTTCAATTGTTACTGTAGGCAAAGTCACATCGTCTAGGTAGCGATTCTGTTATTTAGGGATCCTAGTGCTTTACGTATTAAACCAGGGAAAACTACTGGTGCATTAGCCAAACCGAAGGGCATTTTTTTTTTAAACTCATAATGAGCTGATGACGTGATAATTGCAGTTTTGTGAATAGTCATCAAAGACCCTCGCCTGGTAATAACCTTGGTCATGTCTAAAACTGTAAAGTATACTTTACCTACCAATCTATTAATTTCATCGTCAATATCTGGCAAAGGGAAGCGCTCTTTTACTGCACAGACATTTAATATGCGATAATCAACACAGAGCCTATAATCACCCCCCTTTTCCTTTACCAGTATTACAGGGCTTGCAGAATTAGAGTTAGATTCCCTCGCGATACCAGCATTCAAAAGCTCATTTACTTTTTCTTGTACTATTTCGTTTTCTTTATAAAATATCCTATATGGCTTGCAATACACGGACTTGTCAGTACTGGTAATTATTTGCATTGAAATGCAAATGTACTGACTTAGTTGAAACAATGTATTTATCGAGCACCTTTAATAACATATCCGAATGTTTGTTTTCCTGAACGCACTCCCCACTTGTGTTCGTAGAACTGTAATCGTCGGCATTCAGATACATCTTTTTGAAAGTATACGTCTGCACGAGCTACCAGCTTCCCACTGTATACATAATTGAAGGTCATTAGCTATAAGACCCATAGAATACAAAACTGGACGGGTAACAAGTATGTTAGAAGGTAAATAATTGGGATCACGCATAGACTAATAGCTTAGTGCCAGTCCCCGGTTAAATGTTAACACAATGTTAAAAGCAAAGGCACTTTCGAAATAACATCCTCATAGTTCAGAGCAATGTCGGAAAGATGAGAGTTATCTTCAATGTTACTTAATAACTTGACCGATTTTGATGTTTTTTTTTTTTTTTGTAAAGTTAGGCCCTGATGGTTAATTGTAGGTTGACCAACATGTCAATATCATAAAGGTTCTTATCAGTTACTTCAGCACTGGCGTACAAGCATAAATCGTCAATAAGGATCTCGAAACTAGTCTTTCCTAATGAATTAATCAAGTCCTCCAAATACTCATAATAACATTAGAACGAGACGGATTTAATTTCAATCTTTTGACGAGATTTGAAGTGATTAAATTGGCCCTATTACCAGTATCAATATACAAATCAGAAATAATTTCTGTGGTTACAAAATTAACATCCCGTACCTGTTGGTGATCTCGTGGACTCCCGGCTACACACCAGCAGGTGATCGCAGCATGGCCGGGTCGCTGGCAGACTTGGCAGCGCGTAGCTCGGCATTCACGGGCGGTGTGTCCAGTCTTGCGGCAGTTGTAGCAGGTCCTCGGCGAATTTCCCGCAGATCCACGTTGTCACGTCGATTACAGCTCCGATGTCCTAGTTTCTAATTTCTTGTGATCTTCAAGTGATGTTAAGAACCCGTAATAAACTTCCTCCCATTCATACAAGTCATCCAGTTGGTCGATATTGTGAAGGCATCCTTTTACATTGGTAGTCTTTTTCCCAGGGTCGAATTTTGGTATGATTTCGGAATCAAGTAGAGTTACTTCTTCTTTTTTTTTTTGCAATGGCGGATAGTCCTGTTTCGGCGGGTGAAGAAAAAATTCATGGTCTGCGCCTCTTCCCCAATCCGTCGAAATATGGGCCGTGGGGCTTCTCCATCCCACTTCTGAAGTGTAAAGACATGCTTCAGAAGCGGGGAAAATAATAACGCCGTAGTATGATCCAGTACATGTTTGTTTAATTAATAATCAACAGTACAGCATCAGTAGTTTTTATATACTATCAGGAGTAATTGTGTTCTGTGTATACTATTGAGTCAAAACACTAACGAATAGTCACAAAAATAATAGACAGCGGAAACGGAAGTTAACAAGTATTGAATAAAATTAAGAAAAAGTTAATAATAACGCCAGTAATAGTCAATAATTGTGTACAGATATTTGGATTAACCTAAAATATGGAAAGTAATTTATACTTATTTATTTGAACAATGCTTCATTTAATAAATAAATATCCGATGGGCGGGAAGACTAATTCTCAGTATGATTTTATAATAAGAGTTGGCGGTAATCGGAAGTTGCATCAATAATTCTAAAATTAATAAATTAATGGCCGAAAGACCGGAAGTACCAAGCTTATAAAATCCTCCAAGTATTTAAAGTAGTCATAATAAATTTAAATTAATATAAATAATTACGTAACTACGATCAATATATAAATAACTAGCTTCCCGCCCGCGGCTTCGCCCGCGTGGAATTCGGTTATATCGCGCTTTTTAGATTTCCCTCGGGAATATCATTTTTTTTCAATAAAATATATAGTCTATGTTCTTTCTCGGAGTCTAAAGATTGTCTGTGCCAAATTTCATCAAAATTGGTCGAGAGGTTTAAGCGGAAAAGCGTAACAGACAGACAGACAGACAGAGCTACTTTCGCATTTATAATATTAGTATGGATTAATTAAAAAAAAGGAATTAAAAGCAAATCTTCTTTTTTCAAGTAACGGAAATTATATTACCTACCTTCTATTAACTATGAACTAAAATATCCCGAAATATTATGTATGTACAAAATTAATTTACAGGACCTAACTAATAAAAAATACTGAGGTACTTAAAAAAATAAAACTTAATCGTATTTTTTTAACGTAACGAAAACAATCTTACCTACTATGAATTAAAATGAACTATGAACTAAAATATCCCGAAATATTAAGTATGTACAAAATTAATTTTTAGGACCTTACTAATAAAAAATAGGAACTAAAAAAATTATGCGAAGCAATCAAATATTTTTACTCTATTGCAAAATGAATTTCTCTGTAGCGCAAATTTCTCTAATCGCATGCGTCCGGCAACGACGTCTGCCCTCACGTGTCTGCCCGTTCGGGTAGGCATAGTTAGATTCGTGCCGTGCGCTACCCCACCACACGACCGCCCCCCGCGCTCGCCCCACTTCGGCGAATGTGCGTGACGATGACCGATGACCGACGGCAGGCGGCGGCGATGAATAAGTATTCGTAACTTCAAAAGTCGATTTTTTTATTGATACAAAACAAAAGTTACAATTTCTGGAATTCCTTTGGTACCTACTTATATAAAAACTTTGCACATCCTAAGAGACCTATGTACCTATGTACATGGTTTTATCTCCAAAAATGACGAACACCCACATGCAACCCCTATTTCACCCCCACGCTGGTGTAAATTTTAAAATGCTAGAACAAACGATTTTTTGTTTATTATTTAGTGCCTAAATGCCTAAATATAAAATGTAAGGTATCTTCAAGAATGACGAACTTCATACAAACTTTCAACCCCTATTTCATCCCCTCACAGGTCGAAATTTCAAAAACGCTAGAACAAATGTTTTATTATTTTTTATCAAGTGCTTAAATATAAAGTTTCATGATTTTATCTTTAAAAATTATGAAATCCCATACAACTACCCCCCCCCCTTTTAACCCCTTACAACCCCTTTTTCGCGATAAAAAGTAGCCTATGTTTTATCTCGGGGTCTAGAATATCTGTATACCAAATTTCATTCAAATCCGTTCAGTAGTTTTGGCGTGAAAGAGTAGCAGACAGACAGACAGACAGACAGACAGACAGACAGAGTTACTTTCGCATTTATAATATTAGTTAGGATTAGGATTATGTATAGCTCGAACTAAGTATGGCTTCATAGATGAGCGGGAAGCGGAAGCTGTAACACTCGGCCATCCTGTATCTGCCGTGGTCCACCGCGGCGTTGCTGTTCTCCAGACTTCTGCGACATCTGAAATCAAAATTTTGCAACACAGTAATTTGTTTCTTATAGTGTTATTAATTTACACACCCCAGTGCCTTACATGTAAATATTTCAGCAATCCTTTAATCACAAAGCAAAATCTTGTACATAATAGGTACGTACATGTTAATCACAGCAGGAACATAAATATCATTGAGATTAGTTATGCAGGATTCAATTCCAAATTTATAAGTGACACTTAGATATGTATACGGCTAGATCATGCAGCGTTAGATTAGGTATTGTGATTTGTGACACGAAGATATCTATAATGCAGTTTTTTTTTTTTTTATAAGTAGGTATGTATCACACAGGATTAGATATTTATGTAGTTTTATGTAGGTACCACACAGTTTATTGAAACTTTTATATATAAGTATACAATCAACTAGAACGATAACACAGCAATAGGATAGATATTAGGATTTTAAATTATCCGATTATGGAAATGGCACACAGATTTATCTATATGATCACACAGCATAGGATAAATATTAGACTCTTAGATTATCTATCTATTCAATCACACAGCAGTAGGATAGACGTTAGGATTTCAGATTATCTGATTGTGTAAATAGCACACAGATTTATCTATACGATCACACAGCATAGGATATATATTAGGGTCTTAGATTACCTAGTAGTTCTATGTCAATAATACACAGATCTATCTATATGTTCATGAAGCGTTAGGATATTTTATCTAAGCATAATGTAAAAGTTCACTATATCACACACACAGATTGTATTTTAAATATCCGTGATCCATAAAATATAATAGTTTATAATTTATACCCCACTGTGTAGCTAAGGTAGATAATGTGAAGTAGATTTTAAAATACTGCGACTGAAAGTATTACTTTTTTTAATATTTCCTATTACACATTCAATTTATACGATATATCACAATGATTATAAGATATATTACACTGATTGTATGTCGTGGTGAATATGCTCAATCCTTCTCTGTAGGAGAGGAGACCTGTGCCCAGCAGTGGGACGATAAAAGGTTGATGATTACAATGACTTCCTAAATTAATCTCTGTTAAACTTTAATTCTCACGTAGCATCTGTACATGCACTCATGTTTTTTTTTTTTGTTTTAACTTTCTAATAAATCATCCCTATCTACACTAGCTTTCTTCTGTAATTTCAAGACCATTTATTATTGTTCGATTGACGCATTCTACTTGCCAGTTAAAACGCGGACTAGCAATTGCATTCAAAATATGCTTGAACTCTTTTTGTATAGCAAATTCTTTAAAATACTTGTAAAAGCGACAACCCTATCTAATTATTCTTCGTGGAGTGCCAAATACATTATTTCATTCAAGTGTTGGATTGTTTCTACAGAACTGACCCCTCTTACAGCATGAGCAAAAATGGATTTTGTAAAAGAGTCGATGACAACAAGTATGTAGCAGCGGCCATTACGGGTCTTTAGAAATAGGCCTAAATGATCACGAGCAGTGTGCATAGGTATCGCGACTTTTTCTATGGGATGCAACTGCCTCAGGTTTACCATAATTACCTTTTCAATAAGCATAATGCAGGCATGCTTGTTATGCATTTGCGGATAAATCTTGTCATACCGGGAAACTAAAAATGTGACTCCATGAGCTTTTCGCATTTATCCATGCCTAAATGACTTATTTCATCTTGGCATTTTTGAAGTAATGACCACTTAGATAATTTTATTTTTTATTTTTTTTTATTCTACTTTTGTTTAGGGACATTTATAATCGCAATGCGTATGTAAAACGTTTTCCGAAACAAGTAACCATCAATAATTTTATAATCATTATTTAAATCACGATTAGCACACATCGCAACACAACTGCTCAGAGCCGTCCTCCGTACGGCTTCACCAGACATCATGACATCATCTGTAACCATCTCACAGTAGGTATAAGGTGTCATTCCAACTAATGGTAGTACTGACACTTTTATCAACTCACTTCATCTAACTTGTCACGGTAAGAGTTATACACATTAGCACACATCGCAACACAACTGCTCAGAGCCGTCCTCCGTACGGCTTCACCAGACATCATGACATCATCTGTAACCATCTCACAGTAGGTATAAGGTGTCATTCCAACTAATGGTAGTACTGACACTTTTATCAACTCACTTCATCTAACTTGTCACGGTAAGAGTTATACACATTAGCACACATCGCAACACAACTGCTCAGAGCCGTCCTCCGTACGGCTTCACCAGACATCATGACATCATCTGTAACCATCTCACAGTAGGTATAAGGTGTCATTCCAACTAATGGTAGTACTGACACTTTTATCAACTCACTTCATCTAACTTGTCACGGTAAGAGTTATACACATTAGCACACATCGCAACACAACTGCTCAGAGCCGTCCTCCGTACGGCTTCACCAGACATCATGACATCATCTGTAACCATCTCACAGTAGGTATAAGGTGTCATTCCAACTAATGGTAGTACTGACACTTTTATCAACTCACTTCATCTAACTTTTCACGGTAAGAGTTATACACATTAGCACACATCGCAACACAACTGCTCAGAGCCGTCCTCCGTACGGCTTCACCAGACATCATGACATCATCTGTAACCATCTCACAGTAGGTATAAGGTGTCATTCCAACTAATGGTAGTACTGACACTTTTATCAACTCACTTCATCTAACTTGTCACGGTAAGAGTTATACACATTAGCACACATCGCAACACAACTGCTCAGAGCCGTCCTCCGTACGGCTTCACCAGACATCATGACATCATCTGTAACCATCTCACAGTAGGTATAAGGTGTCATTCCAACTAATGGTAGTACTGACACTTTTATCAACTCACTTCATCTAACTTTTCACGGTAAGAGTTATACACATTAGCACACATCGCAACACAACTGCTCAGAGCCGTCCTCCGTACGGCTTCACCAGACATCATGACATCATCTGTAACCATCTCACAGTAGGTATAAGGTGTCATTCCAACTAATGGTAGTACTGACACTTTTATCAACTCACTTCATCTAACTTGTCACGGTAAGAGTTATACACATTAGCACACATCGCAACACAACTGCTCAGAGCCGTCCTCCGTACGGCTTCACCAGACATCATGACATCATCTGTAACCATCTCACAGTAGGTATAAGGTGTCATTCCAACTAATGGTAGTACTGACACTTTTATCAACTCACTTCATCTAACTTGTCACGGTAAGAGTTATACACATTAGCACACATCGCAACACAACTGCTCAGAGCCGTCCTCCGTACGGCTTCACCAGACATCATGACATCATCTGTAACCATCTCACAGTAGGTATAAGGTGTCATTCCAACTAATGGTAGTACTGACACTTTTATCAACTCACTTCATCTAACTTGTCACGGTAAGAGTTATACACATTAGCACACATCGCAACACAACTGCTCAGAGCCGTCCTCCGTACGGCTTCACCAGACATCATGACATCATCTGTAACCATCTCACAGTAGGTATAAGGTGTCATTCCAACTAATGGTAGTACTGACACTTTTATCAACTCACTTCATCTAACTTGTCACGGTAAGAGTTATACACATTAGCACACATCGCAACACAACTGCTCAGAGCCGTCCTCCGTACGGCTTCACCAGACATCATGACATCATCTGTAACCATCTCACAGTAGGTATAAGGTGTCATTCCAACTAATGGTAGTACTGACACTTTTATCAACTCACTTCATCTAACTTTTCACGGTAAGAGTTATACACATTAGCACACATCGCAACACAACTGCTCAGAGCCGTCCTCCGTACGGCTTCACCAGACATCATGACATCATCTGTAACCATCTCACAGTAGGTATAAGGTGTCATTCCAACTAATGGTAGTACTGACACTTTTATCAACTCACTTCATCTAACTTGTCACGGTAAGAGTTATACACATTAGCACACATCGCAACACAACTGCTCAGAGCCGTCCTCCGTACGGCTTCACCAGACATCATGACATCATCTGTAACCATCTCACAGTAGGTATAAGGTGTCATTCCAACTAATGGTAGTACTGACACTTTTATCAACTCACTTCATCTAACTTTTCACGGTAAGAGTTATACACATTAGCACACATCGCAACACAACTGCTCAGAGCCGTCCTCCGTACGGCTTCACCAGACATCATGACATCATCTGTAACCATCTCACAGTAGGTATAAGGTGTCATTCCAACTAATGGTAGTACTGACACTTTTATCAACTCACTTCATCTAACTTTTCACGGTAAGAGTTATACTGTTTCTTTCGGATAGACCTGTAGGTGACCCCAATATAGTTGGGGAAGGCTTAGCTGATCATGAGAACGCGACGGGGTTTGGGAGCAAGAAAATTTCTCCGTACGAAATCGAGGATGGAAGACTCAAATATGTCGTGTTCCGTATATTCATCAGTTCTATAGAAAGTTCTAGAGAGAACGCCATTAAAGTTGCACACTTTACGCTCACGGTCTTTAATCTGCCGCAATCTGCTTATCTTGGTAGAGGGTGGTGAGGGTGGCACGCAGACATCTTTAATAGCTCATTCGGGGCTCTATGCAAATAATTTTAGAAGGGGGGACGGTGGGGGATCATACGGGCTTTGTCTGGGCTAACGAACCGGCACAAGAGTCTGCGGAACAGAAGTGCTGCTAGTTCAAACGGGTTTAGGCTCACGTTTATAAATATTAAACCAGGGGTGGGAGGGGGCTGCAAGTGGTTACGCGTAAGTGTTCAGGGGGCGTGTTAGTGTTAAATTTGTTTGAGGCGTGCCGCTTTGGGCACAGCCTATTAATGTTGAGTGGTGATTCTGAGTGATCAAATTGGATGATGTTAATAAATAACACAGCGGTTGCGTATAATGAAATCGTTGATTTTGTGAATAAATAATACGTTATGTAATACTCTGAAGCGGTCCAGGGGGTATCCGTTATGTTCCTTCCATCTACGTTTCTGGTTTAATGATCACCTTATACAAAATGTATTATTGTTTGTCTGAAACCTTAGGTTTTATGATAGGTAAATGCAATGCTTATAATTTTAAATTTATAATCGTCAGGGCTCAAAATCATTTAATATAAATAAACACTTATTAAAGGTGTTGCTTAAAACTATATAAGTAACTAAAACAAAAAACTTTCAAGATTCCCCCTACTCTCTAAAACGATTATCTCATTAAACGAATTTCAGAGAACAATAGAGACAGGGCATAAATCATTAGATGACGTACCTCCTCAAGTCGATGAAGGAAGGAGGAAGCGAGTACTTGAAGGACGCGCTAAAGAAAAAAACATTTATCTTATACATTTTTTTATTTTTATTTGTATGGCAGGACGTATTTTTATTTGGAAAGGAAATTACAAAAAACTAATTACGTTAATCTGTTACGTTAATCAACTCCGCGGCGCCATGACGCGCGGCCGCACGGCGCGGTGGCGTCGGCGTCTGCGTCGGCCGCGCGGTGCGTGGCGTAACGGTAGCGAACGCGGCCGTTCGCTACCGTTACGCCACGGAAACTGTCGACTATACTACTGCACAAATGTGTGCATAGAAATAGATGCACCATCTCTCTCTTCACTCATTCTCCAATGGGATGCTCGCAATCCTACAACGATCATAGAAAGATCATGTACAGGACCAACGGCTTATTATTGCAGCTAATATTGTATGAATAATTGTATTTACTTTAGTATTATTACGGATTTATATACATGATTTTACGAATGGATAATATAAATTATCACTGTCAGTAGCATAGCTTTCCATTTTGACTGTTGAACAAGATTCATTGCGTGATTTATGTTGTTAAACGGACAAATTTTCCGAACATAAGAAGCGATGCATCTGCAGTATTCTTCAAAATCTTTAAGATTGTGATAGGCTCCTGTATCGCCTGCAGACATGGCTTAGGCTGTTGCTATGGAGATTAATTGTTACATACACAACATGTAATGTAATTAACGCACACCCCAATTAGAATATGATGTTATAATCATAATACATACACTGAATTTTTAATTTAACATGTATATGAATTGTTATTCATTAAATTAGTTATAACAATTCTTGGAGAACGAAGACCTTAACGTTCTTGGAATAAGGTATTTTTTCGTTATTTTGTAATGAATTTTAAATTTGTAGGTATGTATACAAGTAAAACTGCCATTTTAAAAGTCTATGCAAATAACAGGGTTAATATGACAATGATTTCCGTAGTTTTGATTGGCACGGTCGGTCCTGAAACGGGTGACCATCTTTCACAGAAATCTTAATATTAATAATATTTCTGTGCCATCTTCACATACGAAGTCCTTTCCATGTCTTGAAAAGCATGTTGCATGTTAAGCTGTTGGCGCCAGCTGTCTGTCGTGGATATTTGACAATTGTTGCCGGTAGTTAGAAGTCCGAAGTTTGACAACCAGTGTTATCGAAGGGTTTCGTGGAGGTCAGATAAGCAGCCGTCCGATATAAGTATTGGCATTAAGCTGAACGACCAACGATGCTGCTCCAGAGGGAGATTGATCTGGAGACTCTCCACGACCAAACTCCCGACACAACATCATTTGGCGCATCGTACCCGGCATACATCGCAACACAACTGCTCAGACCCGTCCTCCGTACTGCTTCACCAGACATCATGCCGGAGCACAACGAATCGCTTGGCGGCAAGGCCTTGTCTGGTGGGTGGTAACTTCTGCCGGCAGCCGATGTTATGGCCTACCATCGAGGAAATTTTTCCCAGCATCTAACGTTTGGCCAGACTCAACACTTGTCTAGTCGGAGGATCCTCCCTTCTTTATGGAGGATGACTGAACTTTACATCTTGTTCCTCATACCCCAAAATATAAAAAATATGAATTAATGGAAAAATAGCTTTAATTCCTATACATTAAAGTTCAGTTAACTAAACAACTGCTCCTTCACAGGGCCATACCTTAAGTATCTAATTAATACAGAAAACATTCAAGGAATCATAATCTGTCGATTACTACTTTGTGGGATGGCAACGCACCAGTGGCGGGGGTTTTTGACAGGCCCAGCCAAGACCATGCACTAGTACTTCACATTGATAGCTTAGGTACTTCATTGTGCGTTTGTGTGCTGTTAGCATAATATAACGGCTTCACGTCCACAAAAGTGTGAACAATTTCATTCAAACACATACATGGTACAATTCCTTTTACAGGCACAGTATCTGATGACCGTGAGGAATGTCGTAACATTTATCTTAGTGATGGTAGACCCAAACGACCCCCAAGATGTCAGACAATTTAAATAAAGCACTATTTCTTCAACGTTACACTATAAAGTTGATTGAAAGAAGGATTATTCCGTTATTAAGGACGCACACTTTACTGCTATTTTTACATAGAGGTTTTTAATTTCTATCTGATTTTTATTTGATGCTGCCCCGATGTATTGTGTGCCTTTAAGTCTGAGTAAATTTATTTTCTTTCTGTGATTTCTTCATCTTTCATAAAAAAAGTGTTGTTGATCATGGTGTACTTTCTACCAGAAAGTCAAAAACTCTAAACCCGAGAGAGTAAGCAATAAAATCTTCAGTCATTCGGCTGAACATAGCCAAAAATGGCGATTACACAAAATTAAACAAACCTAATAAAATATTAATAGCAGAAAACTTCGAATTTTGATTGAATTAACAGCGGGTCACAAACTAGGCACAGCCTGTATCTCGGAGACGCCATATTGTGACGCAATACTTCCATACCATATTCCTTTACACGAAATGAGCGGTAATAATCAGTTAGTGTCGAAACAATTAGTATTTGGAAAGATATGTGGAAGAAAGATCGATAAGCCCTTTCCAACCTTATATTATCTATTTTAATTCTTTTTTGGTTAAACTTATTCATATTTTTTACACAAATTATAATCACATCACAACAATACACTAATGTTTTATACAGTATGTTAAGAAAACCCTGTCCGACCCATAAGGATAATAAAGGTTAGGTAAACACATGACCAAATATAATATAAAATTTTACGTAATCATCATAGTACCAATACAAATGAATTTTGAAATAATTTTTTTCCCGCGAATTAATTCCAACTTCCCCGAAATTTGGTAATTTTTAAAAAAGTGACAACACCGCTATTATTATGAGCGAATAGCGATGCGACCACGTGCCGCGTGCCCTGCCGCCCGCCGCCCGCGGAAGGGTGCTTACGCATATTTATTAAGTTACCTCTTTTTGCGAAATAATATATATTTTTTTAGAGGGTTTTTTTTAACATTTAGCCCGGTTTTGTATCCACTAGTAGAATCAGTTATCGATACCTAACAACACCTTCACGGGTCGAACAGGGTTTTCTTAACATACTGTATAATACAACATTATTTTTTGTTTATGCGAAACCCGAAACGTGTCCAGTATTTTTAAGTAAATAATCTATGTACAGAATGTCAAAAAGATATACCCACAAAGTGATGAGCTTGCTATTCTACTTGGTTGTCCTAACAAAAATATGGTCAAAGCTTCGGTCGCCCGGTACTAATTAATTAACCTGCTATCTACTGCTGCTAATTTTGCTACACGGTCCGCTTCCTCATTCCCTTTCAGGCCTATATGTGCTGGAACCCATTGCAATTTTAAGTCTTTGCCACTCTTGTTACAAATAATAATAAATTTAAGAATTTCATAGGCTATCAAACCATTGGCCGATACGACAATCGGTACAATCACAGCCAAGTTCTCCTCCAACATGTCGACAACCTCGCGAGCCAAGTCAAGACACTTAATTTGTTTATCTTTCTCGGTTTTCGCGAGGTTCTAATCATGCTATCAGTGATAAGGAACGATCCCAGCACAATTTGATATGTTCATTTTCGAAAACAGGGTCGGTCATATACCTATAGTACGGCACCTCCGATTCCACAAGGTTGAATCTACGCAAGTACTCTCCATTAGCTGGATCACCCAGAGATAATATGCCTTATTGATTCAATGCCAACTGTGCCATTTTCACAATAAAATTTCGGTAATTTTTTCCTCATCATAACTTCGTCCATAATTGCACATACACAACCTTCGGTTTCCCCAAAAAGATCACCGAAACGTAGCCAGGCTGTGGACGCTTGTATATCTACATCAGGCCGGTGTAGGGCTCGGAAAAAGCGTCCGTGAAGCTCCTTGTTCTTCCATACCTCCATGCGATCATTGGTGTCAAGTACTACTGGCTTGCACCAGTTCTTAGCCAAGGACAGCGGAGTGAGTTGTCAACCGCGATCACATCTTGATTCACTCCCACGTCGGTTGTTAGGAAATATTCTCTGAGACTACATATCCCGCTATTGTGAATGGTCTTAGCGACATTATTATTATTATTCCAGGTCGGTGCACGTCACGTGAGGCCAAGATGGCGGCGCGGGTACGTCTCCGTAGGACGGACGACTCCGACTCAGACAATCACCACAACGACGACGTCAGTATAGCATTTACTTATTTTTCTTCGACAATTTGGTAATTTTCTTAATACATAAGCATAAGTCATATCTCAATAGTATTCATTCCTGACAAGATATGTTACAATGACCTTTTCCATATGGGTAAACCGTACTACAATGTAAGTTTTTAATAATTTTTTTTTATGGCTATGGCATCAAAAAATCAACATATGATTATGCCAAAAGCACGCGTATTTGCGTCACGACTAAACATCACATGTTACTAGGCTGTATGGATGAATAGCCTTTGCCTTTCATTTGTTGGATTATAACAACAAAACAACATTGCGCGCGCCCTTTGGCATGTCTCCAAAGTCGTGGGGACGGACAGAAGCAGTGGAGTAAATGTAGGTTTCGTTATCAAAAACAATTGTCTTGAGTGGCTTTATTTACTATCGGATTATTCGTTGGCGTATAATAGGTAATCATTATTTTAGTTAAAAAAAATAACTCAAATTATTCATGTTAATGTTGTTATTGTTAAAAATTTGAACAGTCTTTCAGCAGGCAATATAATACGCTGACATTTGATGGTCAGATATTAAAAATATCCCTATCAGGCAGACCTAGTTTATGTGGTCGACTGGTCTAAAATTTTACCAAAATTACAAAAATTCTCTCTTATGCAGAAGGTGTTTATGGGGCGGTATAGCTTATATTTCTTAAAGATTCACATAGCCACCGAGAAATAAAGTTTTAATAATAACATCTTATCCCTAAAGATTACACAAAAAAAGAAAAAAATACGTGTCTAGTATTTTTTGGAAATCTGACTGGCGGACTAATTAATTTTTTTTTTTAGTCACCTACCCTATTAGGAAACCGCTGTCTTAGAAAGAAATATTCGAGGACAGCTGAAATAAACCACCTCCCTCTGAGCCTGTTTGGTTTATTTCAGCCCACTCCACTCACTAAAAGGCTCTCTGTGTCCCTGCATTAACAATACAATGCAACTCACATTATAGGCTAAGTATATGGCTTTTATGACCTCATTGATTGACATCAAAGGATGTTGTCATCAATCAGGAGCCTGAATATTTACATTAAAGAGTGTAAGTTACAATAGGTGTGTTTGCATTGTAATAATCTGTTGCACTTGGTTTATTTATTCTAGGTTTCAACCGTTACAACCAGTATGAGGAGCGTGGAGGACCCAAAAGGAGGGAGTTTGAAGACCTATCCATAGATACCCCACACGAATGTGTGCGATGAAAAAAAAATTGTGAGTTTCAGTTCTAAGTATGGGGAGCCCCCAATATTTATCAATGTTTACCAAAATTCAACAGTATAGCTCTTATAGTTTAAAAAAAAAATGGCTGTGACATACGGACGGACAGACGGACAGACAGACATAACGAATCTATAAGGGTTCCGTTTTTTACCACACGGAACCCTAAAAAGAAACCGTGGCCCTGTCGCACAGGCAAGTGAAGAAACACGGGTAGGTTTTAGTCAGTATGGATTGTGTATTAATGGAGGAATGACTCAATTGTTACATACCTAATAAAGTTTATGTAACCTTTTAAAGTTGATATTTGTATTTTTTTTTTACTTTCTAGTAAAAAGGCTTACTATTCTGCTTTCACGTGTGGTGCCGGGCTTAGAATAGTACCAACCCATATCTTCCCGTGGGTGTCGTAAGTGGCGACTAAGGGAACTCTCACCAGGGAAGCGAGCAGCAGCGCTTTTCTTGTGGAATATCAAATTACTCCGATCCTCCCTAACGGATTAAAAGCCTTGGGGGAGGCCTTTGTCCAGTAGTGGAGCTGGACCTCTATAAGCTGGGACGAAGAAATATCTGCTTTTGGCTTTCTATGTAACTTGTAGCAAAGGATATTAGATTTTCTATATTCATTCTAGAAAGCGTCTATGTTTAAATTGAACTGAATATTTCAAGAGGACATGTATGCTCTTCATATAAGCCGAATATAATCAAGCTGAAATAAACTAATCTTGGAGAGAAAAAACAAATATTTCTAACATTTTCCTTTTATCTTTACTCTTCGTTCGTGTAAATATGTCTTACAAGATATTCATTTCAACAAAACTGTAAAAACTTTATCTTTAAACTCACATGAATTGCAATGTCTATCATAATTCTACCAAGTAGGTTGTTTTGCTCCTTTAATTATAATTTAATTTAAGATTTTACTAACGAAATGACGCTCACAATACTCCTAATGAACTAACTACATTGTTTGCTATTTGCAAATAATATAATCAAATCAAAATCAAACTCACAGCATTTATTTCTAATAAACTAGTTACAGGCACTTTTGAATTGTCAGAAGGTCGGTCAGTCAGTAAGGTGAAGCTAGTCGCCCATTCCAAAGAGTAGGTACCTATGGAGAAGACCGGGCAAGAAACTCGATGAACACTCTTTTTCAGATACTCAATTATTTCTACCTGGAAACAAATTATTTCGACCAAATTTGGTACCATAAAAACGGTCATTGTGACTAAACCTTAAAAGATAGACATATGCCGTCGCGGACTTTTTTTTAGATCATGTATAGAGGAATAATTCTTTCATACATATTTTTTGTGTATCTTGAACCGTTTTCGCAGCGCACGCAAAGAAAGCCTTCAAAAATGAATAATTTTCCCCGTTTTTTACACATTTACCGCTCTGTCTTTGCTCCTATTGGTCATAGCGTAATGTTATTTAGCCTATAGCCTTCCTCGATAAATGGACTATCCAACAAAAAAAGAATTATTCAAATCGCACCAGTAGTTTCGGAGATTAGCGCGTTCAAACAAACAAACAAACAAACTCTTCAGCTTTATTATATTATGACCTTGTTATTATTAATGAATAATATATAGCATAAACGTTATTTTTGAAGTGAAACTTCTTTACGCACGCTTGACTTGGGGAGTAAGCTGGCGAAGGCGTGACGTAAGCGTTACGAAAAGTGATCGGGCAAGGCGAACGGAAGTTTAGTGGAGGATATAAGCACAGAGGCGCCCGTGGCGCGAGCTTGGTACTACAAGGTCTACAACGAGTTTTTTTTTTTTTCAATAAAAATAGAAGATCTATGGCAAAAATATTAATTTACCAATGAAACCATGAAATAAATTTAAATATTTATAGAAAATTAATATACGTATATGTGTATACATGTATATATTGTATATGTTGTACATGTGTATATATATACATACAGATGGAGCGAAAGAAGTTTCACTTCAGTCGTGTGGTCATAAGCACACTCGTTTTTTTTTATGGAATTTTGTTTTTTAATTCGAACGATGTTATTCTTTACGCTTTGCTTGAGCATAAAGAATAACATCATGCGAATTAAAAAATAAAATTGACACTCACATATAAAAAGGGACGTGTAAAAAAAATACAACTACCTACCTATAGAAGTATAAAAATGGCTGTTTTGAAATCCATAAACCATAGTTTTTTCCCCCAACCTCAAAAACCATGATTTCCGACTTTTTGGAATTATACGCCAGGCCATGCTGTTCAGCGTATCTTTCGCAACGGGCCACAAGTTTTCTCAACCCACAGACTAATTTCAGTACTTTAGAAAGAATTGCTTGTGGTTGACTCAAGATAGTCTGAAAGGTATTCTCTAACTGTATTATATTACCCGTCTGAGCAGCGCAAATGAGGGTATTTGCTTTATCAGTATTTATTTGTATGTTTGTTCTTTAATGTCACTCCAAGGCCCAAATGTGTAGGTCTATTTTGATTATGCACGCGTCAGTTAAATTTCTTCAAATAATCTTGTGAATGTCACTTATAGACTTTGTAGCGGTTTCTACAACCGCCACATGCGAACAACGCGTCTTACCGACGTCGCACGACTTTTAAATCTCGCAAGCCAATTTCCATAGTATAAAAATAAATGTTTCTCCATAAATAAATTGATAATAATTTAATTAATAATCTTAGCGGGTATTTTTTAATTGGCACCCGTTGAAAATTGACTTCTCTTAGTTGTAAAAGTACTTAAAATTAAATAGTATTCATCTACATTATAGATGTACTAATTTAGCAGCCGGATCCCTTACTATCAGTCAGTAAATTAGTAAATAAGGGGTATGATGTTTTATTTACATCACAAGGGGCTACCATATCTTTGAGTGGCAGTTGTCAAGTGACAGGTAATGTCATTGCTTCAGGTTCACCGCTGCATTGGAGGATGTCTTCAAAGTTCTGGACTGGAAAGGACCAGGCGCGTACGCTCCCTAGATGCAAATAAGCAGTGCATACCCTTATAATTTTCTAATTCGGAACACCCGAATCGTATTAAAATATAATTTCTGTACTACAGTACAATTTTATTAAAACACTAGACTAAAACAGTAACACTGCAATCTTTTGGGGCTAGCGCGAACTAGCTAATACATTACAATTCAGCATGTAAGCGGAACGTGACTTCGTCACTCTAGCGCCACGGAGCGTAAAGCGACGTAAGCACGAACTAAAATGCCTGTGATTTTAGCGTGTGTGGGTCGAATTTTGAATGAAATTGTTTGTGTGGGTGCCTGAGCTGCTTACGTGCGACCAAAGAGTATAGTAAGTATATAATTCGTGCGACAGTCCAATTTCATTGACTTTACAAGCTGAAATAAGCCGTGCCTATTATACGCCGGCCAATTTAGAAAGTTGTTACAAATAGTACAATTGGTTTTTCGTTAAGATACATTTTTATTTTACCAAACTCACAATAATAAATTACTCCAATTTTTTGTGGCCATATTGAATATTGATGTTTGGTGTCGTTTTGAGTGCAACTGAATTGAATTCGTTTATTTACTGTAGATAAGTATTTCGTTCTAAAATATGGAAAATTATTCTTGTGAGCTCTGTTCTGATGATGTATGTTTAGAAAAATTTAAAACTGCGTCTTTTTCAACGTTAAGTTTTGAGCAAAAATATAAAATAGTTGTTAAAGGGCGTTGTGTTCGCGATTTGAACTTAACCCAAAAAAAGGTAATGAATGTCACACGTTCTTTTAATAAAAAGTATTATGATAATTATAACTGGTTAGCAGGCTGTGTACATACCAATAAATTATTTTGTTTCCCGTGTATATTATTTTCAAAACATGATAATAACAATGGTTGGAGTAATGGATATTCAGTACATTCCCTCATTGTGTGCCCATATATTTTGATAATGTAGCTACAAGATCCTGGCCCCTCAAGCTGTGGAAAAGGAATCCGATCCTAAGAAAATCGCTCAAGTCATCCTGGAGGCGACCGCCTTAGACGTCGAGTCCTACCGTCTGGGTCACACCAAGGCATGTCTTTAATCCCTGAACGTAGTTAGCTATTTGAGACGCACGGTCCACAAACCCCAAACACCCGGACCGTTAGGCTTAAATGTGCTTTGTCGAATTCAGCACCTCATGAGACTGGTGTCATAGTTTGACCTTAAAATCTTTATGCGCTCACCCTCAGAGTCCAAGCTACTAAGACTCTGCGTTTGTGTTACCCTATCCTTTCTCATCCCACACGTACATAATAAACACTGTTATCATATTGTATGTACTCCTTAAACGCAGATACAAAATTCTGTGCCCGAAAGTTTGAAAAACCAATATTATCAAGAGGCATGGGCGTACCGAGCTTCTGGCCTAGAGGTGGGCAAGTCAAATTTTTAGAGTGAGTAAGCTTTGCGCGCTATACAGTATGTTAAGACAACCCTGTCCGACCCATAAGGATAATAAAGGTTAGGTAAACACATGACCAAATATAATATAAAATTTTACGTAATCATCATAGTACCAATACAAATGAATTTTGAAATAATCTTTTTTTCCCGCGAATTAATTCCAACTTCCCCGAAATTTGGTAATGTTAATAAAAGTGACAACACCGGTATTATTATGAGCGAATAGCGATGCGACCACGTGCCGCGTGCCCTGCCGCCCGCTGCCCGCGGGTGGGATCTTAACGCACATTTATTAAGTTACCTCTTTTTGCGAAATAATATTTATTTTTTTAAGGGGATTTTTTTAAAGTTTAGCCCGGTTTTGTATCCATTAGTAGAATCAGTTATTGATACCTCACAATACCTTCACGGGTCGGACAGGGTTTTCTTTACATATTGTATAACTTTAGAAAAGTTACATTGGTACTTGCCTGACCTGGAATCGAACCCGCGCACTCATACTTGAAAGGCTGGTATTTTAACCACTAGGCCACCACGCATTCACCTTAGTGATCTACAAAGGAACTACTCGTACAGGGTGTATCTGACATCGTAACTCAAACTTCGCGAAAAGGCTAAACCGCATGCCACTAATAGAATTATGATAGTCATTTATGTCGTTAATGAACGGTTACAGAAATAACAATGTTTAAAAAAGTGTCGGCTCGGCCTTTAAACGTTGCAAGCGTGCCACCGTGCGGGTTTGTAGGTATGACATTGGTCCCTGATGTGAACTCTATTAAATCAGCTGATAAGATAGTGTTTCGAGTTTTGTTTTCATTGCAGCTTAAATTGCTGTTTCTTTTGATTGCGTTGACATAGAAATTTGATTTTGTTACAGCTTAAAGGTATTATAGACCTGAGTATTTGGTATGAATTTTCTAGTTTTTTTAGGTTAAAGATGAACCTAAACACAATTTCGTTTTGGCACGGTATGTAATTACTTTTTATTTTTTTTTTTAAGACTTCGACATATTTTATCTATGGATTCATTTTAGGTGTAGGGGAAGGCCGGGCAAAGTGTATACCTTAAGGTATTTAAGGTCATAGCAGAATAAGTATACAATACAAAAACAAAATAATGATCACAAATCCGTTTTTATTTATTGCTCTTAGAAATACGAACATCAGTTACCATTATTATTTAAACAATAATCAACTGCATTTAAAATTTAAAAATGTACGAAAGTATTCGCTTTGCCCGGTACCCCGGGTAAAGCGGATATTGTACTTGGGCAAAGTGGATATCCGTATTCAATCTCTGAAAACAAAGAAATAACTATGTCAAACTAAAAAAAAAAGTTGATAACAAAATTAAGATTGTCATTAGTCACAGGTGACACCAGACAAATTCACATTGGAGCAATTTTCAGCATCTTTACTGTTTTCTTCAATATACATTTCACCACAAGGTACGCATAAAATATCCTTAAATTGTTACATTTTCTCTGACTGTTTAACCTTTTTAGCCGTTTTTTTGCATTTGTCGGATAGTGTATATGGAAGTGAATATGGTATCCACTTTGCCCGTCTAGGTAAGTTTTGAGTTTAACACATTTCATACAAAAACAAATAATTCTGATTTTCTGTTAAATATACTATAACAACCTACTTTGATACGCTAGCGAACTAAGAGATTCCTAAAAATAAAGAACTAGCAATACAGGAGAAATGATCAATGTACATACCGCATAAAATCACTATTATATTTACGATAACACAGATCTTCACTCTGCGGACGGGACGCGATGCAGCCCCTCACTTCAATGTTTGCCGCGTACTAAACCAAGATGGCCAAACGCAATATTAGTGGCATATTGAATGAAAACCTTATAATTTAGGAGTAGTAGGCAGTATTTGCTTTACCCGAGGTATTCACTTTACCCGGCCTTCCCCTAAGTAGCAATTATTGAATGTTACACAACTACTTGAAATTAAACTTCGTTATAAAATGTGTCGTAAAATCGAGCAGAAAATGCACGTCCACTAGGTTATAATAGAACTTTGGTATAACTTAAGTGTTTGCGCTCGTTTATCGGTCGAGTCCGATTGTTAGTTAGTCGAGTTTGATAGATGCCGCGACCGGTACGGGCGAGCGTAATTATAATCTGTGGTGATCGGTGACGCGCTATGGTACAACGTTTCGAGACAACGTTGAGACAGACCGTTTCTAGAAGCCCTTGAAGAATCATCGCGCGCGTGGCGCGTGTTGGACGATTGATTTTCGGGAAGTAAATACCACCGGCCGCGGTTTTGGAAAGGTTTCGCGTTTTGTTGCCCGTGTTTTTGAAGTATTTATTTGAATTATAAAACGTAACAGTGCCGTCCTTAAATTGAGTTGAATTTGAATCTGAAACGTGGTTTCATTACTGATCGTTTGTCGGGCGTGGGTTGACGCTGCTAAATAACGGTTCTTAGTGCTGGTGAGCTTTGGTGTCCTCCTGGAGGAACTTTAATGTGTCGACTGGTATTGGAAAATCAGTGTATTTGAAGCCATCCGGACGGCGTTGTAGTCGGCGCGCGCGCGCTGACCCTTCGGTGGTACGACGGAACACACTGTCCTAAGGTAAGTACCTTAGTTTTGTTGTGGAGTGGTCGGAGATTGATTTACTTGTTGTATAAGCCGTGACTAATGCGCGGTGAGTGTGCGCGCTGTGCTGGGGCGCGTACATCGTTTGGTAGCAGAGCGTGGTTCCTAATTACTAATTTGATTAATTAGAGTAACATTCCAGTATCTTGGTAGCCCTCAGCGGCTAATTTGCAAAAAATTTATTTTTTATTTTTTGTTGTCGGTAGCCGTAAAATTAAATCTCTGCCCACCTACCACACCTGTGTGGATCCGATAATAAATTTATAATTTTACAAATAAAAAATGTATGATGATGAAAATCAGTAATCTGATTTCCACTTCGTTGTTTATAGGCAAAAACATAGATATTGGCGCCGATTCTGTTGTTCACAAACTAAACTAATTTTAAGTTATGTGTATCTCTTTCTTTCCATTTCGTTGAGAAAAGGATAGAAGATAACATTTAAGTTTAATACTGTCAAATTAGGATAGTCCATAGACAGTTTAGACGCGATTATAAACATGGCCACTAAAAATACGCCAGTTTACGTCAGGAGCGCACTAATTTGACAGGTCTATGCACTGAACTAAAATTTAATTTAGTTTGTGAACAACAGAATCGGCGCCATTATATAAAGGGGAAAAGCGGCCAAGTGCGGGCTGGACTCGTATACAAATGGACGTCTCTAGTATCTTAAATGTTAACTTATTGTATCAACCTTTGTAAATCTTCATATTTATTTTTTTTTTTTTATAGAAAAGAAATGCTTTTATTTAGAACATAATTGCGTCTTACAGAAACTAAATCTGACCTGAAGCTTTATAATGTCACTTTGTCAATTTGAACAAGATTTCTGCATACCGAGGAAATCTGCGATATTGTTACGTAAGACATGTCACACAATATTAAACCTTATGTCATTGATATAAGGTTCAACATTACTACATATATGGCTAGTATTAATTGGTAATCGTACCTTCGTTTAAAATCACATCCGGGTCGGCTCTGGATATTTCGAGCTAAGCCGAAATATACAACTATAGACCGGTGACATTTTTTATCGAAAATAAAATGGTTTTAACCCTTTAACCGCCGACAACGTAATGTTACGGGCTCTAAAATCTGTGCCCAAACCGCCAACACTCTTATAATTACGTTATTTTATCTAATAAGTCCTTATAGTGCACATCATCAACATCATCATCATTTCAGCCGAAAGACGTCCACTGCTGGACATAGGCCTCCCCCAAGGTTCTCCACGACGACCGGTCCTGCGCCTCCCGCATCCAGCGGTTTCCCGCGACCTTCACCAGGTCGTCGGTCCACCTTGTCGGGGGCCTACCCACGCTACGTCTTCCGGTGCGTGGTCGCCACTCGAGAACCCGTCGGCCCCATCGGGCATCGGTCCTACGTCCTATAGTGCACAAACTCCATATAAAACGTGTCAATTATAAGAAGTAGGGTATAATCGTTATTGTTATTGACATTTTTCAATGTTTTGAATGATAAATCGTGATCACTGGTCTCCCTACCTGTATCGCCAATCACGTAATTTTACGAGTACTAGGAATGAGGGAAATTCGTAAAATATTTTATAGCTTTTTGAGCGTTTTGTAATTTATAGGGTGTACATAATAAAGAGTATTTTATATTTTTTTATTTTGATTTTAGTTGTCTATTTCGTGGGGCTGCCGTAATAGTTACTCTATAAAATTTTCAAGTTTATATATTTTAAGAAAACCCTGTCCGACCCATAAGGATAATAAAGGTTAGGAAAACACATGACCAAATATAATATAAAATTTTACGTAATCATCTGTACCTGAATTTGAGTATAATATGGTTTTTGTGTTTTTAACTCTAATCTATCATTTACAAACTCTAAATACTTGACATTGCACATCTTTTCATTATAATTTATCACAGGTTGTTTTGAACATGATAATGGACATTTGATTTCAACTAGTCTTGATAAGATACAATCATTTTCAATGACCACCCCGTCAATGCTGGCAGGCTTGACAGGCTCTCTTCATGGTTTATAAAGTGGATCAAAGCAGCGATATGCTTGCATTTACCACTTTGATTGTAAACACAATTACATTTCACACTTGTGACTACTCGTGCTGTATTTACCTGCAATCAAATTAATATTTGAATATTACGTCTATCAAAACTCGATCAAACTAAGTATTAAGTTCAAACGGAAATAATCACTTACATTTAAAACCGTTTTGTAAGGTGGCAAAGTAATAGATGTTTGCCTTATGATGAGAGCGTGAATTATTGAACTCTGCCCTTGTTTTGTTCTTAATTCTTCTACATCTCGGACATGTCCAGCCAATACCAACAACTTTCCTTTAAATACGGTTTGTGGTTGGAATTTGATATTGTGAGTAACACTCACAAACCCGGTCTTCAAAACAATACTCATTTCGATCTGAAAACGATATTTAATTTATTACTAGCGATACAGGAACATTTAAATATATTTACTGTTATATAATGAAACCATTAAAGTAGCTTTTTTTTTTTGTAGTGTGGCACTAGTTATGACTTTGTGGCAATTTCAAATAAAAGGTAAAGATTTTTTTCTGAAGTAATCTAACATTTATTTCTTTCCTTTTTGGCTCCGCACAGTTTGTGCATTTAGCTAATGTCACGTAATGAATTATTCATATCGAAAAAGACGGTCACGTGAACCATCTACGAGAGAGGTTTGTTTATGCTGCGTTATCTCAATGTTACTTATGAATTATTTACTGATTGCACTTTATTACTACAAAAATCGAATGTTCCCTCTTTATTATATTATTAGTTTAGATAAGCCAGCATGGGATATAGCGCTTGCATATTTTCGTGCAGCTGTCTTGTCACAAGGTTTTAACGCATAAAGCATGATAGCTAGAGAGTTGAAACTTTTACAGACGATGTTGCCTGGCAACTTTAGATTCTGTGAAGGTGTGTTAACGGTTATAGTAGCCTCAATGACCTTGTGCATGTGGGCGGAGCTAAACGCCGTACTCCCGAATTCGTAAAATGCGCGCGGTGGCGCGCTAAACTAAAACGACAATCAAAGAATATCCAGAGATGCAGACAAGCCGCGTGTAGGTCGCGATTTGTGCCTACGATATCAGACGGGGGTATGGATGCAAGACCGATAAATGTATATTTTGTATTGATAAATGGTAATATCGTACTATAATATATTTGTAGTATTCTTGATCAATGTTTGAATAAAATCAAGGAGTGCTCGTTACAGAGTTTAATGGCCGATCGCAAACTGACAGAAATTTGTAAAACAAGTACCCACACATTATAATATATCATAACATTATAAAAAGTAATGGTAGATGGTAATATCTATCGATTCAACATATTTGATTTTTTTTTCACTACTCTTCAGTATATGAGTATCTACAGTATGTTAAGAAAACCCTGTCCGACCCATAAGGATAATAAAGGTTAGGTAAACACATGACCAAATATAATATAAAATTTTACGTAATCATCATAGTACCAATACAAATGAATTTTGAAATAATCTTTTTTTTCCCGCGAATTAATTCCAACTTCCCCGTAATTTGGTAATTTTTAAAAAAGTGACAACACCGGTATTCTTATGAGCGAATAGCAATGCGACCACGTGCCGCGTGCTCTGCCGCCCGCGCAAGGGTGCTTAACGCACATTTATTAAGTTACCTCTTTTTGGGAAATAATATTTATTTTTTTAGGGGGATTTTTTTTTTATTTTTGCCCGGTTTTGTATCCATTAGTAGAATCAGTTATCGATACCTAACAACACCTTCACGGGTCGGACAGGGTTTTCTTAACATACTGTATACGTATAATAAGACCGTAACGGCATCATGTCTTTGCAAGTGTCCTTGAATTAATTACTAGTGGCATTACTAGTGCGAATAACATAAACGAGTTCATCGCGTTAACGTAAAACAAACTCGCACTAGGCACTTTGTGATATTTTTATTTAAAAAAAACATGCCTCACACTAGGAATTACTCTTATCGTGGGTGCGTTTACAAACATATAAATTCACAGACACAAACAGCCAGACCCGGGACAACTACTTGTAGGACATGTTCTGAATATTTGCGGGAATCGAACCCGCGACACGCAGCGCAGCAGTCAATAGCACTGCGCTAACCGTGCTTTATATGTATAGATGCCATGAGATTACAAAGCGCGTAGTTTCGGCCGTTTTTCATGACGACATAGTACCTTACTTATGCTGTCTGTGATGTCGGATTGAATGTACTCCGTCGTAATGAGGTTTCAAATAAAACACGAGCTATTTTAAAATCTGTAAATTTTAATTCTTCGATCCGATAAATTACATGCGAGATTATAGGCAAATCTAAAGCTGCAGAAAGTTCTTGCAGTTGAGAATGGCCACAGTCTATTTCTATTGTTCCTACAACTGCACAGCTGATATTGATTTCTGTAGGATATGCAAAATGTTTCCATACACATACGGCATTTAAAAATAAATAGGGAATGTATGTGAATCCCACTTGTCGTTCTCCACCAATATCCATAGATTCTAAACCACAGTCTATAATTCTCCGTGCTTGACAATTTTCTTTAGTTTTGAATAAAAGAAAGCAATATTAACTATGCGTCGCCCTTCGATGAAACAGCTTGAGATTTGTTGAGGTTTTGGTGATATTTTGAGCTAAAAAAAGATATAACATACATTTTAATTAACCCTGGCAACATTGTTAGACATTTTTGTCAAGGAATGAATAGAAAGACTAGAGGTTGCGTACACTAGACGACCAATACCCGTATATAAAGAGCGAAGAGGTATATATCTTTCCATCTGTAAGTCGAAAAATGTTATTACAATATTATTGGTGAAAAACAGAAAATAAATAAATATATACGGATAAATCACACAGATTGAGCTAGCCCCAAAGTAAGTTCGAGACTTGTGTTATGGGATGCTAACTCAACGATACTATATTTATAATAGATACATATACAGTATGTTACGAAAACCCTGTCCGACCCATAAGGATAATAGAGGTTAGGTAAACACATGACCAAATATAATATAAAATTTTACGTATTCATCATAGTATCAATACAAATGAATTTTGAAATAATCTTTTTTTCCAACGAATTAATTCCAATTTCCCCGAAATTTGGTATTTTTTAAAAAGTGACAACACCGGTATTATTATGAGCGAATAGCGATGCGACCACGTGCCGCGTGTCCTGCCGCCCGCCCCCCGCAGTCGGCAGGCGAAGGGTGGTCAACGCACATTTAATAAGTTACCTCCTTTTGCGAAATAATATTTATTTTTTTTAGGGGGATTTTTTTTTAAGTAAAGCCCGGTTTTGTATGCATTAGTAGAATCAGTTATCGATACCTAACAACACCTTCACGGATCGGACAGGGTTTTCGTAACATACTGTATAGATAAACATCCAAGACCCAGGCCAATCAGGAAAAGATCGTTTGCCATTATGACCTGGCCGGGAATCGAACCCGGGGCGTCCACATCGCAGGCAGGCGTGTTGACCGCTGCGCCACGGAGGACGTCAAAAAAATTTACTGATAACTGTGACATTCCACTACTACTACTACTACTACTACTACGGCTACTTTAAACTATTACTTATAGAAATAAAATATTTACAGGAAGAATCATTTAAAATAATCGAAGTTAAGTAAGAGTTTTTATTATACATTTTTGCTAATATCTCGAAAACTAAAAGTCCTATCAACTCAAAATTTTTTGTAAAACTGTTTTTACACTAAAACCCTTAATTGAGCTCTAATTTTTGGTTTATATCCCCATAAACAAAAAATCACATTTTCAAGTTACGTAAATTTCTAATATTTTTTTTTTTAATCTCCTTACAATTTACTTATGTGAACTTTTATGCAACTGTCAATATAAACTATCGAACTATTGGTTGCTATAACGTATATAGGCAATTACAAACCTATTAATTATAATCTAAGTGCGAGTGTTTACTTACCTGAATAGAGTCTTCTATATTATTAGCGGATGTAGTCAGATTATTGCCTTTCAGGTCTAATGATTTCTTTCTAGATTTCCTGGAACAATTCGTAATTATTTAAATTCAATTGTGATAGAAAAGCTAATAGTAATCATACAGAAAAATACAGTAATATATAAGTATAAATACAAGAGTATAGGTAGATAGATACTTACGGCACCAGACGCATCTACAATTCTCATTTGCGAGCTAATCTATGAACGTACACTGACGCGATTCGCTCGTAAATATTTGCACTCACACAGACAACCACGCGTAGTCGGCGATAGCCGGAGCAGAGCCGCAAGCGACACAACCCTCCCGTCTGAATGCTAACGCACGACTGCCGCCCGCGCCCGCGCAGAGCACCTCTAAGCCTATGTTTCAAAATAAGGATATTTTCTTGGCAAATGTTGATGGATTTAAATACGCTCTTGCAAATCTGTAGTACTTCTAACCACGAATTTTTCAGTGTAAAAATATTTCCACACATCAATGCCGTTTAGAAGTAATAACGAATATTAGTCAAAAATAGCGTTTTGGTAAATATTTTTTTATGGCAAAAGGCAAAGTCCTACAAAAAAATCATCTTTAGTAAATGTTGTACATGAATCAATAGACAAGATATATTTTTTTCAAATCTCAAAACCAAGCCGTTAAATAGAAATTAGCTTCCTAAAGTGACCATTTTTCGCTACTAATAAGAGTAAGGCCCTTAAGAGGCTAATTGGCGACCCAGATTTGGTTCAAAACATCTCCAAAGTCGAAGGTGAAGACTAGCCAGCCTGTCGGTCTTCTATAGGATGCAATTTAGAGAGCATTCGCGGGAATTGCATGAGTTAATTCCCCCATTTCCGTTTCGCTATTTTCAGACATTTTAATTTTTAACAATTTTAATGTGAGCTTGACGGATAAAAGATCTACAAATAACAAAACTACATTATATATCGAGTTCAAAAATAATTAGGAAACCAGTCTGCGACTGTAAGGTCATGGAGAAAAATCGTGACAAAATCATAAGTTCGCTTAACTGGCCGAAAACCAGCTAAGTTACCCTATATTATTAAAGAATATTTTCTTTTGACTTACACATTAATTTCCTTATTTGAAGATTCCAGGTTTCGAAGAAAACACAATTTAGTTCCTGTAGCAGTATCCTGTTTTCTCGGTGGTAGGCCATAACACCGGCCGCCGGCAGAAGTTACCACCCACCAGACAAAGCCTTGCCGCCAAGCGATTTGTCGTGTTCCGGTATGATGTCTGGTGAAGCCGTACGGAGGACGGGTCTGAGCAGTTGTGTTGCGATGTGTGCCGGGTACGATGCGCCAAATGTTGTTGTGTTGGGAGTTTGGTCGTGGAGGGTCTTCAGATCAATCTCCCTTTAGCGCAGCATCGTTGGTCGTGTTGTTGGGTTTAACATTGCATCACCTCGCTCAACTGCCGTCTTCCTTCCTATTCGCTCAATCTGAGTGTATAGGTTCTTAATAAACTAGTGCACTTTACCATCAACGATCGCATTACTGCTTACCATCAGGCGGAATTGCGGTCAAGGGCTAGTTTATAATTATTAAAAAAAAGTATCCCCTTCCCTTCATCTCTCTACCAACCGTACATTATCCCGGTTTGTTATAATACTTTAACACACATTTGCCTTATTTGGTAGTGTGCTTGTGGATAAAACTAAACTTTGAAAATCTTGAAATCTTCTAAATGTGGTATGTGGGGTAAGATCGGACAGTTTAAACAAAAAAAAAGGAATCGCTTGGAACATCTTTGTAGTACATCATAATTTTTTGTGTTACATCATCAATACTAAATATCGGATACATTCGTTTCTTTTGTGCTCCTGATAAATAGGAATAATTTAAAATTGTTGTCCGAACTTACCCCTTGATATCCAAATTGCCATTCCACTTAGAAAAAAATGTAAGCATCTTGACTTCACAAGCTTATGAAGTAAATATTGAGTGTTTATAAAGAAATAAAATTTAAAATTATACTGTGTTTAATCATTATCAATTTACACCATTTTTCAAGAATCTTTTGTATACCAAAATTTAGAAAAAAAGTTTAAGCAACATCCTTGCAACTATTCCAAAATCCGTCCGTTATTACCCCAACGCACCTTACCTAATTAAAACTAAATAAATTATAAGTCAATCCAATCGTTTAAACGTAAGTTTGACAAAAGGTACAGAAATACCATACAACTATGCTCACATTCTTGCGAATAAACACAGTACATACTTATAGTAAATATTTGGAATATAATGTGTTAACGAGTTTTTTGAAGAAGAATTCGCTTTTTTACCTTAAAGAATGCATCGCCCTTAATCCACAATTCGCCGGTTTTGTGAGCTCCTTCAAGTTTCTCGCCATCATCCCCCACGAGCTTAAAAAACCATTAATATAAGGATAAAGATCAATCAATAACAATATACCGATAGATAATCCAATAAAAACGAATAATCAAAAGGAAAACAATAAATTATACCAGTACTGAACATACAATATATGTATAGGTATTTTAAGTAGTTAGTTTATCAAATAGATTGTTTATCAGTAAAAACTTCCAAAAGTAATAATTCATTATTATCAAGAAACGTATTAGATATATATATTTATTAATAATTATAAACTAATGCTTGACCGCAATCCTGCCTGATGTTAAGAAGAGATGCAATCGTTGATGTTAAAGCGCGCTAGTTTATTATATTCACTAACAGAGAGAAAAGGAATGAAGACGAGCGAGGGAGGTGTTGCAATGTTAAATTCAACAACATGACCAACGATGCTGCGCCAGAAAGAGATTGATCTGGAGACCCTCCACGACCAAGCTCCCGACACAACATTTGGTGCACCATAGACAAAATAGACGTGATTAAAAACATGGCGTCTAAACATTCGTCAATTTACATCAGTATGCCTATTATGAGTTTTCAATACGAAACTCGATCGTCGATAACGACAAATCGCTTGGCGGTAAGGCTTTGTCTGGTGGGTGGTAACTTCTGCCGGCGGCCGATGTTATGGCCTACCACCGAGGAAATGATGCCTACCCCTAGCCCGTAACAATATTTGATTATTTTGTCGTTAAAGCAAACACATATTGTTATTGTAAACATTTTCATTTTTAATGTCTGGACTTGAAAAAAGACGATGATCCCTGAGTTTGTTTCGGCTTTTCTTCTCAGAGGTAGTCAGTTAATCAAGCTAGTTTAGAAAAAATATAACATGTAAAGTGAGGAGTGATCCTACTTGCATAATATACGATTTCATTTCATTTCTTACCAACGGCTATGAAAGGCAGCAGGTCACGTGTGCACGTGGCGGCGTTCGTGTCGTACATCGCTCAGCACGATGTACGACACGAACGTGAACAGGAGAGCCGCTAGCGTGCCGAACGGGATGCTGCGGTTCACCTGGGGGTGGGGCAAACATATTTATCTCATCATCATCGTTTCAACCGGTAAACGTCCACTGCTCGACATATGTTGATTGTGACTAGTTGGGATCATTTGGACCGATGACCTGGTGAAGGTCGCGGGAAGCCGATGGATGCGGGCCGTATCGAGGCGTACTGCCTTTTCAATCAGGCCCTTGATCCAACTACATAACGAGAGCCTCAATAATAATAATGGCAACACCGAACTCAATATTTATAATAATTCAATATTTAATTATTATAATAATTCAAATGGTATTACATATGTTTTACAAGGTTGTTTCAAATCTTAAAATCCCTTCCCTTAATATTGTATTGCCTACAACAACACGCCCCGTCTCCGTTGTCCCCCTATAAGTTTAAGCCTAAAGTGCATGAAAGTTGGTAAGCGCCAAGGTGTTATTCCAAAGAAGATGCTCGCATACGTTAAAGCAAACGGCAAGTATAAATTGTGAATCTTTGGAAAAGTTGCCTTTGAAATATTGAGATATGAGTGATAAATTCTCTAAGTGTGATTCCTTTATTTTTTACATTGACTGGTTGGTATTTTAGACTACATGAACACTTTAACATAAAGAAATATTACAACTTTTCCAAACACTACAGTAATCTTGTAGCTAAAAAACCGTCCTTAATTATCATTTTTAGAATCTCCCAAGCTTCGTAACCTATGTAATATTTTCCAAACAAAATCCCTAAATTCTCAAGACAATGTTTGTGTTCTTTCTCCAGAATTAGCTTACTGACATGTTATATGAGTTCACATTATTTGCTACAATTTTTATAATGCATAAATATGTAAGCTGTCACGCTCTTACTTTAAGTAATAAGTTTTTACTTATTTATATTTCCATTTTAATGATATTCTATTTTCTGTTTTTGTTTTCCTGATACTTTGGCGTGGCTATATAATAAATAATTTCATCGTTGTTGTGTTTTCTTGTGTTCATTACTGTACATAGTTGTTGTATAAAGTCATGTGTTTTTTTAAATGAACAGACAGCTGTGCTGTTGGGGAGTTTGTTCCGCCACTTCTTCTTCGAAGTGGCGAAGGGCGGGGCGTTTTGGGGAACTGTCTTATGTAATAATGACGTTCAAAAAATGCTGATTCTCAGCCTTTGAATAAATGATTTGATTTTGATTTACCCGAGTGTAAAAGTCAGAATTGGACATAAATATGGTTTTATGATTTTTCTGATTTTACGTTTCCGTGCCTCCAAGGAGACCCAGGAGAAGATAGAGGAAATCGCGCGCATTCGCAACGATCTGCTGGCCAAGGGCGCCTACCTGCAGCCAGAAAGGCCCAAGGAGGCGCACTTTGACTCCAACTGCATCCACATTTGGGCTGGTGCTGCGAAATGTCACCTGGCCGCTTTGGATTCAGTGGCGTGGCAAGAGGCTGATCGGCGACCCAGATTTAATTCGAAACGGTCTCCAAAGCCTGGAGCACAGGCGTAGAGTAGCCAGCCTTTCGGTCTTCTATAAGATGCATTCTGGTGAGTGTGCAAGGGAATTGCATGATTTAATTCCACCATCGGACGACCCGTCGTACGGCGACTTTCCACCCATACCTTGTTAACACCACTACGATCCGGACGAAGCGTTTCGCTTCTTCTTTTTTACCGCGTACATCGAGGGACTGGAACAATTTGCCAGCGGCGGTGTTTCCGTCACACTACAATTTGAGTGTCTTCAAGGCTAGAGTGAATAGGTTCTTAATAAACTAGCGCGCTTTACCATCAACGATCGCATCACTGCTTACCATCAGGCGGGATTGCGGTCAGGTGCTAGTTTATAATTAAAAAAAAATCAACGAATAGCTGATTATACCTCACTCCCTCTCTCAGAGAAAGATCTGAGTACAACCGATGGGAACATTGTTGGCCAATTCTCATGGACTTCCTCCATCGTAGGGATGACAGAGGGGTATTCTCGTACGGGTTAAACCCATCGCAGACCTTCACCTATGGCCGGGGGTGCGGAATTCCCATAATCATTCACCGCATACTGGTAAAAAAAACTGTGATATCGTATTTTTTAAAAGTAAAAAGGTCTACAGATAAGTACATGATTGGTATCCATATACACAATATAATTACGATAAAACAAATGATATAGAGCAATGTCTATCTGATTTTATGTTGAAAGGGTATTCAATGTAGCATTGTGTAGAAATCCTTCTTGTCCATTTCGTTGATGGCCTTACTTTTAAAATCTAAATCAGCTACCAAAAATAATTTTATGCCACGAATGGAAAATCATCAACATCTTCCGTTTTGGGCGAAGCGGAAGAGTATGTCAGACTTTCAGTGACTAAAATCATCCATCTTACTTCACTTGCCTGTGCGCCAGAGTCACAGTATCTCTTTTGAACAACTCGCAATTATTCGTCATATTCACCGTCACAATTTTTTTTTGTAAAAACATGTGCTCGACGCACATGTCGAAACCTGCCCGCTTATGACGTCACAGTGTTACTTCTATACACGTCGGTGGCGTATAGGGGGTGACAAATAACTAACTTTGTAGGGATGGGTTTTTCAAACGGTGTTTCACTATCGACAATGATTAGAAAACCTATTTATTCTTGATTAAGGTGAATAAAACCTAGTTTATAGTTTACAATATTTATAAAATATTATTTATTCACGTCATTTTCTTGCAATAATAGTATTTATGATCATTTCGACGAGATGAAATATAGCGAGGTCTTCATCGTGTCCCATCACTGGCTTACTTGATATCAAGTAATTGGCGCTGGGGGCATTAAAATATTTTCTGGCGTTTTTGTTTCTATTGAAAATAAAACAAATAAGAACTTATTATGTGTGAAAAAGTTAAAAATATGGTTGATAACAGGGCCATTTTCCATAAAAACAAAATAAAAGCTCTTGAAAAGTCGTTAATTTATTTTATACTGTGATTACTTCTAATCAAGTAGTGGCGCTGAGGGCACGAAAATCTCGAACTTGTATAGAAGTGATTGGCGTTCAAAAGGTTAAGTTACATTTTATTGTTATCTTTGTCGAGGGATATGCTCGGAGTTTCATTAATGGACAAAGTCAGGCATTATCTCTCAGGAATTATGATATACTAGCTTTCCACCCGCGTGTTAGCCCGCGTCGAATTCGGTATTTTTATTTTCCCTCGGGTATAATAAAACCTATTATTTAATCCGGACTTCTAACTTTGCGTGTGTAACATTTCAAAGCAATCGGTTCAGTAGTTACGGCGTGAAACCGGAAGAAACAAACAAACAAATTAGCTTTCCGATTAATAATAAAGGGTGTATCTGACATCGACGCACAAACGAGTACCATAGATCCAGAATATATAATTAAATAATAAAATTAATAACAGATTAAAATTATAATGAATAAATAAAAATGTCCCAATAGAGGACAGTCACAATTACAATTAAAATAAAATAAATGATTAAAGGGATTAAGGAAATAATTGAAGTAAAATTGAATAATTAAAATACAAATAAAATACAATTAAAATTAAAACAAAATTTAAATTACAACAATTAAGTTAAAATGTCCCAATAGGGGACAGTCGAAATTAATACTATAAAATGAAATAAATAATTTAAAAAAATCTTAAGCCACCAAAAAGGGTGGCGGTCAAAAGACACTTTATATTTAGATTGTATAAAAGTTAAATTTTGTCCCAATAGGGGACGGTCGACAGCACTACACACACACAAAGAATTAAAGTAAAATTAAAATTGATTACACAATTAAGTTAAAAAGTAAAAAAAAAAAAAAAAAAAAAAAAATTCGTCCCAATAGGGGGACAGTCTACACGGTAAGATACAATTGAATTGATATTAAAATTAAATTAAATTAAAATTAAAATCTTCGCCACCAATAAGGGTGGCGGTCAAAAGGACTTACAACTACTTAATATACAGTTAAAATTAAGCGTCCCCAATACGGGGGGACGGTCGACAACACAACAACAATCCCTTTTTTTTTTTTTTTTTTTTTTTTTTTTTTTTTTTTTTTTTTTTTTTTTTGTTCTCGCTGGGGAAAATGACAATTACGCATCCCCTCCCGTCGGGGGACGGGAAGGGTATGTGGGACTCCCCGGGAGAGAGCCTCCCGGTATACCCACTAAAAACCCCAGCGCAACTCCGGCATCGCCATAGTGGCGGGGGAGTGGGAAACTAGCACAGCCTCAGCTACCTCTCCCCCGCCGGCGAAACCCGCCTAGGAAGGCGGGCCCTCATTTGCCCCTCTTAAAGAGGGGCCGTGGCTCCCGCGTGGTGAGCGGTGCAGGGCGGGCGCGGGCACCCCCGTGCCTCACGCCCGCCGCTCACCTCAGGGCGGGAGAAAGCGGGCGAAATCCCGCCTTCTCCTGCCCCTACGCCGCCTGCGGAGCGCCGGAGCGAGGGGATCCTCCTCCCGCTCGCGCTCCGCGGCCTCCTTCTGCGACATCACGACCTCGCAGAAGGAGGCCATCGCCGCCCAGGCCCCCTCGCTCCCCACCATCGCTCTGACGACGGCGGGCAGCGAGAGGTCCCCTCCTACCGCCGCGACAAGATCGCGGCGCGGCACGGCCCACGACGGGCACACCGCGAGGGTGTGGTCCGCCGTGTCCTCCGCCGCGCCGCAACCGTGGCACGACGGCGTTTCCTCTCGTCCTATCCGGTGCAGGTACCTGCCGAAGCAGCCGTGACCGGAGAGTACCTGCACCAGACGGAAGGAGAGGAACCCGTGACGCCTGTCGAGCCAGTCCTTCAGGACTGGCCCGATGGCGTCGAGGGTGCGACGGCCGAACACCGCGGAGGCGAGGTCGCGCGACCAATGTTGGACAATGGCGTCCCTCGCCTCCCGGCGGACGGCCTCCCTCAACTCCGGGGCCGGACGCTCGCCCAGCGCCCTGCGCCCCGCCGTCCACTCGTACACTCTGGCGAGCACCCAGGCCTCGAGCTCCCAAGGCGGGGTGCCCGCCAGAGCGCATGCCGAAGCGAAACCTACCGTGCGGTAGGCCCGCGCTACCCGCTGGGCGATGGCCCTTTGGGGCGCCCGAAGGGTGGTGAGGTTCTCCCTCCTGTGGAGGGAGTCCGCCCAAATTGGGGCCCCGTAAAGGGCCATGCTCCTCAGTATGCCGGCGTATAACCGCCGGCACCGAGTGCTCGGCCCTCCCATGTTCGGCATGAGCCATGAGAGGGCGCCCGCGGCTTTCAGCAGGCGCGTTGACAGCCCGCTAAAGTGCGGGCCGAAGCGCAGCCTGCTGTCCAGCATGAGGCCCAGATACTTCATCTGGGCCTCAACCCCGACCCTCACCCCCTCCACATAAATGTGGGCGTCGGGTGGGGGGCGCTGCCGGGGGCCGTGAAAGAACACGGCCTCCGTTTTGTGCAGCGCCACCCTCAAGCCCAGGCGGCGGATCCTCCCCGCTACTAAGGATCCGCCCGCCGATGCCAAACTGGCCGCCTCCCGGAAGGTGCTCCCGCGGGAAGTGAGGAGAGTGTCATCCGCGTAGCAGATGACACTCGTGCCTCGTAGGAGGGTTCCCCGCAGGAGCCAGTCATAACCGACGTTCCACAGAAGAGGCCCTAGAACGGACCCCTGTGGAACGCCGGTTTCCACGCCATACCGCCGGGCCTGGCCAGCCCCGTCCACGAGGAGGACGGCACGGTCCTCCAAGTAGCTGGCCAGGAGACCCCGCAAGTACAGGGGCACACCGTGGAACCGGAGCGCCTCCAGGATGGTGGAGTGGGGGATGGAGTTGAAGGCGTTGGCAATGTCGAATGACACAGCCAACACTCCATCCCCCACTCCTACCGCCTCTGTCACCTGGCCCTTTAGACGGGCCAGGGCGTCCACTGTCGAACGCCCAGCTCGAAAACCGAACTGGGCGTCCGACAGGTCCGGTCCCACGACCCGCAGATGGCGCTTCAGGCGGGCGGCGATAATCCCCTCGAACATCTTACCGGCCTCGTCAAGCAAGACGATGGGCCGGTAAGCCGAGGGGGAGTCCGCCGGCCGCCCCTCCTTCCGGAGGAGGCACAGTTGGCCTTCCCGCCAAGGTTTCGGGAACCTCCTCGACGCGAAGCACGCGTCGAAGAGGTCCCGAAACCTTCCCTCCATCTCCGTGGCCGCGATGGCCACCACCCGAGCGGGAACGCCGTCCAGGCCGGGAGCCGTCTTTTTGGCGCGGAGACGAATAGTCGCCGCGCCAAATTCCTCCTCTGAAACCGGAGGAGGAGGAGCTTCCTCCTCCGGTAGAGCCGCTGCTCTTGGCGGGCCCATCGCTGGTGGGGTGAAGTGTGGATCCCTGCGCGGAAACAGGGACCGCACCACCTCATCCAGGAGTGCTGGTTCGAGGGTCTCGGCAACCGGGGGACCAATGCGACGCAGTTTGTTCCGCGCCGCCTTATATGGCCTCCCGAATGGGTCGTTGTCGAGACCCTCCAGCAGCTCAGCCCTCGCCGCGTCCTTGGCGGCGCCGATGGCCGACTTGAAGGCCGCCCTCGCCTCCACGTATCTGGCGTAGAGGCGGTCCTCGTCAGCCAGATCCCGTCGACGCCGCCGACGCGAGCGGGTGTAGGCCCGCCGTGCCGCCACGCAGGAGGCCCGCAGCTCCGCCAACTCCTCCGACCACCAGTACACGGCACGTCGGGGAGGTGGACGTCTCGACCGAGGCATGCTGGCGTTGCACACCTCGGTCAATGACCCCCTCAGTCGGGCCGCCGCCGCGTCCACGTCCAGGACGTCCACGCCGGGACCTGGCCAAAGCCAGTCCTGGACGAACGCGGCCTCCCGTGCCGCCTCCCGATCCAGGTGGGTCAGAGCCCACCTTGGAAACGGGGAACGGCCCGACGATGAGGGGGTGCTGCGGCGCCCCCGTGGATTCTGGGGGGAGATCTCGAATCGCACGTAGCGGTGATCCGAGATCGTCTCCCCCAGTTCCACCCTCCAATTTCGAATGCGGGCGGCCAGTGCGGGCGTGGCAAAGGTGAGGTCCACAATGGACCCGCCCTGCCGCCGCACGCACGTCTGGACGCTCCCCCTATTCAAGAGGGAGAGACCAGACGTGGCCGCCCACAATTCGACTGCTCGTCCGCGAGCGTCGGTGGCCGGGTTTCCCCAGACCACCGACTTGGCATTCAGGTCTCCTAGCACGGAGACCTGTCGTGGCACCGTCCTCCCGATGACCGCCGTCAGGACCCCGAGGAAATCCTCGAAGTCCTGGAGAGGGCGGTTTGGGGAGAAGTAGACCCCCACAAGGGCCAACCCTCCCCACGCGGCGGCCACGTATCCCGGTCCCCTCTCTAAGAGCGAGAGGGGAGGGGAGTCCGAGGAAGACCGCGCCACGATTGCCACCGAGCCGTCACTGTCTCCCAGCCAATTGCTGGGAGTATAGTACGGCTCGGCCACCACTGCCACATCCACCAACCACTCGGCCATTGACTGCACCAGCAGGTCCTGAGCAGCCCGGCAGTGGTTGGTGTTTGCCTGCAGGATGCGATGGTCGGCACCCATTACTCGACCATCGCATCACCCTCAACGGCCACCGCCGCTGGGATCACAGCGGGGGTGGTGGCAGCAGCGGCAGGACGGCTTATAGCCGCCTGCGCCTTGCCCTTCTTTTTGGGAGGTCGGCATGCGCTCCCCCCCATTACGTGGTCCGCAGGGCGGCCACTTTCAGCGCATGCCGCGCAATGCGGCTTGGCGGCCTCGCACAAGGCCACCTTATGCCCCTGTTGCCCGCAGCGGAAGCAAGTGTCCGCCCTATCTACTGTGGACGGACACATGGCTCGGGTGTGGCCGATCCCGAGGCACTTAAAGCAGCGCATCGGCGCGGCCTCAAGCACCCGGATCACGGCCCGGCTGAATCCCACCAGTAGCCGCCCCTGGCATTTAGTCTGGGCGGCCAACACTGCGGCGACTGGGCACACCAGCCGAATAGTGCCCATTCCACCGCGGCCGGGTCTAATATCCCGAGCCTGCACCGCTGCGGGTTCGCACCCTCCTGCCGAGGCGATAGCCGCCACCACCTCCTCCTTGGTGACCGAGTCGTCGAGACCGGTCACCTCAATGGTGGTGGTCTTGGTCGGCCTGGCGACCTTTGCCACATCGGCAAGGACCTCCCGCACCTTGCTGGCAAACAAATCGGCATTTTTGCCGCCGTCCTTCCCCGGAAACTCGAAGAGTCGAGCTCCGGTCTGGGTCCGGCGGCAAGCACCAATCCCCAATTCGGCGGGGTCGGCGACGGCACGAGCCCGTCTCAGGACGGACTCGTACGTGATGCCCCTCTCGGCGGCCTCGGGGACGATGGTCACCGTGACCGCCGCGGTCTTAGGAGGGACCAGCTTCGGGACTTTTTTGGCTGCCGAGGCAGCCGCCAGGGTAGTTGCCGGGACAGCCGGGGCCTGGTTCCCCTTCTTCCTGCCCTTTTTCACCACCTCTGACCACGGCTGGTTGGACGGGGTGGTGGAGGGAAGGAGGGCATCGATCTCCTGAATCTGCGGGGCGGGTGCCGCGATGGCAACCGGCCCCGGTTTGGCGCCCACACTCGTACCGGGGGGAGGCAGAGCCCCCGGCGACGTCTTCCCTTTGCCTTTGCCCTTGCCCTTTGAGGGCTTCGGGGCCTGGGGTGCCGCTGTAGGCGCCTTGTCCGCCACTAATGGCGGACGGAGACGCTTTTCCGGCAGCAGACGGTCCTCGATGCCTGCAAAGCAGGCCCGGGTAAACGCCCTCTCCTCCATGACCACCTTGCGGATTATTTCCTCAAGGTTAGAGGAGGAGAGGGAGGGAACCGCTGCCGTCGGCACCTCCGGGGGCGGGGCTGTAGCCTCAGCCAGCTTCTTATGAAGCTGGCTGACCTCTGCTTGCAGGCGGTCCACCCTCGCCTGCAGCTGCTTCGTCTCTTCTGACGCAGTGCGCTGCGTCAGTTCTGACACAATGCCGTGTAAGCTGGTTGCACGGCATTTCAGGGCCTTCTGAAAGGTACCCTTCAGATTCGAGGACTTGGAAGCGACCTCGACGATCTCCTCCATGTCCTCCTTAGCCAGTCGAGCCAGCTCCTCCACAGACAAGCCACCGAAGGAGACGAGGGCCGAACCGTATCCAGCCCTCGACTTCGCCGCGCGCGCCTGTCTCTCCTTCGCGGCAACCCTCTCCTCCAGATCCAGCTCGAGCTCGGCCCGTTTGGCCAAGCTGAGCTGGCGCTGGGCGTCCGCCAGACCCACATCGTGGGTGCCGGCCTGAGAAGAAGTCGAAGGCGAAGCAGTCTTCGCCTTCGGCTTCCTCTTGGGCTTACTCTTGCCCGAGTCCGAGGAACCCTCGGACCCGAGCGCCAAATAGGCCCTCTTCAGGCTGCTCTCTCCAGCCACCTCACACACGGACGAGTCCAAGACTACGGACCCGATATCCGAGTCCGAGAACTCGTCCGCAACACTCGTACAGAGGCTCGCCACAGACGGTGCGCGGCTGACCTCTGACGCCGACATCTCGGAGTGGTCCTGAAAAGGGCCTTTGGGTTGGCCCTGAGAAGGGCCTTTTGGGGCGAAACGCCCGGAGGCGTTTCTCTTATGTTTCGGCATAGCGTCAACCACAAGATCCACAGTAAAAAATAAAACAACAATACAACGAAACCCACAATAAAATAGAACCTACGATAGAATCCACTACGTACGCAATCGCCCTCAAAATAAAATAAAATCGCAAGATCGCGTAGAGCACAGTGCTTGTTAGCCACCGGTCTGCCACTCCGTTACGGTGGTCAGACACGGCGTTGCCCGGGGTACACTGCGAGGAAGTCAGCACTGTGGGGCGTACCCCACAACAACAACAATCCCTAACCCAACCTTAAAGTAAATTTAAAATATTAATGTTCCAATAGGGACAGTCAGACCTTAAAAGATTTAATAGGTACAATAAATTAGATTTTGTATAACTATATGTTCCAATAAGGGAACGGTCGACAATACAACACTAAGAACCAACCTAACTAACCTAAGTTTACAGCCCGTATATCCCACAACTGGGCGCACACCGCAAGAAGCGACTTCCTGTCAGATCTCTCGGGGCCAACAGATTGGGCTCCCCCTCCCGATTCCGAAGAGCCCAAACTCGGCCGGTCTACGACCCCTGGGTCCCGATATAAGTCGAGGGGGGGTGAGGTAGCCTGAGGGGCACGGGGTGGGGTCGTCCGAAGGTGAGAGGGATGGGGTTCTCGTGTAAAGGTGAGGGGTGAAGGAGGGGCGGTGGGGAGTGAGGGGTGAGGGGATGGGGGATTTCCTTGGGCCCAAAGGGTCGGGCACTTCCTCCCGATTCAGGGAAGCCCAAACTCGGGTGGCCTACGACCCCCAGTACCCGAGATAATCCGCGGGGGGGTGAGGTAGCTTAAAGGGTGCCGGGGGAGGGGAGGTTTCGTGTGGAGCTGAGGGTGGAAGGGGTAGGTGGGTCGTATAAAGGTGAGGGGGAAAGAGGGGTGGGGGGGGGGGGGGTTGTCAAGTCAGAGGTTGGGAGGGGAGGGAATAGAGGGGTGCCTAGGAGAAGGGGGAGGGGTCGGGAGGGTCTAGGAACGGAATGGTGGTGTATTTCTAACAAAATATTTGCCACTTATTCACAAATTATTTTGTAAACGAATAACAAATACGAATGTTATGATATTAATGATGATAATGAATGATGATGAGTGGATGTGATTATGGAAAATGATGTGAGTGAACAACCGGGTCACCCGAACTGACAGTTTTGCCAAGCAAATTTGAGCCTTAGCGCTATGGCACTAAGGTTGCAATTTGAATAATTAATTATACAATATTTAATAAGTTAAAATCTAAATAAATTAAAATAAATTGAATTAAATTACTTAAAAGTGAATAAAATTGATTTAAAACCCATTCAAATTTTTAGTGCGGGTGCAGCGTGGCACAGCCGAAGCTGTGTGGGAGTATGCCACTCGGGGAAAACTTCGCGAATTTACCCCGAGGTTTTTTCCCCGACGTCGTAGAGGGATGGGACAACTTCTGTTCGATAGGGAATCGTCCAAAAGCAGCCCCCCTTTTTACCTCTGTCCTCTAGGACCCCCCGTTCCTGAGATATTTTTATTATCTAGTCGACGCCGAGGATACGGGAGTCAGGGCAAATTCACGACCTAGATACAGGCTGTAACTTCCTCATGCGACTACCAATTTCAATAAAAATTTAAAACAGGGTGGCTGGAATATTTATCTATGTATAACAATTTGAAAATAGTTAAAAACTTTACACGCTTCCAAGTTATAAAAGATTTAAAACTAGTTAAAACAAATTTTGTTTTGCGGTCGGGGAAAAAGTCTCACTGTACAAAATATTTTTTTCCCACTTACTTTTGAGTCCAATAATTTTCTTTTCTTCCGTCACTACTTTTCGACTATATTTCTTCTCTTCACACAAATTTTTAAGTAAGGTCGTCGCTGAAAATTTTGAGGGTTTTTTAAACAAAATTGGGTCCGGCACTATCGCGGCCGCACTACAGTTTGCAAAACTTTGTTTTATCGATAAAATCACTGGGGGTGGTTTTTTCCAAAAAATTTTTCTCTTCCTGGTTCCTCTCACTGGTCCACTTCTCCCAGACGTGCTAGATACAGTTTGTGGTCCTGTAAAGGGGGACCACGTTTTTCCGCCTGGACAGGAAAACCTCCGTAACTCCGCGAGCGAGCTCGGGAAAAATCCGAGGGTTTCCCCGCTGTGTAGGGCTCTCCGAGGCGGACCAGATGACACCTTGGAAGACCTAGGTCACCGCTTTGGTTCCTGAGATACACTCACTTTTATTAGTTTTTTGGTTACAATTTAAGGTTTTTCACCCAAATTTTCTCCAAATTTCCACCAATCACAAAACTTTTTGCACCGCTGTATACAGCTCACTTAGACGCATGTCTAGATATAACACACTCCTATTTTCGCGTACTTTTTCCACTATTGAGAATTTTTAGGGACTTAAAAATACGGAGCACGGGTTATTCGTGGCGTTCCGGGCGGCAGCTGAAGCCAGACTGGGTTAGGTTAGGTTAGGTTGGGGTAGGGTCCGAGCGGGCGCGGAGGGGCAGAAGCCCCTGCCCCTGAGCAGAAACGGGCCCAGGAGCAGATCGCCGGAGGCTCCACTCAGGTGCAGCCTCTGGTGCTGGAGGGGCGGGAGACGTGGGCGACAGTGGTCCGTAAGAAGAAGAAGGCCACTACTGCCACGGCTCCCGCTCCGGCGCAGAAGCCTAAGGGGCCCAAATCGGCGGCCCCGAAAAAGGCAGCCAAGAGGGCACCTAGGGCGCCGAAGAGGCCCGCCGTACTGATGGCCCTCAAGCCCGCGGCCGTGAAGGAGGGCGCCACGTACGTGGACGTCCTCCGGAAGGCGCGGGCGGCCATCAGCCTCGCGGAGATCGGGGTTGGGCCGGGTAAGGCGAGGAGGTCCATGACGGGAGCTTGGCTTATCGAGCTCCCAAAAGAGACCTCCCCCTCCCAGGCCGACGCCTTGGCCAAGAAATTGGCTGAGGTGGTCGGGGAGGTGGCCGACATTACCCGGCCCACGAAAATTGCCGAGATCCGCGTGGCGGGCCTCGATGAGTCCCTCACTCAGGAGGAGGTGAGGGGGGCCCTGGCGGAGGCGGTCAAGTGCCCGCCCGACAAACTTCGGGTGGGCACCATAGCCCTGGGGGCGCGGGGCACGGGCTCGGTCCGGGTCTCGTGCCCCATAGAGGCCGCGAAGGGGCTGGCGGAGCGGGGCAGGGTGGTGGTGGGCTGGAGTGTGGCCACCATCCACCTTTTGGAGCAGCGCCCCATGCGCTGCCGCAGGTGCCTAGCGAGGGGGCACACTGCGGCGCTCTGCCCCCCCTCTGCCAAGGACCGGAGCCGGCTTTGCTTCCGGTGCGGCAAGGAGGGCCACATGGCTGCGGCCTGTAAGGCCCCTGTTAAATGCGCGCTATGCGCAGACAGGGGCCTGCCCAGCGGCCACAGAATGGCCGGCGCCGCATGCGGAGCCCCTCCGGTCCGAGGCCGCCCTGTAGTGGGACCGCCAGCGGGACCACCAGCGGCCGGCTCTGCGACCACCGCAACGGAAGGGACGCCGATGGACACTGCTAATGCCCAGTAGGTCCAACGGTGCCATTCTACAGGTTAATGTCAACCACTCCGCCACGTCACAGGACCTCTTGTGTCAGGACATGGCGGAGTGGGGAGCAGACCTGGCGGTGGTGGCAGAGCCATACTTTGTTCCGAACTCGGTCAATTGGTTAGGGTCATCGGACGGCCTGGCTGCGATCACGCGACCCGCCGCGAGCACCGGCCCCCCTCTCGTTCTTAGGGAGAGGGGTCCGGGGTTCGTCGCGGTTCAGTGGGGGGGAGTGGTGGTCATTTCGACCTACTTCTCCCCCAATCGCAGCCGGGCCGAATTCGAGCGCCTCCTGGCAGCCGTCGAGGGGACGGTCAGGAGGGCGGCTCCACGCCCCGTGTTGGTGGCGGGAGACTTCAACGCCAAGCATGGCGCGTGGGGGTCTCCCGTCACGAACGTCTTCGGTGAGGACCTGGTGGAGTGGGCCCACTGCTTGGGTCTCCAGGTCCTCAACCGGGGCAACACCCCGACGTGTGTGAGGTGGCAGGGTGAATCAATAGTGGATGTCACCCTGGCCACCTCGACCCTAGCCGACCGAGTTCGGAACTGGCGGGTAGAGACGGCGGTGGAGATCTCGGACCATAGGTACGTCCGCTTCGAGATCTCCACTGCGGGGCCTGCGGCCCCGCTCCACCTGGGCCCAGCGGCAGGCGCCTCCTCGTTCCCGAGGTGGGCGCTTGCACATCTCCGGAGGGACGTTGCCGAGGAGGTGGCGACGTTCCGAGCGTGGGCCGAACCACCGGCCCACCTCATTGGAGACGCGGACGGCATGGCGGACCTACTCGCTGAGGACCTGGAAGTGGTCTGCAGCGCCGCCATGCCGAGGGCCCAGGGACCCCGCCGAAAAAAGCAGACATACTGGTGGACGCAGGAACTCGCTCACCTGCGTGCCGCCAGTATGGCTGCACGGCGCGCCTACCAGAGGTGCAGGAGGCGCGCCGTAAGGGCGCCCGGCGAAGAGGACGGTCTTCGCCGGGCATACAGGGAGGCTCATCGAGCCCTGCGTACCGCCATATGCAGGGCAAAGGTCGCTGCCGCTGAGGAGTTCCTCGCACTCCTCGACAGCGACCCCTGGGGAAGGCCCTACAGGGTGGTGAGGGGGAAGCTGCAGGGAGCGGCACCCCCCACATCCTGTATGGAGCCGGGCCTATTGAGAAGGGTCCTGGAAACTCTGTTTCCGAACCCGGGACCCTTCACGCCCCCCAGGATGCCCGCCTCCAGTTCATCCACTCTGGAGGTGTGGACCGATGGGCCTCCCGTATCCGACGGTGAGTTGGACTCCGTCAGGGAGAGGCTCCGAGCCAAAAACAAGGCTCCGGGCCCGGACGGCGTCCCTGCGAAGGTGATGGCAATTGCCATAGAGCCCCTGGGGGACCGGTTCCGCGCGGTCATGGACACATGCATCGCGACGGGCCGCTTCCCCAGGAGGTGGAGGGTGGGCAGGCTCTGCCTCCTTCGCAAGGACGGACGTCCTGCCGACTCACCGTCGGGTTATAGGCCGGTCGTGCTCCTGGATGAGAGCGGAAAATGCTTTGAGAGAATCATCGCCTCTCGCATCCAGGAGCACCTGGAAAGCCGTGGGCCGCAGTTGGCGGACTGCCAGTACGGCTTTCGGACCGGCCGGTCCACGATGGACGCGGTGGCTCGCCTCAAGAGGTGGACTGAGGCGGCCACAGCGAGGGGTGAGGGTGTAGTCGCGGTGTCGTTAGACATCGCGAACGCGTTCAACACCCTCCCCCACGAATGCATAGAGGCGGCACTGAAGTACCATGAAGTGCCCCTCTACCTCTGCGCCCTCGTGCGGGACTACCTCCGTGAGAGGAGGGTGCTGTACGAGGACGCAGAGGGTCGCGTCCAGTCGTGGGCCGTATCAGTAGGAGTACCCCAGGGATCGGTGCTTGGTCCCCTGCTCTGGAACCTGGGGTACAACTGGGTTCTGCGTGGCGCGCTCTTGCCGCGTATGGACGTCGTCTGCTTTGCGGACGACACCCTAGTCGCGGCCAGGGCGCGTGACTGGGAGGAGGCGGTTCACCTTGCGTCGGTCGGCACCTCATTGGTCGTCCGGCGCATCCGCCTCCTGGGGCTGGAAGTGGCTCTCGAGAAGACGAGGGCCATGACCTTCCACGCCCCACGACGCAGAACCCCACCGGGTCTCCGTATCCGAGTGGAGGGGGTCCGGGTTCCCGTCGAGGTGCATATAAAGTACCTCGGCCTGATCCTGGATCCCCGCTGGAGTTTCGAGGAGCACTTTAGGCTCCTCGCTCCGCGGCTGTGCTCATTCGCAGCCGCACTCGGACGGCTCCTCCCCAATCTTGGGGGGCCGAATTCGGCGTGCCGTCGGCTGTACCAGGGAGTGGTACGGTCGATGGCGCTCTACGGAGCCCCGGTGTGGGCGGAGCGCCTTTCCCGGGCAACAGTGGCCCTGCTGCGGAGGCCGCAGAGGGTCATCGCGACACGGACCGTGCGGGCATACCGCACGGTAAGTCATGGGGCGGCCTGCGTGCTCGCGGGCACGCCCCCGTGGGAGGTCGATGCCCTGGTTCTGTCCCAGGTGCATCGACACCGTGTCGCGGCCCGGGAACGGGGGGAACGACCCGCCTTCGAGGAAGTAAGGCGGGTCAGATTAGCGGCTCAGGGGGAGGCCCTGAGCCGGTGGAGGGAGGCGCTCCGCTCCCCAGCTGCCGGCCACCGGACGATTGGAGCGATTCGTCCGGTGTTGGAGGGATGGGTTGGGCGCCGGCATGGCAGCCTTACCTTCCGCCTAGTGCAGGTACTGACCGGACATGGGTGCTTCGGTCACTACCTGCACCGAGTCGCCCGTCGGGAGGAGTCACCGCGGTGTCATCACTGCGACTCCCCCGACGACACGGCCGAGCACACCCTAGTGGAGTGCCCGGCCTGGCGTAACGAGCGCCGCGATCTCGTTGCGGCGCTCGGAGGCGGACGCCTCTCACTGGCAACCATGGTACGAGCCATGGTTGAAAGTGAGACGGCATGGGAGGCTGCCGCCTCCTTCTGCGAGACCGTCCTCTTGCAGAAGGAGGCTGCGGAGAGGGAGCGGGAAGAGGACGTACTTGCCGCTCCCCTCCGGCGTAGACGGGTGGGGCGAAGAAGGCGGGGGACGAACCCCCGTCTCCTTTAGCCCCAGGGTGTGACCAGCGCGTGCGGGTAGCTCCCGCACGTGCATTGCACAACGGTCACCACGTCTGGGGATTACTCCGTTACCGGGTAATCCCCCTTTGGCGCGGAAACCGGCCCTACAGGGGAGGGCCGGCAAGCCCTGAGGGTGTCACGGAGTACTTGGCCTTCGGGTCGGCCCCGTGACACTCTCAACACAGGGCCCGACGGTAACCGGGTGGTTTTAGTGGGTATTCCCGGCTACGGCCGGGCGAGTCCCACACACGCTCGTCGCCTAGCTAGCGACGGGTATGGTGCGTAAAGGCATTTCCACTCGAGAAAAAAAAAAAAAAAAAAAAAAAAAAAAAAAAAGGTTAGGTTGGGGTGGGGTACGCCCCACAGTGCTGACTTCCTCGCAGTGTACCCCGGGCAACGCCGTGTCTGACCACCGTAACGGAGTGGCAGACCGGTGGCTAACAAGCACTGTGACCTACGCGATCGTGCGATTTTATTGTATTTTGAGGGCGATTGCGTACATTGTGGTTTTATTATTGTTTTTATCGTGGGTTTTATTATATTGTGGGTAGGTTTTATTGAGGTTTTATTTGTTTTTATCGAGGATTTGGTTTTTGGTAGCGATGCCGAAACCAATGCGAGACGCTTCCGGGCGTTTCGTCCCAAAAGGCCCTTCTCAGGGCCAACCAAAAGGCCCTTCTCAGGGCCAACACAAAGGCCCTTCTCAGGGCCACCCCGACGAAATGTCGGCGTCGGAGGCGAGTCGCGCTCCTTCTGCGACGGGCTTCTGCGGAGAGGACGAGTTCTCCGACTCGGACATGGGGTCCGTTGTCGGGGACTCGTCCTCTGTGTGTGGAGTGGCTGCGGAGCGCAGCCTGAAGAGGGCCTACCTGAGGCTCGGGTCCGAGGGCTCCTCGGGCTCGGCCAAAGGTAAGCCCAACAAGAAGAAGTCGAAGGCGAAGAATGCTTCGCCATCGACTTCTTCTCAGGCTGGCACCCACGATGTGGGTTTGGCAGACGCCCAGCGCCAGCTCGGCTTGGCCAGACGGGCCGAGGCCGAGCTGGAACTGGAGGAGATGGTTGCCGCCAAGGAGAGGCGCGCAGCCAAGGCGAGGGCCGGTTATGGTTCGGCCCTCGTCAGTTTTGACGGCCTGTCAGTGGCTGAGTTGGTCCGCTTGGCGGTGGAGGACAAGGAGGAGATCGTCGAGGTCGCCTCCAGGTCCTCCAACCTCAAGGGGACCTTCCAGAAGGCGCTGAAATGCCGTGCAACTAGCTTGCACGGCATAATAATGGAGCTGACGCAGCGCACTGCGTCAGACGAGACGAGGCAGCTGCAGGCGAGGGTCGATCGCCTGCAAGCTGAGGTTAGCCAGCTTCATAAGAAGCTGGCTGAGGCTACGGCCCCGTCTCCGTCGGCAGCGGCCCCATCGGCAGTGGCCCCGTCGGCAGTGGTTCCCGCCCCCTCCTCCTCCAACCTTGAGGAAATGTTCCGCAAGGTGGTCATGGAGGAGAGGGCGTTCACTCGGGCCTGCTTTGCGGGCATTGAGGACCGGCTCCTGCCCGAGAAGCGCCTCCGTCCACCTTTAGCGGCGGACAAGACGCCGACAGTGGCTTCCCTTGCCCCGAAGCCCTCAAAGGGCAAAGGCAAGGGGAAGAAGTCGCCGGGGGCTCAGCCTACCCCCAGTACGAGTGCGGGCGCCAAACCGGGGCCGGTTGCCATCACGGCACCCCCCCAGGTTCAGCAGGGAGACGCCCTCCTCCCCTCCACCACCCCAGCCAACCAGTCGTGGTCAGAGGTGGTTAGGAAGGGGGGAAAGGGCAAGAAGGCGACGAAGGCCACGGCTGCCCCGAAGGCTGCCCCGGCAGCTGCAGCGGCGGCCACAAAGGCGCCGAAGTTGGTTGCCCCCAAAACCGCGGCGGTCACGGTGACCATCGTGCCCGAGGCCGCGGAGAAGGGGGTAACGTACGAGTCCGTCCTGAGACGGGCTCGTACCGTCGCCAACCCCGCCGAGTTGGGGATTGGCGCTTGCCGCCGGACCCAAACCGGAGCTCGTTTATTCGAGTTTCCGGGGAAGGACGGCGGCAAAAATGCGGACCTCTTCGCGACCAAGTTGCGGGAGGTCCTCGCCGACGTGGCGAAGGTCGCCAGGCCGACCAAAACCACCACCATTGAGGTGACCGGTCTTGATGACTCGGTCACCAAAGAGGAGGTGGTGGAGGCGGTCGCAAATGCCGGTGGCTGCGAACCCGCAGCGGTGCAAGCTCGGGACATAAGGCCCGGCCGCGGTGGACTGGGCACTATCCGGCTGGTGTGCCCAGTCGCCGCAGTGTTGGCCGTCCGGGCAAAATGCCAAGGACGGCTCTTGGTGGGTTTTAGCCGGGCCGTGATCCGGGTGCTTGAGGCAGCGCCGATGCGCTGCTTCAAGTGCTTCGGCATCGGCCACACCCGAGCCATGTGTCCGTCCACCGTGGACAGGGCGGACACATGCTTCCGCTGCGGGAAGCAGGGGCATATGGCGGCCTCGTGCCAGGCCGCCAAGCCGCATTGCGCGGCATGCGCTGAAAGTGGCCGCCCTGCGGACCACGTAATGGGGGGAAGCGCATGCCGACCTGCAACAAAGAAGGGCAAGCCACAGGCGGCTATAAGCCGTCCTGCCGCTGCTGCCACCACTCCCGCTGATGTCCCATCTGCGGCGGTGGCCGAGGGTGATGCGATGGTCGAATAATGGGTACCGACCATCGCATCTTGCAGGCAAACACCAACCACTGCCGGGCTGCCCAGGACCTGCTGGTGCAGTCGATGGCCGAGTGGTTGGTGGATGTGGCAGTGGTGGCCGAGCCGTACTATACTCCCAGCAATTGGTTGGGAGATAGTGACGGCTCGGTGGCAATCGTGGCGCGGTCTTCCTCGGACTCCCCTCCCCTCTCGCTCTTAGAGAGGGGACCGGGATACGTGGCCGCCGCGTGGGGAGGGTTGGCCCTTGTGGGGGTCTACTTCTCCCCAAACCGCCCTCTCCAGGACTTCGAGGATTTCCTCGGGGTCCTGACGGCGGTCATCGGGAGGACGGCGCCACGACAGGTCTCCGTGTTAGGAGACCTGAATGCCAAGTCGGTGGTCTGGGGAAATCCGGCCACCGACGCCCGCGGTCAGGCGGTCGAATTGTGGGCGGCCACGTCTGGTCTCTCCCTCTTGAATAGGGGGAGCGTCCAGACGTGCGTGCGGCGGCAGGGCGGGTCCATAGTGGACCTCACCTTTGCCACGCCCGCACTGGCCGCCCGCATTCGAAATTGGAGGGTGGAACTGGGGGAGACGATCTCGGATCACCGCTACGTGCGATTCGAGATCTCCCCCCAGAATCCACGGGGGCGCCGCAGCACCCCCTCATCGTCGGGCCGTTCCCCGTTTCCAAGGTGGGCTCTGACCCACCTGGATCGGGAGGCGGCACGGGAGGCCGCGTTCGTCCAGGACTGGCTTTGGCCAGGTCCCGGCGTGGACGTCCTGGACGTGGACGCGGCGGCGGCCCGACTGAGGGGGTCATTGACCGAGGTGTGCAACGCCAGCATGCCTCGGTCGAGACGTCCACCTCCCCGACGCGCCGTTTACTGGTGGTCGGAGGAGTTGGCGGAGCTGCGGGCCACCTGCGTGGCGGCACGGCGGGCCTACACCCGATCGCGTCGGCGGCGCCGACGGGACGAGGCCGAAGAGGACCGCCTCTACTCCACATATGTGGGGGCGAGGGCGGCCTTTAAGTCGGCCATCGGCGCCGCCAAGGACGCGGCGAGGGCTGAGCTGCTGGAGGGTCTCGACAACGACCCATTCGGGAGGCCATATAAGGCGGCGCGGAACAAACTGCGTCGCATTGGTCCCCCGGTTGCCGAGACCCTCGAACCAGCGCTCCTGGATGGGGTGGTGCGGTCCCTGTTTCCGCGCAGGGATCCACACTTCACCCCACCAGCGATGGGCCCGCCAAGAGCAGCGGCTCTACCGGAGGAGGAAGCTCCTCCTCCTCCGGTTTCAGAGGAGGAATTTGGCGCGGCGACACTCCGTCTCCGCGCCAAAAAGACGGCTCCTGGCCCCGACGGCGTTCCCGCCAGGGTGGTGGCCATCGCGGCCACCGAGATGGAGGGAAGGTTTCGGGACCTCTTCGACGCGTGTTTAGCGTCGGGGAGGTTCCCGAAACCTTGGCGGGAAGGCCAGTTGTGCCTCCTCCACAAGGAGGGACGGCCGGCGGACTCCCCCTCGGCATACCGGCCCATCGTTCTGCTCGATGAGGTCGGTAAAATGTTCGAGGGGATCATCGCCGGCCGCCTGAAGTGTCATCTTCGGAGCGTGGGACCGGACCTGTCGGACGCCCAGTTCGGTTTTCGAGCTGGGCGTTCGACAGTGGATGCCCTGGCCCGTCTCAAGGGCCAGGTGACAGAGGCGGTAGGAGTGGGGGATGGAGTGTTGGCTGTGTCATTCGACATTGCCAACGCCTTCAACTCCATCCCCCACTCCACCATCCTGGAGGCGCTGCGGTTCCACGGAGTGCCCCTTTACCTGCGGGGCCTCCTGGCCAGCTACCTGGAGGACCGTGCTGTCCTCCTCGTAGACGGGGCTGGCCAGCTCCGGAGATACGCTGTGGGAACCGGCGTTCCACAGGGGTCCGTTCTAGGGCCTCTTCTGTGGAACGTCGGTTATGACTGGCTCCTGCGGGGAACTCTTCTGCGAGGCACGAGTGTCATCTGCTACGCAGATGACACTCTCCTCACTTCCCGCGGGAGCAGTTATAGGGAGGCGGCCAGTTTGGCGTCGGCAGGCGGATCGCTAGTGGCGGGGAGGATCCGCCGCCTGGGCTTGAGGGTGGCGCTGCACAAAACAGAGGCCGTGTTCTTCCACGGCCCCCGGCAGCGCCCCCCACCTGACGCCCACATTTTTGTGGAGGGCGTCAGGATACAGGTCGAGGCCCAGATAAAGTATCTGGGCCTAATGCTTGACAGCAGGTGGCGCTTCGGCCCGCACTTCTGCGGGCTGTCGACGCGCCTGCTGAAAGCCGCGGACGCCCTCTCATGGCTCATGCCGAACATGGGAGGGCCGAGCAGTCGTTGCCGGCGGTTATACGCCGGCATACTGCGGAGCATGGCCCTTTACGGGGCCCCAATTTGGGCGGACTCCCTCCACAGGAGGGAGAACCTCACCGCCCTTCGGGCGCCCCAAAGGGCCATCGCCCAGCGGGTAGCGCGGGCCTACCGCACGGTAGGTTTCGCTTCGGCATGCGCTCTGGCGAGCACCCCGCCTTGGGAGCTCGAGGCCTGGGTGCTCGCCAGAGTGTACGAGTGGACGGCGGGGCGCAGGGCGCTGGGCGAGCGTCCGGCCCCGGAGTTGAGGGAGGCCGTCCGCCGGGAGGCGAGGGACGCCATCGTCCAACATTGGACGCGCGACCTCGCCTCCGCGGTGTTCGGCCGTCGCACCCTCGACGCCATCGGGCCAGTCCTGAGGGACTGGCTCGACAGGCGTCACGGGTTCCTCTCCTTCCGTCTGGTGCAGGTACTCTCCGGTCACGGCTGCTTCGGCAGGTACCTGCACCGGATAGGACGAGAGGAGACGCCGTCGTGCCATGGTTGCGGCGCGGCGGAGGACACGGCGGACCACACCCTCGCGGTGTGCCCGTCGTGGGCCGTGCCGCGCCGCGATCTTGTCGCGGCGGTAGGAGGGGACCTCTCGCTGCCCGCCGTCGTCAGAGCGATGGTGGGGAGCGAGGGGGCCTGGGCGGCGATGGCCTCCTTCTGCGAGGTCGTGATGTCGCAGAAGGAGGCCGCGGAGCGCGGGCGGGAGGAGGATCCCCTCGCTCCGGCGCTCCGCAGGCGGCGTAGGGGCAGGAGAAGGCGGGATTTCGCCCGCTTTCTCCCGCCCTGAGGTGAGCGGCGGGCGTGAGGCACGGGGGTGCCCGCGCCCGCCTTGCACCGCTCACCACGAGGGAGCCGCGGCCCCTCTTTAAGAGGGGCAAATGAGGGCCCGCCTCAATAGGCGGGGTTCGCCGGCGGGGGAGAGGTAGCTGAGGCTGTGCTAGTTCCCCTCTCCCCCGCCACTATGGCGATGCCGGAGTTGCGCTGGGGTTTTTAGTGGGTATACCGGGAGGCTCTCTCCCGGGGAGTCCCACATACCCTGCCCGTCCCCCGACGGGTGGGGATGCGTAATTGACATTTTCCCCAGCGAGAACAAAAAAAAAAAAAAAAAAAAAAAAAAAAAAAAAGGTTAGGTTGGGGTGCAAGTCGAAGAGCCTCCTCGTGGCGCACCCTGGGCAACGCCAGCCCCAACTGCCCACCGCGTTCTGGTGGACTCTTGGGCCTGGCGGCTAATCTTCACACGGGGAAGGGTCAGGTTTCAATCACCGATCATCTTTGATGGTCGTTGATGGGAACCTGGCTTATGGGGATCAGCATGCGACCACTTCCCACTCTGTTTGCAGAGTATGGTAAGTGGTCGCATGCTGGGGGCATACCGTAATCCCTTCGGGGACCGGGGGCTGTCGGGGCATTTGTCCGGGCCGCGAGGGGACACCTCTATAAAACGGCCGAACCACTGGCGGCATATCCCGTTTAAGGTTACCGCGAACCTGACGGACTAATAACCGTCGAAAGTGTGATCTATTAAGTCAGGTTTCAATCACCGATCATCTTTGATGGTCGTTGATGGGAGCCTGGCCTAAGGGGATCAGCATGCGAACGCTTCCCAGTCTGCTTGCAGAGTATGGTAAGTGGTCGCATGCCGGAGTCATACCGTAATCCCTTCGGGGACCGGGGGCTGTCGGGGCATTTGTCCGGGCCGCGAGGGGACACCTCTATAAAACGGCCGAACCACGGGCGGCATATCCCGTTTAAGGTTACCGCGAACCTGACGGACTAATAACCGTCGAAAGTGTGATCTATTAAGTCAGGTTTCAATCACCGATCATCTTTGATGGTCGTTGATGGGAGCCTGGCTTATGGGGATCAGCATGCGACCACTTCCCACTCTGTTTGCAGAGTATGGTAAGTGGTCGCATGCTGGGGGCATACCGTAATCCCTTCGGGGACCGGGGGCTGTCGGGGCATTTGTCCGGGCCGCGAGGGGACACCTCTATAAAACGGCCGAACCACGGGCGGCATATCCCGTTTAAGGTTACCGCGAACCTGACGGACTAATAACCGTCGAAAGTGTGATCTATTAAGTCAGGTTTCAATCACCGATCATCTTTGATGGTCGTTGATGGGAGCCTGGCCTAAGGGGATCAGCATGCGAACGCTTCCCAGTCTGCTTGCAGAGTATGGTAAGTGGTCGCATGCCGGAGTCATACCGTAATCCCTTCGGGGACCGGGGGCTGTCGGGGCATTTGTCCGGGCCGCGAGGGGACACCTCTATAAAACGGCCGAACCACGGGCGGCATATCCCGTTTAAGGTTACCGCGAACCTGACGGACTAATAACCGTCGAAAGTGTGATCTATTAAGTCAGGTTTCAATCACCGATCATCTTTGATGGTCGTTGATGGGAGCCTGGCTTATGGGGATCAGCATGCGACCACTTCCCACTCTGTTTGCAGAGTATGGTAAGTGGTCGCATGCTGGGGGCATACCGTAATCCCTTCGGGGACCGGGGGCTGTCGGGGCATTTGTCCGGGCCGCGAGGGGACACCTCTATAAAACGGCCGAACCACGGGCGGCATATCCCGTTTAAGGTTACCGCGAACCTGACGGACTAATAACCGTCGAAAGTGTGATCTATTAAGTCAGGTTTCAATCACCGATCATCTTTGATGGTCGTTGATGGGAGCCTGGCCTAAGGGGATCAGCATGCGAACGCTTCCCAGTCTGCTTGCAGAGTATGGTAAGTGGTCGCATGCCGGAGTCATACCGTAATCCCTTCGGGGACCGGGGGCTGTCGGGGCATTTGTCCGGGCCGCGAGGGGACACCTCTATAAAACGGCCGAACCACGGGCGGCATATCCCGTTTAAGGTTACCGCGAACCTGACGGACTAATAACCGTCGAAAGTGTGATCTATTAAGTCAGGTTTCAATCACCGATCATCTTTGATGGTCGTTGATGGGAGCCTGGCCTAAGGGGATCAGCATGCGAACGCTTCCCAGTCTGCTTGCAGAGTATGGTAAGTGGTCGCATGCCGGAATCATACCGTAATCCCTTCGGGGACCGGGGGCTGTCGGGGCATTTGTCCGGGCCGCGAGGGGACACCTCTATAAAACGGCCGAACCACGGGCGGCATATCCCGTCTCAAGGTTATCGCGAACCTGACGGACTAATAACCGTCGAAAGTGCGATCTAATCCTAAGTTTTGGGGGCTCGGCGAGAGGATGAATGGCTGGGGGATGTCCAGTCGTTAGAGCTCCCCACTGTGGATACCTGCCACCCTCCACAGTATGTAGGCTTCCCTGGGATACGACGCTCTGTCCTTGTGGTGACTTCAAATCGCTAAGCATCTTGATATCGTATGGAGAATTTTAAAACACAACAACAAAAAAAACGGACTGATACCAATAAAAAAGACGACCTTAGGCGATCTACGACGGACTTGGATAGCAATACGGAAGGACTACCGAGCGCTGACAATACTGTCAGGCTAATGATGGCGCTTGATGCCACCGGTGCCACCGGACGATTGTCGGTGGTATCGGTGGAATCAAGCGAGGGGGCACGAGACACGATGTCTACCCAAAGTGGATCCGTGGGGGGAGGTCGGAAGGCCTCACGGGAACACTGGGGAGACAGCGTGTCTGAAGGTGAGGGGGCTGGATCCGGATCACCGGAGAGACCGGCCTCCAAGATCCTGAGGACGGGAGCTGGCAGGGGCGGGTTACACCATTCGGTGGGGCTCTCCCAGGCCAGGAGGTTTTTGCGGGATGGTCCGTCGGACTCGGAGTCACAGTCCACATTGACTGACTCCGAGACGGTGTCCCCCAAAAACACCAGGCGGGGCAAAGGGACTGCTCCCTCGGTGGCTGCACCTCAGGACCTTCGGGCGAAGGCTGAGGAAGGGGCGGCGGCGTACGCAGGGCTCATCGAGCCCTGCGTACCGCCATATGCAGGGCAAAGGTCGCTGCCGCTGAGGAGTTCCTCGCACTCCTCGACAGCGACCCCTGGGGAAGGCCCTACAGGGTGGTGAGGGGGAAGCTGCAGGGAGCGGCACCCCCCACATCCTGTATGGAGCCGGGCCTACTTAGAAGGGTCCTGGAAACTCTGTTTCCGAACCCGGGACCCTTCACGCCCCCCAGGATGCCCACCTCCAGTTCATCCACTCTGGAGGTGTGGACCGATGGGCCTCCCGTATCCGACGGTGAGTTGGACTCCGTCAGGGAGAGGCTCCGAGCCAAGAACAAGGCTCCGGGCCCGGACGGCGTCCCTGCGAAGGTGATGGCAATTGCCATAGAGCCCCTGGGGGACCGGTTCCGCGCGGTCATGGACACATGCATCGCGACGGGCCGCTTCCCCAGGAGGTGGAGGGTGGGCAGGCTCTGCCTCCTTCGCAAGGACGGACGTCCTGCCGACTCACCGTCGGGTTATAGGCCGGTCGTGCTCCTGGATGAAAGCGGAAAATGCTTTGAGAGGATCATCGCCTCTCGCATCCAGGAGCACCTGGAAAGCCGTGGGCCGCAGTTGGCGGACTGCCAGTACGGCTTTCGGACCGGCCGGTCCACGATGGACGCGGTGGCTCGCCTCAAGAGGTGGACTGAGGCGGCCACAGCGCGGGGTGAGGGTGTCGTCGCGGTGTCGTTAGACATCGCGAACGCGTTCAACACCCTCCCCCACGAATGCATAGAGGCGGCACTGAAGTACCATGAAGTGCCCCTCTACCTCTGCGCCCTCGTGCGGGACTACCTCCGTGAGAGGAAGGTGCTGTACGAGGACGCAGAGGGTCGCGTCCAGTCGTGGACCGTCAATGTAGGAGTACCCCAGGGATCAGTGCTCGGTCCCCTGCTCTGGAACCTGGGGTACAACTGGGTTCTGCGTGGCGCGCTCTTGCCGCGGATGGACGTCGTCTGCTTCGCGGACGACACTTTAGTCGCGGCCAGAGCGCGTGACTGGGAGGAGGCGGTTCACCTTGCGTCGGTCGGCACCTCCATGGTCGTCCGGCGCATCCGCCTCCTGGGGCTGGAAGTGGCTCTCGAGAAGACGAGGGCCATGACCTTCCACGCCCCGCGACGCAGAACCCCACCGGGTCTCCGTATCCGAGTGGAGGGGGTCCGGGTTCCCGTCGAGGTGCACATCAAGTACCTCGGCCTGATCCTGGATCCCCGCTGGAGTTTCGAGGAGCATTTCAGGCTCCTCGCCCCACGGCTGTGCTCGTTCGCAGCCGCACTCGGACGGCTCCTCCCCAATTTGGGGGGGCCGAATTCGGCGTGCCGTCGGCTGTACCAGGGAGTGGTACGGTCGATGGCGCTCTACGGAGCCCCGGTGTGGGCGGAGCGCCTTTCCCGGGCAACAGTGGCCCTGCTGCGGAGGCCGCAGAGGGTCATCGCGACACGGACCGTGCGGGCATACCGCACGGTCAGTCATGGGGCGGCCTGCGTGCTCGCGGGCACGCCCCCGTGGGAGGTCGACGCCCTGGTTCTGTCCCAGGTGCATCGACACCGTGTCGCGGCCCGAGAACGGGGGGAACGACCCGCCTTCGAGGAAGTAAGGCGGGTCAGATTAGCGGCTCAGGGGGAGGCCCTGAGCCGGTGGAGGGAGGCGCTCCGCTCCCCAGCTGCCGGCCACCGGACGATTGGAGCGATTCGTCCGGTGTTGGAGGGATGGGTAGGGCGCCGGCATGGCAGCCTTACCTTCCGCCTAGTGCAGGTACTGACCGGACATGGGTGCTTCGGTCACTACCTGCACCGAGTCGCCCGTCGGGAGGAGTCACCGCGGTGTCATCACTGCGACTCCCCCGACGACACGGCCGAGCACACCCTAGTGGAGTGCCCGGCCTGGCGGAACGAGCGCCGCGATCTCGTTGCGGCGCTCGGAGGCGGACGCCTCTCACTGGCAACCATGGTACGAGCCATGGTTGAAAGTGAGACGGCATGGGAGGCTGCCGCCTCCTTCTGCGAGACCGTCCTCTTGCAGAAGGAGGCTGCGGAGAGGGAGCGGGAAGAGGACGTACTTGCCGCTCCCCTCCGGCGTAGACGGGTGGGGCGAAGAAGGCGGGGGACGAACCCCCGCCTCCTTTAGCCCCAGGGTGTGACCAGCGCGTGCGGGTAGCTCCCGCACGTGCATTGCACAACGGTCACCACGTCTGGGGATTATTCCGTTACCGGGTAATCCCCCTTTGGCGCGGAAACCGGCCCTACAGGGGAGGGCCGGCAAGCCCTGAGGGTGTCACGGAGTACTTGGCCTTCGGGTCGGCCCCGTGACACTCTCAACACAGGGCCCGACGGTAACCGGGTGGTTTTAGTGGGTATTCCCGGCTTCGGCCGGGCGAGTCCCACACACGCTCGTCGCCTAGCTAGCGACGGGTATGGTGCGTAAACTGTCATTTCCACTCGAGAAAAAAAAAAAAAAAAAAAAAAAAAAAAAAAAAAAAAAAAAAAAAAAAAAAAAAAAGGTTAGGTTAGGTTAGGTTAGGTTGCCCATCCGTGCGCAGTTTCTGGCCTGCCATCGGACGCGTCCCCAGGTGGCGGATAGGGGAACGGCCCCCAGATATGGGGGTTACCGGTTTACCGGCGCGGACCAAAACCAGAAGTGGGGACCGCTTCGGCGGTCACGCGCGGCGGGTCGGCCACCACTCCAGGTGGCTGACGTGACCCGAAGTCCGGGTCACCGTCGGGCAACCCGGTCTCCTCATTGAGAGGAGCTGGGGGCCCCGTTTGCCTCCGGGCAAACGAGTGGGGCTAAGAGGAAGGACACCTCGCTAAAAAACCCTTGGCTGCTGCGTCTTCTTGCACACGAAGACGTACCCAGCCGGGCCCCTCCTTATGGAGGGCCCACTGTGGGCCTGCCTTCGGGCAGGAATCGCCGGCGGGGGATTGGTAGGCAGGCATGCTATTTCCCATGACCCCGCCACTAAGGCGATGTCGGTGTGCCGCTGTTCGGTTTTAGTGGGTATTCCCGGCTTCGGCTGGGCGAGTCCCACACACGCCCTTCGGGGTATGGTGCGTAAATGTCATTTCCACAGCGTCAAAAAAAAAAAAAAAAAAAAAAAAAAAAAAAAAAAAAAAAAAAAAAAGGTTAGGTTGCCCTGGCCCGTCTCAAGGGCCAGGTGACAGAGGCGGTAGGAGTGGGGGATGGAGTGTTGGCTGTGTCATTCGACATTGCCAACGCCTTCAACTCCGTCCCCCACTCCACCATCCTGGAGGCGCTGCGGTTCCACGGAGTGCCCCTGTACTTGCGGGGCCTCCTGGCTAGCTACCTGGAGGACCGTGCTGTCCTCCTCGTAGACGGGGCTGGCCAGCTCCGGAGATACACTGTGGGAACCGGCGTTCCACAGGGGTCCGTTCTAGGGCCTCTTCTGTGGAACGTCGGTTATGACTGGCTCCTGCGGGGAACTCTTCTGCGAGGCACGAGTGTCATCTGCTACGCAGATGACACTCTCCTCACTTCCCGCGGGAGCAGTTATAGGGAGGCGGCCAGTTTGGCCTCGGCGGGCGGATCCTTGGTGGCGGGGAGGATCCGCCGCCTGGGCTTGAGGGTGGCGCTGCACAAAACGGAGGCACGAGTGTCATCTGCTACGCAGATGACACTCTCCTCACTTCCCGCGGGAGCAGTTATAGGGAGGCGGCCAGTTTGGCCTCGGCGGGCGGATCCTTGGTGGCGGGGAGGATCCGCCGCCTGGGCTTGAGGGTGGCGCTGCACAAAACGGAGGCCGTGTTCTTTCACGGCCCCCGGCAGCGCCCCCCACCAGACGCCCACATCTTCGTGGAGGGGGTGAGGGTCGGGGTTGAGGCCCAGATGAAATATCTGGGCCTCATGCTGGACAGCAGGCTGCGCTTCGGCCCGCATTTTAGCGGGCTGTCGACGCGCCTGCTGAAAGCCGCGGACGCCCTCTCATGGCTCATGCCGAACATGGGAGGGCCGAGCAGTCATTGCCGGCGGTTATACGCCGGCATACTGCGGAGCATGGCCCTTTATGGGGCCCCCATCTGGGCGGACTCCCTCCATAGGAGGGAGAACGTCACCGCTCTTCGGGCGCCCCAAAGGGCCATCGCCCAGCGGGTAGCGCGGGCCTACCGCACGGTAGGCTTCGCTTCGGCATGCGCTCTGGCGAGCACCCCGCCTTGGGAGCTCGAGGCCTGGGTGCTCGCCAGAGTGTACGAGTGGACGGCGGGGCGCAGGGCGCTGGGCGAGCGTCCGGCCCCGGAGCTGAGGGAGGCCGTCCGCCGGGAGGCGAGGGACGCCATCGTCCAACATTGGACGCGCGACCTCGCCTCCGCGGTGTTCGGCCGTCGCACCCTCGACGCCATCGGGCCGGTCCTGAAGGACTGGCTCGACAGGCGTCACGGTTTCCTCTCCTTCCGTCTGGTGCAGGTACTCTCCGGTCACGGCTGCTTCGGCAGGTACCTGCACCGGATAGGACGAGAGGAGACGCCGTCGTGCCACGGTTGCGGCGCGGCGGAGGACACGGCGGACCACACCCTCGCGGTGTGCCCGTCGTGGGCCGTGCCGCGCCGCGATCTTGTCGCGGCGGTAGGAGGGGACCTCTCGCTGCCCGCCGTCGTCAGAGCGATGGTGGGGAGCGAGGGGGCCTGGGCGGCGATGGCCTCCTTCTGCGAGCTCGTGATGTCGCAGAAGGAGGCCGCGGAGCGGGAGCGAGAGGAGGATCCCCTCGCTCCGGCGCTCCGTAGGCAGCGTAGGGGCAGGAGAAGGCGGGATTTCGCCCGCTTTCTCCCGCCCTGAGGTGAGCGGCGGGCGTGAGGCACGGGGGTGCCCGCGCCCGCCCTGCACCGCTCACCACGCGGGAGCCACGGCCCCTCTTTAAGAGGGGCAAATGAGGGCCCGCCTACTTAGGCGGGTTGCGCCGGCGGGGGAGAGGAAGCCCAGGCTGTGCCACTCCCCCACTCCCCCGCCACTACGGCGATGCCGGAGCGCCGCTGGGGTTTTTAGTGGGTATACCGGGAGGCTCTCTCCCGGGGAGTCCCACATACCCTGCCCGTCCCCCGACGGGTGGGGATGCGTAATTGTCATTTTCCCCAGCGACAACAAAAAAAAAAAAAAAAAAAAAAAAAAGGTTAGGTTAGGTTGCCGGCGTCTGTACGCCGGCATACTGCGGAGCATGGCCCTTTACGGGGCCCCAATTTGGGCGGACTCCCTCCACAGGAGGGAGAACCTCACCGCCCTTCGGGCGCCCCAAAGGGCCATCGCCCAGCGGGCAGCGCGGGCCTACCGGACGGTAGGCTTCGCTTCGGCATGCGCTCTGGCGAGCACCCCGCCTTGGGAGCTCGAGGCCTGGGTGCTCGCCAGAGTGTACGAGTGGACGGCGGGGCGCAGGGCGCTGGGCGAGCGTCCGGCCCCGGAGTTGAGGGAGGCCGTCCGCCGGGAGGCGAGGGACGCCATCGTCCAACATTGGACGCGCGACCTCGCCTCCGCGGTGTTCGGCCGTCGCACCCTCGACGCCATCGGGCCAGTCCTGAGGGACTGGCTCGACAGGCGTCACGGGTTCCTCTCCTTCCGTCTGGTGCAGGTACTCTCCGGTCACGGGTGCTTCGGCAGGTACCTGCACCGGATAGGACGAGAGGAGACGCCGTCGTGCCACGGTTGCGGCGCGGCGGAGGACACGGCGGACCACACCCTCGCGGTGTGCCCGTCGTGGGCCGTGCCGCGCCGCGATCTTGTCGCGGCGGTAGGAGGGGACCTCTCGCTGCCCGCCATCGTCAGAGCGATGGTGGGGAGCGAGGGGGCCTGGGCGGCGATGGCCTCCTTCTGCGAGGTCGTGATGTCGCAGAAGGAGGCCGCGGAGCGCGAGCGGGAGGAGGATCCCCTCGCTCCGGCGCTCCGCAGGCGGCGTAAGGGCAGGAGAAGGCGGGATTTCGCCCGCTTTCTCCCGCCCTGAGGTGAGCGGCGGGCGTGAGGCACGGGGGTGCCCGCGTCCGCCTTGCACCGCTCACCACGCGGGAGCCACGGCCCCTCCTTAAGAGGGGCAAATGAGGGCCCGCCTTAGTAGGCGGGTTTCGCCGGCGGGGGAGAGGTAGCGAGGCTATGCTAGTTTCCCACTCCCCCGCCACTATGGCGATGCCGGAGCGCCGCTGGGGTTTTTAGTGGGTATACCGGGAGGCTCTCTCCCGGGGAGTCCCACATACCCTGCCCGTCCCCCGACGGGTGGGGATGCGTAATTGTCATTTTCCCCAGCGACATCAAAAAAAAAAAAAAAAAAGGTTAGGTTTCCGTGCGCAGTTTCTGGACCTGCCATCGGACGCGTCCCCAGGTGGCGGATAGGGGAACGGCCCCCAGATATGGGGGTTACCGGTTTACCGGCGCGGACCAAAACCAGAAGTGGGGACCGCTTCGGCGGTCACGCGCGGCGGGTCGGCCACCACTCCAGGTGGCTGACGTGACCCGAAGTCCGGGTCACCGTCGGGCAACCCGGTCTCCTCATTGAGAGGAGCTGGGGGCCCCGTTTGCCTTCGGGCAAACGAGTGGGGCTAAGAGGAAGGACACCTCGCTAAAAAACCTTTGGCTGCTGCGTCTTCTTGCACACGAAGACGTACCCAGCCGGGCCCCTCCCTATGGAGGGCCCACTGTGGGCCTGCCTTCGGGCAGGAATCGCCGGCGGGGTTGTGGACGGCAGGCTTGCTACATCCCATGACCCCGCCACTAAGGCGATGTCGGTGTGCCGCTGTTGGGTTTAGTGGGTATTCCTGGCTACAGAGCTGGGCGAGTCCCACACACGCCCTTCGGGGTATGGTGCGTAAATGCATTCCCACAGCGTCAAAAAAAAAAAAAAAAAAAAAAAAAAAAAAAAAAAAGGTTAGGTTAGGTTCACGGAGTGCCCCTTTACTTGAGGGGCCTCCTGGCCAGCTACCTGGAGGACCGTGCTGTCCTCCTCGTAGACGGGGCTGGCCAGCTCCGGAGATACGCTGTGGGAACCGGCGTTCCACAGGGGTCCGTTCTAGGGCCTCTTCTGTGGAACGTCGGTTATGACTGGCTCCTGCGGGGAACTCTTCTGCGAGGCACGAGTGTCATCTGCTACGCAGATGACACTCTCCTCACTTCCCGCGGGAGCAGTTATAGGGAGGCGGCCAGTTTGGCCTCGGCGGGCGGATCCTTGGTGGCGGGGAGGATCCGCCGCCTGGGCTTGAGGGTGGCGCTGCACAAAACGGAGGCCGTGTTCTTTCACGGCCCCCGGCAGCGCCCCCCACCTGACGCCCACATTTTTGTGGAGGGCGTCAGGATCCGGGTCGAGGCCCAGATAAAGTATCTGGGCCTCATGCTTGACAGCAGGTGGCGCTTCGGCCCGCACTTCAGCGGGCTGTCGACGCGCCTGCTGAAAGCCGCGGACGCCCTCTCATGGCTCATGCCGAACATGGGAGGGCCGAGCAGTCATTGCCGGCGGTTATACGCCGGCATACTGCGGAGCATGGCCCTGTATGGGGCGCCCATTTGGGCGGACTCCCTCCACAGGAGGGAGAACGTCACCGCTCTTCGGGCGCCCCAAAGGGCCATCGCCCAGCGGGCAGCGCGGGCCTACCGCACGGTAGGCTTCGCTTCGGCATGCGCTCTGGCGAGCACCCCGCCTTGGGAGCTCGAGGCCTGGGTGCTCGCCAGAGTGTACGAGTGGACGGCGGGGCGCAGGGCGCTGGGCGAGCGTCCGGCCCCGGAGTTGAGGGAGGCCGTCCGCCGGGAGGCGAGGGACGCCATCGTCCAACATTGGACGCGCGACCTCGCCTCCGCGGTGTTCGGCCGTCGCACCCTCGACGCCATCGGGCCAGTCCTGAGGGACTGGCTCGACAGGCGTCACGGGTTCCTCTCCTTCCGTCTGGTGCAGGTACTCTCCGGTCACGGGTGCTTCGGCAGGTACCTGCACCGGATAGGACGAGAGGAGACGCCGTCGTGCCACGGTTGCGGCGCGGCGGAGGACACGGCGGACCACACCCTCGCGGTGTGCCCGTCGTGGGCCGTGCCGCGCCGCGATCTTGTCGCGGCGGTAGGAGGGGACCTCTCGCTGCCCGCCATCGTCAGAGCGATGGTGGGGAGCGAGGGGGCCTGGGCGGCGATGGCCTCCTTCTGCGAGGTCGTGATGTCGCAGAAGGAGGCCGCGGAGCGCGAGCGGGAGGAGGATCCCCTCGCTCCGGCGCTCCGCAGGCGGCGTAAGGGCAGGAGAAGGCGGGATTTCGCCCGCTTTCTCCCGCCCTGAGGTGAGCGGCGGGCGTGAGGCACGGGGGTGCCCGCGTCCGCCTTGCACCGCTCACCACGCGGGAGCCACGGCCCCTCCTTAAGAGGGGCAAATGAGGGCCCGCCTTAGTAGGCGGGTTTCGCCGGCGGGGGAGAGGTAGCGAGGCTATGCTAGTTTCCCACTCCCCCGCCACTATGGCGATGCCGGAGCGCCGCTGGGGTTTTTAGTGGGTATACCGGGAGGCTCTCTCCCGGGGAGTCCCACATACCCTGCCCGTCCCCCGACGGGTGGGGATGCGTAATTGTCATTTTCCCCAGCGACATCAAAAAAAAAAAAAAAAAAGGTTAGGTTTCCGTGCGCAGTTTCTGGACCTGCCATCGGACGCGTCCCCAGGTGGCGGATAGGGGAACGGCCCCCAGATATGGGGGTTACCGGTTTACCGGCGCGGACCAAAACCAGAAGTGGGGACCGCTTCGGCGGTCACGCGCGGCGGGTCGGCCACCACTCCAGGTGGCTGACGTGACCCGAAGTCCGGGTCACCGTCGGGCAACCCGGTCTCCTCATTGAGAGGAGCTGGGGGCCCCGTTTGCCTTCGGGCAAACGAGTGGGGCTAAGAGGAAGGACACCTCGCTAAAAAACCTTTGGCTGCTGCGTCTTCTTGCACACGAAGACGTACCCAGCCGGGCCCCTCCCTATGGAGGGCCCACTGTGGGCCTGCCTTCGGGCAGGAATCGCCGGCGGGGTTGTGGACGGCAGGCTTGCTACATCCCATGACCCCGCCACTAAGGCGATGTCGGTGTGCCGCTGTTGGGTTTAGTGGGTATTCCTGGCTACAGAGCTGGGCGAGTCCCACACACGCCCTTCGGGGTATGGTGCGTAAATGCATTCCCACAGCGTCAAAAAAAAAAAAAAAAAAAAAAAAAAAAAAAAAAAAGGTTAGGTTAGGTTCACGGAGTGCCCCTTTACTTGAGGGGCCTCCTGGCCAGCTACCTGGAGGACCGTGCTGTCCTCCTCGTAGACGGGGCTGGCCAGCTCCGGAGATACGCTGTGGGAACCGGCGTTCCACAGGGGTCCGTTCTAGGGCCTCTTCTGTGGAACGTCGGTTATGACTGGCTCCTGCGGGGAACTCTTCTGCGAGGCACGAGTGTCATCTGCTACGCAGATGACACTCTCCTCACTTCCCGCGGGAGCAGTTATAGGGAGGCGGCCAGTTTGGCCTCGGCGGGCGGATCCTTGGTGGCGGGGAGGATCCGCCGCCTGGGCTTGAGGGTGGCGCTGCACAAAACGGAGGCCGTGTTCTTTCACGGCCCCCGGCAGCGCCCCCCACCTGACGCCCACATTTTTGTGGAGGGCGTCAGGATCCGGGTCGAGGCCCAGATAAAGTATCTGGGCCTCATGCTTGACAGCAGGTGGCGCTTCGGCCCGCACTTCAGCGGGCTGTCGACGCGCCTGCTGAAAGCCGCGGACGCCCTCTCATGGCTCATGCCGAACATGGGAGGGCCGAGCAGTCATTGCCGGCGGTTATACGCCGGCATACTGCGGAGCATGGCCCTGTATGGGGCGCCCATTTGGGCGGACTCCCTCCACAGGAGGGAGAACGTCACCGCTCTTCGGGCGCCCCAAAGGGCCATCGCCCAGCGGGCAGCGCGGGCCTACCGCACGGTAGGCTTCGCTTCGGCATGCGCTCTGGCGAGCACCCCGCCTTGGGAGCTCGAGGCCTGGGTGCTCGCCAGAGTGTACGAGTGGACGGCGGGGCGCAGGGCGCTGGGCGAGCGTCCGGCCCCGGAGTTGAGGGAGGCCGTCCGCCGGGAGGCGAGGGACGCCATCGTCCAACATTGGACGCGCGACCTCGCCTCCGCGGTGTTCGGCCGTCGCACCCTCGACGCCATCGGGCCAGTCCTGAGGGACTGGCTCGACAGGCGTCACGGGTTCCTCTCCTTCCGTCTGGTGCAGGTACTCTCCGGTCACGGCTGCTTCGGCAGGTACCTGCACCGGATAGGACGAGAGGAGACGCCGTCGTGCCACGGTTGCGGCGCGGCGGAGGACACGGCGGACCACACCCTCGCGGTGTGCCCGTCGTGGGCCGTGCCGCGCCGCGATCTTGTCGCGGCGGTAGGAGGGGACCTCTCGCTGCCCGCCGTCGTCAGAGCGATGGTGGGGAGCGAGGGGGCCTGGGCGGCGATGGCCTCCTTCTGCGAGGTCGTGATGTCGCAGAAGGAGGCCGCGGAGCGGGAGCGAGAGGAGGATCCCCTCGCTCCGGCGCTCCGTAGGCGGCGTAGGGGCAGGAGAAGGCGGGATTTCGCCCGCTTTCTCCCGCCCTGAGGTGAGCGGCGGGCGTGAGGCACGGGGGTGCCCGCGCCCGCCTTGCACAGCTCACCATGTGGGAGCTTCGGTCCCCCTCCTAGGAGGGGCAAATGAGGGCCCGCCTAATTAGGCGGGATTCGCCGGCGGGGGAGAGGAAGCCCAGGCTGTGCCACTCCCCCACTCCCCCGCCACTATGGCGATGCCGGAGCGCCGCTGGGGTTTTTAGTGGGTATACCGGGAGGCTCTCTCCCGGGGAGTCCCACATACCCTGCCCGTCCCCCGACGGGTGGGGATGCGTAATTGACATTTTCCCCAGCGAGAACAAAAAAAAAAAAAAAAAAAAAAGGTTAGGTTAGGTTGGGGGACGCCCCACAGTGCTGACTTCCTCGCAGTGTTCCCCGGGCAACGCCGTGTCTGACCACCGTAACGGAGTGGCAGACCGGTGGCTAACAAGCGCTGTGACGTACGCGATCTTGCGATTTTATTTTACTCTGAGGGCGATTGCGTACATTGTGGTTTTTATTCTGAATTTTATTGTGGGTTTATTTTATTGTGGGTTAGGTTTTATTGCGGTTTTATTCATTTTTATTGTGGTTTTATTCATTTTTATTGTGGTTTAGGTTTTCGTAATGTCGAAGCCATTGCGAAATGCCTCCGGGCGTTTCGTTTCAAAAGGCCCTTCTCAGGGCCAACCCAAAGGCCCTTCTCAGGGCCAAACAAAAGGCCCTTCTCAGGGCCACCCCGACGTATTGTCGGCCTCAGAGGCCAGTCGTGCACCATCCGCGGCTAGCCTCTGCATGAGTGGAGCGGACGAGTTCTCAGACTCGGATGTAGAATCCGTAGTCTTAGACTCGTCCGTTTGTGGGGTGGCTGCGGAGAGCAGCCTAAAGAGGGCTTATTTGAAGCTCGGGTCCGAGGGTTCCTCGGACTCGGGCAAGAGTAAGCCCAAGAGGAAGTCGAAGACGAAGGCTACTTCGCCTTCGACTTCGTCTCAGGCCGGCACCCATAATGTGGGTCTGGCGGACGCCCAGCGTCAGCTCGGGTTGGCCAAACGGGCCGATCTCGAGCTGGAGCTGGAGGAGAGGGTTGCCGCGAGGGAGAGGCAGGCGCGTGCAACCAAGGCGAGGGCGGGGTATGGATCGGCCCTCGTCAGTTTTGACGGCCTGTCCGTGGCCGAGTTGGTCCGCTTGGCGGAGGAGGACAAGGAGGAGATCGTCGAGGTCGCCTCCAGGTCCTCCAACCTCAAGGGGACCTTCCAGAAGGCCCTCAAATGTCGTGCAACAAGCTTGCACGGCATAATAAAGGAGCTGACGCAGCGCACTGCGTCAGAAGAGACGAGGCAGCTGCAGGCGAGGGTGGATCGCCTGCAAGCTGAGGTTAGCCAGCTTCATAAGAAGCTGGCTGAGGCTACGGCCCCGTCCCCGTCGGCCTCGGCCCCGTCGTTAGCGGCCCCGTCTGCGGCGGCCCCGTCGGCAGCGGTTCCCGCCCCCTCCTCCTCCAACCTTGAGGAATTATTCCGCAAGGTGGTCATGGAGGAGAGGGCGTTCACTCGAGCCTGCTTTGCGGGCATCGAGGACCGCTTGCTGCCGGAGAAGCGCCTTCGTCCGCCGCTAGCGGCTGATAAGGCGCCGACAGCGGTTCCCCAGGCCCCGAGGCCCTCAAAGGGTAAGGGCAAGGGGAAAAAGTCTCCGGGGGCTCAGCCTACCCCCAGTACGAGTGCGGGCGCCAAACCGGGGCCGGTTGCCATCACGGCACCCCCCCAGGTTCAGCAGGGAGATGCCCTCCTCCCTTCCACCACCCCAGCCAACCAGTCGTGGTCAGAGGTGGTTAGGAAGGGAAAGGGAAAGGGCAAGAAGGCGTCCCAGGCCCCGGCTGCCTCGGCGGCTGCCCCGGCGGCTGCCCCGGCAGCTGCAGCGGCGGCCCCAAAGGCGCCGAAGTTGGTTGCCCCCAAAACCGCGGCGGTCACGGTGACCATCGTGCCCGAGGCCGCGGAAAAGGGGGTAACGTACGAGTCCGTCTTAAGACGGGCTCGTACCGTCGCAGACCCCGCCCAGCTGGGAATCGGTGCCTGCCGTCGGACCCAAACCGGAGCTCGATTATTCGAGTTTCCGGGGAAGGACGGCGGCAGAAATGCCGATTTGTTCGCCAGCAAGGTGCGGGAGGCCCTTGCCGATGTGGCGAAGGTGGCCAGGCCGGTGAAATCCACGGCCATTGAGGTGACCGGTCTTGATGACTCGGTCACCAAGGAGGAGGTGGTGGCCGCCATCGCTTCGGCAGGAGGCTGCGACCCCGCAGCGGTCCAGGCTCGGGACATTAGGCCCGGCCGCGGTGGACTGGGCACTATCCGGCTGGTGTGCCCAGTCGCCGCAGTGTTGGCCGCCCAGGCTAAATGCCAGGGGCGGCTACTAGTGGGCTTTAGCCGGGCCGTGATCCGGGTGCTTGAGGCGGCGCCGATGCGCTGCTTCAAGTGCTTCGGGATCGGTCATACCCGAGCCATGTGTCCGTCCACCGTGGACAGGGCGGACACATGTTTCCGGTGCGGGAAGCAGGGGCATATGGCGGCCTCGTGCGATGCCGCCAAGCCGCATTGCGCGGCATGCGCCGACAGTGGCCGCCCCGCCGACCACATTATGGGGGGGACGACATGCCGTCCTCCCTCCAAGAAGGGCAAGCCGCAGGCGGCTATAAGCCGTCCTGCCGCTGCTGCCACCACTCCCGCTGATGTCCCATCAGCGGCGGTGGCCGAGGGTGATGCGATGGTCGAATAATGGGTATCGACCATCGCATCCTGCAGGCAAACACCAACCACTGCCGGGCTGCCCAGGACTTGCTGGTGCAGTCGATGGCCGAGTGGTTGGTGGATGTGGCAGTGGTGGCCGAGCCGTACTATACTCCTAGCAATTGGCTGGGAGATAGTGACGGCTCGGTGGCAATCGTGGCGCGGTCTTCCTCGGACTCCCCTCCCCTCTCGCTCTTAGAGAGGGGACCGGGATACGTGGCCGCCGCGTGGGGAGGGTTGGCCCTTGTGGGGGTCTACTTCTCCCCAAACCGCCCTCTCCAGGACTTCGAGGATTTCCTCGGGGTCCTGACGGCGGTCATCGGGAGGACGGCGCCACGACAGGTCTCCGTGTTAGGAGACCTGAATGCCAAGTCGGTGGTCTGGGGAAATCCGGCCACCGACGCCCGCGGTCAGGCGGTCGAATTGTGGGCGGCCACGTCTGGTCTCTCCCTCTTGAATAGGGGGAGCGTCCAGACGTGCGTGCGGCGGCAGGGCGGGTCCATTGTGGACCTCACCTTTGCCACGCCCGCACTGGCCGCCCGCATTCGAAATTGGAGGGTGGAACTGGGGGAGACGATCTCGGATCACCGCTACGTGCGATTCGAGATCTCCCCCCAGAATCCACGGGGGCGCCGCAGCACCCCCTCATCGTCTGGCCGTTCCCCGTTTCCAAGGTGGGCTCTGACCCACCTGGATCGGGAGGCGGCACGGGAGGCCGCGTTCGTCCAGGACTGGCTTTGGCCAGGTCCCGGCGTGGACGTCCTGGACGTGGACGCGGCGGCGGCCCGACTGAGGGGGTCATTGACCGAGGTGTGCAACGCCAGCATGCCTCGGTCGAGACGTCCACCTCCCCGACGCGCCGTTTACTGGTGGTCGGAGGAGTTGGCGGAGCTGCGGGCCACCTGCGTGGCGGCACGGCGGGCCTACACCCGATCGCGTCGGCGGCGCCGACGGGACGAGGCCGAAGAGGACCGCCTCTACTCCACATACGTGGGGGCGAAGGCGGCCTTTAAGTCGGCCATCGGCGCCGCCAAGGACGCGGCGAGGGCTGAGCTGCTGGAGGGTCTCGACAACGACCCATTCGGGAGGCCATATAAGGCGGCGCGGAATAAACTGCGTCGCATTGGTCCCCCGGTTGCCGAGACCCTCGAACCAGCGCTCCTGGATGGGGTGGTGCGGTCCCTGTTTCCGCGCAGGGATCCGCACTTCACCCCACCAGCGATGGGCCCGCCAAGACCAGCGGCTCTACCGGAGGAGGAAGCTCCTCCTCCTCCGGTTTCAGAGGAGGAATTTGGCGCGGCGACTCTCCGTCTCCGCGCCAAAAAGACGGCTCCTGGCCCGGACGGCGTTCCCGCCAGGGTGGTGGCCATCGCAGCCACCGAGATGGAGGGAAGGTTTCGGGACCTCTTCGACGCGTGCTTCGCGTCGGGGAGGTTCCCGAAACCTTGGCGGGAAGGCCAGTTGTGCCTCCTCCACAAGGAGGGACGGCCGGCGGACTCCCCCTCGGCATACCGGCCCATCGTTTTGCTCGATGAGGTCGGTAAAATGTTCGAGGGGATCATCGCCGGCCGTCTGAAGTGTCATCTTCGGAGCGTGGGACCGGACCTGTCGGACGCCCAGTTCGGTTTTCGAGCTGGGCGTTCGACAGTGGACGCCCTGGCCCGTCTAAAGGGCCAGGTGACAGAGGCGGTAGGAGTGGGGGATGGAGTGTTGGCTGTGTCATTCGACATTGCCAACGCCTTCAACTCCATCCCCCACTCCACCATCCTGGAGGCGCTGCGGTTCCACGGAGTGCCCCTTTACTTGAGGGGCCTCCTGGCCAGCTACCTGGAGGACCGTGCTGTCCTCCTCGTAGACGGGGCTGGCCAGCTCCGGAGATACGCTGTGGGAACCGGCGTTCCACAGGGGTCCGTTCTAGGGCCTCTTCTGTGGAACGTCGGTTATGACTGGCTCCTGCGGGGAACTCTTCTGCGAGGCACGAGTGTCATCTGCTACGCAGATGACACTCTCCTCACTTCCCGCGGGAGCAGTTATAGGGAGGCGGCCAGTTTGGCCTCGGCGGGCGGATCGTTGGTGGCGGGGAGGATCCACCGCCTGGGCTTGAGGGTGGCGCTGCACAAAACGGAGGCCGTGTTCTTTCACGGCCCCCGGCAGCGCCCCCCACCTGACGCCCACATTTTTGTGGAGGGCGTCAGGATCCGGGTCGAGGCCCAGATAAAGTATCTGGGCCTCATGCTTGACAGCAGGTGGCGCTTCGGCCCGCACTTCAGCGGGCTGTCGACGCGCCTGCTGAAAGCCGCGGACGCCCTCTCATGGCTCATGCCGAACATGGGAGGGCCGAGCAGTCATTGCCGGCGGTTATACGCCGGCATACTGCGGAGCATGGCCCTGTATGGGGCGCCCATTTGGGCGGACTCCCTCCATAGGAGGGAGAACGTCACCGCTCTTAGGGCGCCCCAAAGGGCCATCGCCCAGCGGGCAGCGCGAGCCTACCGAACGGTAGGCTTCGCTTCGGCATGCGCTCTGGCGAGCACCCCGCCTTGGGAGCTCGAGGCCTGGGTGCTCGCCAGAGTGTACGAGTGGACGGCGGGGCGCAGGGCGCTGGGCGAGCGTCCGGCCCCGGAGTTGAGGGAGGCCGTCCGCCGGGAGGCGAGGGACGCCATCGTCCAACATTGGACGCGCGACCTCGCCTCCGCGGTGTTCGGCCGTCGCACCCTCGACGCCATCGGGCCGGTCCTGAAGGACTGGCTCGACAGGCGTCACGGGTTCCTCTCCTTCCGTCTGGTGCAGGTACTCTCCGGTCACGGCTGCTTCGGCAGGTACCTGCACCGGATAGGACGAGAGGAAACGCCGTCGTGCCACGATTGCGGCGCGGCGGAGGACACGGCGGACCACACCCTCGCGGTGTGCCCGTCGTGGGCCGTGCCGCGCCGCGATCTTGTCGCGGCGGTAGGAGGGGACCTCTCGCTGTCCGCCGTCGTCAGAGCGATGGTGGGGAGCGAGGGGGCCTGGGCGGCGATGGCCTCCTTCTGCGAGGTCGTGATGTCGCAGAAGGAGGCCGCGGAGCGCGAGCGGGAGGAGGATCCCCTCGCTCCGGCGCTCCGCAGGCGGCGTAGGGGCAGGAGAAGGCGGGATTTCGCCCGCTTTCTCCCGCCCTGAGGTGAGCGGCGGGCGTGAGGCACGGGGGTGCCCACGCCCGCCTTGCACCGCTCACCACGCGGGAGCCACGGCCCCTCTTTAAGAGGGGCAAATGAGGGCCCGCCTTTATAGGCGGGTTTCGCCGGCGGGGGAGAGGTAGCTTAGGCTGTGCTAGTTTCCCACTCCCCCGCCACTATGGCGATGCCGGAGTTGCGCTGGGGTTTTTAGTGGGTATACCGGGAGGCTCTCTCCCGGGGAGTCCCACATACCCTGCCCGTCCCCCGACGGGTGGGGATGCGTAATTGTCATTTTCCCCAGCGAGAACAAAAAAAAAAAAAAAAAAAAAAGGTTAGGTTAGGTTGGGGTACGCCCCACAGTGCTGACTTCCTCGCAGTGTACCCCGGGCAACGCCGTGTCTGACCACCGTAACGGAGTGGCAGACCGGTGGCTAACAAGCACTGTGCTCTACGCGATCTTGCGATTTTATTTTGAGGGCGATCGATTGCGTACGTTGTGGATATTTTTATTGTGGTTTTTTATTATTATTGTGGGTTTATTTTATTGTGGGTTAGGTTTTATTCTGATTTTATTGTGGTTTTTATTAGATTTTATTGCGGTTTTATTTTTAGTGTGGTTTTATTTTTATTGTGGTTTAGGTTTTCGTAATGCCGAAACCATTGCGGAATGCCTCAGGGCGTTTCGCCAAAAAAGGCCCTTCTCAGGGCCAACCAAACGGCCCTTCTCAGGGCCACCCCGACGTATTGTCGGCCTCAGAGGCCAGTCGCGCGCCGTCCGCGGCTAGCCTCTTCATGAGTGGAGCGGACGAGTTCTCGGACTCGGATGTCGAGTCCGTGGTCCTAGACTCGTCCGTTTGTGGGGTGGCTGCGGAGAGCAGCCTGAAGAGGGCTTATTTGAAGCTCGGGTCCGAGGGTTCCTCGGACTCGGGCAAGAGTAAGCCCAAGAGGAAGTCGAAGGCGAAGCAGACATCTGCTTCGCCTTCGACTTGTTCTCAGGCCGGCACCCACGATGTGGGTCTGGCGGTCGCCCAGCGCCAGCTCGGCTTGGCCAGACGGGCCGAGGCCGAGCTGGAACTGGAGGAGTTGGTTGCCGCCAAGGAGAGGCGTGCGGCCAAGGCGAGGGCCGGATACGGTTCGGCCCTCGTCTCCTTCGAGGGCCTGTCCGTGGCCGAGTTGGTCCGCTTGGCGGAAGAGGACAAGGAGGAGATCGTCGAGGTCGCCTCCAAGTCCTCCAACCTCAAGGGGACCATCCAGAAGGCGCTAAAATGCCGTGCAACGAGCTTGCACGGCATAATAGTGGAGCTGACGCAGCGCACTGCGTCACAGGAGACGAGGCAGCTGCAGGCGAGGGTCGATCGCCTGCAAGCTGAGGTTAGCCAGCTTCATAAGAAGCTGGCTGAGGCTACGGCCCCGTCCCCGTCGGCCTCGGCCCCCTCGGCCCCGTCGGCAGCGGCGGTTCCCGCCCCCTCCTCCTCCAACCTTGAGGAATTGTTCCGCAAGGTGGTCATGGAGGAGAGGGCGTTCACTCGTGCCTGCTTCGCAGGCATAGAGGACCGCCTGCTGCCGGAGAAGCGGCTCCGTCCGCCGCTAGCGGCCGACAAGGCGCCGACAGCGGCTCCCCAGGCCCCGAGGCCCTCAAAGGGCAAGGGCAAGGGGAAGAAATCCCCGGGGGCTCTGCCTCCCCCGGTTGCGAGTGCAGGCGCCCACAAGGAGCCGGTTGCCATCACAGCACCCCCTCAGGTGCAGGAGGGAGACGCCCTCCTCCCTTCCACCACCCCAGCCAACCAGTCGTGGTCAGAGGTGGTTAGGAAGGGGGGAAAGGGCAAGAAGGCGACGAAGGCCACGGCTGCCCCGAAGGCTGCCCCGGCGGCTGCCCCGGCAGCTGCAGCGGCGGCCACAAAGGCGCCGAAGTTGGTTGCCCCCAAAACCGCGGCGGTCACGGTGACCATCGTGCCCGAGGCCGCGGAGAAGGGGGTAACGTACGAGTCCGTCCTGAGACGGGCTCGTACCGTCGTGGACCCCGCCGAATCGGGGATTGGCGCTTGCCGCCGGACCCAAACCGGAGCTCGACTGTTCGAGTTTCCGGGGAAGGACGGCGGCAAAAATGCGGACCTCTTCGCGACCAAACTGCGGGAGGTCCTCGCCGACGTGGCGAAGGTGGCCAGGCCGACCAAGACGGCGGCCATAGAGGTGACCGGTCTCGACGACTCGGTCACCAAGGAGGAGGTGGTGGCGGCGATCGCAGTGGCCGGAGGCTGCGAACCCGCAGCGGTGCAGGCTCGGGACGTTAGGCCCGGCCGCGGTGGACTGGGCACTATCCGGCTGGTGTGCCCAGTCGCCGCAGCGTTGGCCGCCCAGGCTAAAGGCCAGGGGCGGCTATTCGTTGGCTTCAGCCGGGCCGTGATCCGGGTGCTTGAGGCAGCGCCGATGCGCTGCTTCAAGTGCTTCGGTATCGGCCACACCCGAGCCATGTGTCCGTCCACTGTGGACAGGGCGGACACATGCTTCCGCTGCGGGAAGGAGGGGCACATGGCGGCCACGTGTGAGGCCGCCAAGCCGCATTGCGCGGCGTGTGCCTCCGGCGGCCGCCCCGCCGACCATGTTATGGGGGGGAGCTCCTGCCGACCCCCAACCAAGAGGGGCAAGCCGCAGGCGGCTATAAGCCGTCCTGCCGCTGCTGCCACCACTCCCGCTGATGTCCCATCAGCGGCGGTGGCCGAGGGTGATGCGATGGTCGAATAATGGGTATCGACCATCGCATCCTTCAGGCAAACACCAACCACTGCCGGGCTGCCCAGGACTTACTGGTGCAGTCGATGGCCGAGTGGTTGGTGGATGTGGCAGTGGTGGCCGAGCCGTACTATACTCCCAGCAATTGGCTGGGAGATAGTGACGGCTCGGTGGCAATCGTGGCGCGGTCTTCCTCGGACTCCCCTCCCCTCTCGCTCTTAGAGAGGGGACCGGGATACGTGGCCGCCGCGTGGGGAGGGTTGGCCCTTGTGGGGGTCTACTTCTCCCCAAACCGCCCTCTCCAGGACTTCGAGGATTTCCTCGGGGTCCTGACGGCGGTCATTGGGAGGACGGCGCCACGACAGGTCACCGTGTTAGGAGACCTGAATGCCAAGTCGGTGGTCTGGGGAAATCCGGCCACCGACGCCCGCGGTCAGGCGGTCGAATTGTGGGCGGCCACGTCTGGTCTCTCCCTCTTGAATAGGGGGAGCGTCCAGACGTGCGTGCGGCGGCAGGGCGGGTCCATTGTGGACCTCACCTTTGCCACGCCCGCACTGGCCGCCCGCATTCGAAATTGGAGGGTGGAACTGGGGGAGACGATCTCGGATCACCGCTACGTGCGATTCGAGATCTCCCCCCAGAATCCACGGGGGCGCCGCAGCACCCCCTCATCGTCGAGCCGTTCCCCGTTTCCAAGGTGGGCTCTGACCCACCTGGATCGGGAGGCGGCACGGGAGGCCGCGTTCGTCCAGGACTGGCTTTGGCCAGGTCCCGGCGGGGACGTCCTGGACGTGGACGCGGCGGCGGCCCGACTGAGGGGGTCATTGACCGAGGTGTGCAACGCCAGCATGCCTCGGTCGAGACGTCCACCTCCCCGACGCGCCGTGTACTGGTGGTCGGAGGAGTTGGCGGAGCTGCGGGCCACCTGCGTGGCGGCACGGCGGGCCTACACCCGATCGCGTCGGCGGCGCCGACGGGACGAGGCCGAAGAGGACCGCCTCTACTCCACTTACGTGGGGGCGAGGGCGGCCTTCAAGTCGGCCATCGGCGCCGCCAAGGACGCGGCGAGGGCTGAGCTGCTGGAGGGTCTCGACAACGACCCATTCGGGAGGCCATATAAGGCGGCGCGGAACAAACTGCGTCGCATTGGTCCCCCGGTTGCCGAGACCCTGGAACCAGCGCTCCTGGATGGGGTGGTGCGGTCCCTGTTTCCGCGCAGGGATCCGCACTTCACCCCACCAGCGATGGGCCCGCCAAGGGTAGGACCGGAGGAGGAAGCTCCTCCTCCTCCGGTCTCAGAGGAGGAATTTGGCGCGGCGACTCTCCGTCTCCGCGCCAAAAAGACGGCTCCTGGCCTGGACGGCGTTCCCGCCAGGGTGGTGGCCATCGCGGCCACGGAGATGGAGGGAAGGTTTCGGGACCTCTTCGACGCGTGCTTCGCGTCGAGGAGGTTCCCGAAACCTTGGCGGGAAGGCCAACTGTGCCTCCTCCGGAAGGAAGGGCGGCCGGCGGACTCCCCCTCGGCTTACCGGCCCATCGTCTTGCTTGACGAGGCCGGTAAGATGTTCGAGGGGATTATCGCCGCCCGCCTGAAGCGCCATCTGCGGGACGTGGGACCGGACCTGTCGGACGCCCAGTTCGGTTTTCGAGCTGGCCGTTCGACAGTGGACGCCCTGGCCCTTCTCAAGGGCCAGGTGACAGAGGCGGTAGGAGTGGGGGATGGAGTGTTGGCTGTGTCATTCGACATTGCCAACGCCTTCAACTCCATCCCCCACTCCACCATCCTGGAGGCGCTCCGGTTCCACGGTGTGCCCCTTTATTTGCGGGGCCTCCTGGCCAGCTACTTGGAGGACCGTGCCGTCCTCCTCGTGGACGGGGCTGGCCAGGTCCGGCGGTATGGCGTAGAAACCGGCGTTCCACAGGGGTCCGTTCTAGGGCCTCTTCTGTGGAACGTCGGTTGTGACTGGCTCCTGCGGGGAATCCTCCTACGAGGTACGAGTGTCATCTGCTACGCAGATGACACTCTCCTCACTTCCCGCGGGAGCACCTTCCGGGAGGCGGCCAGTTTGGCGTCGGCGGGCGGATCCTTAGTGGCGGGAAGGATCCGCCGCCTGGGCTTGAGGGTGGCGCTGCACAAAACGGAGGCCGTGTTCTTTCACGGCCCCCGGCAGCGCCCCCCACCCGACGCCCACATTTATGTGGAAGGGGTGAAGGTCGGGGTTGAGGCCCAGATGAAGTATCTGGGCCTCATGCTGGACAGCAGGCTGCGCTTCGGCCCGCACTTTAGCGGGCTGTCGACGCGCCTGCTGAAAGCCGCGGACGCCCTCTCATGGCTCATGCCGAACATGGGAGGGCCGAGCAGTCGTTGCCGGCGGTTATACGCCGGCATACTGCGGAGCATGGCCCTATATGGGGCCCCCATTTGGGCGGACTCCCTCCATAGGAGGGAGAACGTCACCGCTCTTCGGGCGCCCCAAAGGGCCATTGCCCAGCGGGTAGCGCGGGCCTACCGCACGGTAGGCTTCGCTTCGGCATGCGCTCTGGCGAGCACCCCGCCTTGGGAGCTCGAGGCCTGGGTGCTCGCCAGAGTGTATGAGTGGACGGCGGGGCGCAGGGCGCTGGGCGAGCGTCCGGCCCCGGAGCTGAGGGAGGCCGTCCGCCGGGAGGCGAGGGACGCCATCGTCCAACATTGGACGCGCGACCTCGCCTCCGCGGTGTTCGGCCGTCGCACCCTCGACGCCATCGGGCCGGTCCTGAAGGACTGGCTCGACAGGCGTCACGGTTTCCTCTCCTTCCGTCTGGTGCAGGTACTCTCCGGTCACGGCTGCTTCGGCAGGTACCTGCACCGGATAGGACGAGAGGAGACGCCGTCGTGCCACGATTGCGGCGCGGCGGAGGACACGGCGGACCACACCCTTGCGGTGTGCCCGTCGTGGGCCGTGCCGCGCCGCGGTCTTGTCGCAGCGGTAGGAGGGGACCTCTCGCTGCCCGCCATCGTCAGAGCGATGGTGGGGAGCGAGGGGGCCTGGGCGGCGATGGCCTCCTTCTGCGAGGTCGTGATGTCGCAGAAGGAGGCCGCGGAGCGCGAGCGAGAGGAGGATCCCCTCGCTCCGGCGCTCCGTAGGCGTCGTAGGGGCAGGAGAAGGCGGGATTTCGCCCGCTTTCTCCCGCCCTGAGGTGAGCGGCGGGCGTGAGGCACGGGGGTGCCCGCGTCCGCCTTGCACAGCTCACCATGCGGGAGCTTCGGTCCCCCTCCTAGGAGGGGCAAATGAGGGCCCGCCTAATTAGGCGGGATTCGCCGGCGGGGGAGAGGAAGCCCAGGCTGTGCCACTCCCCCACTCCCCCGCCACTATGGCGATGCCGGAGCGCCGCTGGGGTTTTTAGTGGGTATACCGGGAGGCTCTCTCCCGGGGAGTCCCACATACCCTGCCCGTCCCCCGACGGGTGGGGATGCGTAATGGTCATTTTCCCCAGCGACAACAAAAAAAAAAAAAAAAAAAAAAAAAAAAAAAAAAAAAAAAAAGGTTAGGTTAGGTTAGGTTAGGTTAGGTTAGGTTTCCGTGTGCAGTTTCTGGCCTGCCATCGGACGCGTCCCCAGGTGGCGGATAGGGGAACGGCCCCCAGATATGGGGGTTACCGGTTTACCGGCGCGGACCAAAACCAGAAGTGGGGACCGCTTCGGCGGTCACGCGCGGCGGGTCGGCCACCACTCCAGGTGGCTGACGTGACCCGAAGTCCGGGTCACCGTCGGGCAACCCGGTCTCCTCATTGAGAGGAGCTGGGGGCCCCGTTTGCCTTCGGGCAAACGAGTGGGGCTAAGAGGAAGGACACCTCGCTAAAAAACCCTTGGCTGCTGCGTCTTCTGCACACGAAGACGTACCCAGCCGGGCCCCTCCCTACGGAGGGCCCACTGTGGGCCTGCCTTCGGGCGGGAATCGCCGGCGGGGGATTGGTAGGCAGGCATGCTATTTCCCATGACCCCGCCACTAAGGCGATGTCGGTGTGCCGCTGTTGGGTTTAGTGGGTATTCCTGGCTACAGAGCTGGGCGAGTCCCACACACGCCCTTCGGGGTATGGTGCGTAAATGCATTCCCACAGCGTCAAAAAAAAAAAAAAAAAAAAAAAAAAAAAAGGTTAGGTTAGGTTGGGGTACGCCCCACAGTGCTGACTTCCTCGCAGTGTACCCCGGGCAACGCCGTGTCTGACCACCGTAACGGAGTGGCAGACCGGTGGCTAACAGGCACTGTGACCTACGCGATCTGCGAATTTTTATTTTACTTGAGGGCGATTGCGTACATTGTGGTTTTTATTATTGTTTTTATCGTGGGTTTTATTCTATTGTGGGTTGGTTTTATTGTTGTTTTTAATTGTTATTGTGGATTTGGTTTCTGGTTGTCATTATGCCTCCGAAACCATTGCGGAATGCCTCCGGGCGTTTCGTATCAAAAGGCCCTTCTCAGGGCCAACCCAAAGGCCCTTCTCAGGGCCACCCCGACGAAATGTCGGCGTCGGAGGCGAGTCGCGCACCTTCTGCGACGGGCTTCTGCGGAGAGGACGAGTTCTCCGATTCGGACATGGGGTCCGTTGTCGGGGACTCGTCCTCTGTGTGTGGAGTGGCTGCGGAGCGCAGCCTGAAGAGGGCCTACCTGAGGCTCGGGTCCGAGGGCTCCTCGGGCTCGGCCAAGGGCAGGCCCAACAAGAAGAAGTCGAAGGCGAAGAATGCTTCGCCATCGACTTCTTCTCAGGCTGGCACCCACGACGTGGGTTTGGCAGACGCCCAGCGCCAGCTCGGCTTGGCCAGACGGGCCGAGGCCGAGCTGGAACTGGAGGAGTTGGTTGCCGCCAAGGAGAGGCGCGCAGCCAAGGCAAGGGCCGGATACGGTTCGGCCCTCGTCTCCTTCGAGGGCCTCTCCGTGGCGGAGCTAGCTCGGCTGGCGAAGGAGGACATGGAGGAGATCATTGAGGTCGCCTCCAGGTCCTCAAATTTGAAGGGTACCTTCCAGAAGGCCCTTAAATGCCGTGCAAACAGCTTGCACGGCATTGTGTCTGAGCTGACGCAACGCTCTGCCTCAGACGAGACGCGGCAGCTGCAGGCGAGGGTCGATCGCCTGCAAGCTGAGGTTAGCCAGCTTCATAAGAAGCTGGCTGAGGCTACGGCCCCGTCCCCGTCGGCCTCGGCCCCGTCGGCAGCGGCCGCGTCGGCAGCGGCCCCGTCGGCAGCGGCGGTTCCCGCCCCCTCCTCCTCCCACCTTGAGGAATTGTTCCGCAAAGTGGTCATGGAGGAGAGGGCGTTCACTCGTGCCTGCTTCGCAGGCATAGAGGACCGCCTGATGCCGGAGAGGCGGCTCCGTCCGCCGCTAGCGGCCGACAAGGCGCCGACAGCGGCTCCCCAGGCCCCAAAGCCCTCAAAGGGCAAAGGCAAGGGGAAAAAGTCGCCGGGGGCTATGCCTACCCCCAGTACGAGTGCGGGCGCCAAACCGGGGCCGGTTGCCAACGTGGCACCCCCCCAGGTGCAGGAGGGAGACGCCCTCCTCCCTTCCACCACCCCAGCCAACCAGTCGTGGTCAGAGGTGGTTAGGAAGGGAAAGGGAAAGGGCAAGAAGGCGTCCCAGGCCCCGGCTGCCTCGGCGGCTGCCCCGGCCGCTGCCCCGGCAGCTGCAGCGGCGGCCCCAAAGGCGCCGAAGCTGGTTGCCCCCAAATCCGCGGCGGTCACGGTGACCATCGTGCCCGAGGCCGCGGAGAAGGGGGTAACGTACGAGTCCGTGTTAAGACGGGCTCGTACTGTCGCCAACCCCGCCGAGTTGGGGATTGGCGCTTGCCGCCGGACCCAAACCGGAGCTCGACTATTCGAGTTTCCGGGGAAGGACGGCGGCAAAAATGCGGACCTCTTCGCAGTCAAGCTGCGGGAGGTCCTCGCCGATGTGGCGAAGGTCGCCAGACCGACGAAGGCCACAGCCATCGAGGTGACCGGTCTCGACGACTCGGTCACCAAGGAGGAGGTGGTGGCGGCCATCGCCTCGGCAGGCGGCTGCGAACCCGCAGCGGTGCAGGCTCGGGCTATTAGGCCCGGCCGCGGTGGACTGGGCACTATCCGGCTGGTGTGCCCAGTCGCCGCAGTGTTGGCCGTCCGGGCAAAATGCCAAGGACGGCTCTTGGTAGGGTTTAGCCGGGCCGTGATCCGGGTACTTGAGGCAGCGCCGATGCGCTGCTTCAAGTGCTTCGGCATCGGCCACACCCGAGCCATGTGTCCGTCCACCGTGGACAGGGCGGACACATGCTTCCGCTGCGGGAAGCAGGGGCATATGGCGGCCTCGTGCGATGCCGCCAAGCCACATTGCGCGGCATGCGCCGACAGTGGCCGCCCTGCGGACCATGTGATGGGGGGGAGCTCATGCCGACCCCCCACCAAGAAGGGCAAGCCGCAGGCGGCTACAAGCCGTCCTGCCGCTGCTGCCACCACTCCCGCTGATGTCCCATCAGCGGCGGTGGCCGAGGGTGATGCGATGGTCGAATAATGGGTATCGACCATCGCATCTTGCAGGCAAACACCAACCACTGCCGGGCTGCCCAGGACCTGCTGGTGCAGTCAATGGCCGAGTGGTTGGTGGATGTGGCAGTGGTGGCCGAGCCGTACTATACTCCCAGCAATTGGCTGGGAGATAGTGACGGCTCGGTGGCAATCGTGGCGCGGTCTTCCTCGGACTCCCCTCCCCTCTCGCTCTTAGAGAGGGGACCGGGATACGTGGCCGCCGCGTGGGGAGGGTTGGCCCTTGTGGGGGTCTACTTCTCCCCAAACCGCCCTCTCCAGGACTTCGAGGATTTCCTCGGGGTCCTGACGGCGGTCATCGGGAGGACGGCGCCACGACAGGTCTCCGTGCTCGGAGACCTGAATGCCAAGTCGGTGGTCTGGGGAAACCCGGCCACCGACGCCCGCGGTCAGGCGGTCGAATTGTGGGCGGCCTCGTCTGGTCTCTCCCTCTTGAATAGGGGGAGCGTCCAGACGTGCGTGCGGCGGCAGGGCGGGTCCATTGTGGACCTCACCTTTGCCACGCCCGCACTGGCCGCCCGCATTCGAAATTGGAGGGTGGAACTGGGGGAGACGATCTCGGATCACCGCTACGTGCGATTCGAGATCTCCCCCCAGAATCCACGGGGGCGCCGGAGCACCCCCTCATCGTCGGGCCGTTCCCCGTTTCCAAGGTGGGCTCTGACCCACCTGGATCGGGAGGCGGCACGGGAGGCCGCGTTCGTCCAGGACTGGCTTTGGCCAGGTCCCGGCGGGGACGTCCTGGACGTGGACGCGGCGGCGGCCCGACTGAGGGGGTCATTGACCGAGGTATGCAACGCCAGCATGCCTCGGTCGAGACGTCCACCTCCCCGACGCGCCGTGTACTGGTGGTCGGAGGAGTTGGCGGAGCTGCGGGCCACCTGCGTGGCGGCACGGCGGGCCTACACCCGATCGCGGCGGCGGCGCCGACGGGACGAGGCCGAAGAGGACCGCCTCTACTCCACATACGTGGGGGCGAGGGCGGCCTTTAAGTCGGCCATCGGCGCCGCCAAGGACGCGGCGAGGGCTGAGCTGCTGGAGGGTCTCGACAACGACCCATTCGGGAGACCATATAAGGCGGCGCGGAACAAACTGCGTCGCATTGGTCCCCCGGTTGCCGAGACCCTGGAACCAGCGCTCCTGGATGGGGTGGTGCGGTCCCTGTTTCCGCGCAGGGATCCGCACTTCGCCCCACCAGCGATGGGCCCGCCAAGGGAAGGACCGGAGGAGGAAGCTCCTCCTCCTCCGGTTTCAGAGGAGGAATTTGGCGCGGCGACACTCCGTCTCCGCGCCAAAAAGACGGCTCCTGGCCCCGACGGCGTTCCCGCCAGGGTGGTGGCCATCGCGGTCACCGAGATGGAGGGAAGGTTTCGGGACCTCTTCGACGCGTGCTTCGCGTCGGGGAGGTTCCCGAAACCTTGGCGGGAAGGCCAACTGTGCCTCCTCCGGAAGGAAGGGCGGCCGGCGGACTCCCCCTCGGCTTACCGGCCCATCGTCTTGCTTGACGAGGCCGGTAAGATGTTCGAGGGGATTATCGCCGCCCGCCTGAAGCGCCATTTGCGGAACGTGGGACCGGACCTGTCGGACGCCCAGTTCGGTTTTCGAGCTGGCCGTTCGACAGTGGACGCCCTGGCCCTTCTCAAGGGCCAGGTGACAGAGGCGGTAGGAGTGGGGGATGGAGTGTTGGCTGTGTCATTCGACATTGCCAACGCCTTCAACTCCATCCCCCACTCCACCATCCTGGAGGCGCTCCGGTTCCACGGTGTGCCCCTTTATCTGCGGGGCCTCCTGGCCAGCTACTTGGAGGACCGTGCCGTCCTCCTCGTGGACGGGGCTGGCCAGGTCCGGCGATATGGCGTAGAAACCGGCGTTCCACAGGGGTCCGTTCTAGGGCCTCTTCTGTGGAACGTCGGTTATGACTGGCTCCTGCGGGGAATCCTCCTACGAGGTACGAGTGTCATCTGCTACGCAGATGACACTCTCCTCACTTCCCGCGGGAGCACCTTCCGGGAGGCGGCCAGTTTGGCGTCGGCGGGCGGATCCTTAGTGGCGGGAAGGATCCGCCGCCTGGGCTTGAGGGTGGCGCTGCACAAAACGGAGGCTGTGTTCTTTCACGGCCCCCGGCGGCGCCCCCCACCCGACGCCCACATTTATGTGGAGGGGGTGAGGGTCGGGGTTGAGGCCCAGATGAAGTATCTGGGCCTCATGCTGGACAGCAGGCTGCGCTTCGGCCCGCACTTTAGCGGGCTGTCGACGCGCCTGCTGAAAGCCGCGGACGCCCTCTCATGGCTCATGCCGAACATGGGAGGGCCGAGCAGTCGTTGCCGGCGGTTATACGCCGGCATACTGAGGAGCATGGCCCTTTACGGGGCCCCAATTTGGGCGGACTCCCTCCACAGGAGGGAGAACCTCACCACCCTTCGGGCGCCCCAAAGGGCCATCGCCCAGCGGGTAGCGCGGGCCTACCGCACGGTAGGTTTCGCTTCGGCATGCGCTCTGGCGAGCACCCCGCCTTGGGAGCTCGAGGCCTGGGTGCTCGCCAGAGTGTACGAGTGGACGGCGGGGCGCAGGGCGCTGGGCGAGCGTCCGGCCCCGGAGTTGAGGGAGGCCGTCCGCCGGGAGGCGAGGGACGCCATCGTCCAACATTGGACGCGCGACCTCGCCTCCGCGGTGTTCGGCCGTCGCACCCTCGACGCCATCGGGCCAGTCCTGAAGGACTGGCTCGACAGGCGTCACGGGTTCCTCTCCTTCCGTCTGGTGCAGGTACTCTCCGGTCACGGCTGCTTCGGCAGGTACCTGCACCGGATAGGACGAGAGGAAACGCCGTCGTGCCACGGTTGCGGCGCGGCGGAGGACACGGCGGACCACACCCTCGCGGTGTGCCCGTCGTGGGCCGTGCCGCGCCGCGATCTTGTCGCGGCGGTAGGAGGGGACCTCTCGCTGCCCGCCGTCGTCAGAGCGATGGTGGGGAGCGAGGGGGCCTGGGCGGCGATGGCCTCCTTCTGCGAGGTCGTGATGTCGCAGAAGGAGGCCGCGGAGCGCGAGCGGGAGGAGGATCCCCTCGCTCCGGCGCTCCGCAGGCGGCGTAGGGGCAGGAGAAGGCGGGATTTCGCCCGCTTTCTCCCGCCCTGAGGTGAGCGGCGGGCGTGAGGCACGGGGGTGCCCGCGCCCGCCTTGCACCGCTCACCACGCGGGAGCCACGGCCCCTCCTTAAGAGGGGCAAATGAGGGCCCGCCTTAGTAGGCGGGTTTCGCCGGCGGGGGAGAGGTAGCGAGGCTATGCTAGTTTCCCACTCCCCCGCCACTATGGCGATGCCGGAGCGCCGCTGGGGTTTTTAGTGGGTATACCGGGAGGCTCTCTCCCGGGGAGTCCCACATACCCTGCCCGTCCCCCGACGGGTGGGGATGCGTAATTGTCATTTTCCCCAGCGACATCAAAAAAAAAAAAAAAAAAAAAAAAAAAAAAAAAAAAAAAAAAAAAAAAGGTTAGGTTAGGTTAGGTTAGGTTAGGTTTCCGTGCGCAGTTTCTGGACCTGCCATCGGACGCGTCCCCAGGTGGCGGATAGGGGAACGGCCCCCAGATATGGGGGTTACCGGTTTACCGGCGCGGACCAAAACCAGAAGTGGGGACCGCTTCGGCGGTCACGCGCGGCGGGTCGGCCACCACTCCAGGTGGCTGACGTGACCCGAACTCCGGGTCACCGTCGGGCAACCCGGCCTCCTCACTGAGAGGAGCTGGGGGCCCCGTTTGCTTCCGGGCAAACGAGTGGGGCTAAGAGGAAGGACACCTCGCTAAAAAACCCGTGGCTGCTGCGTCTTCTCGCACACGGAGACGTGACCAGCCGGGCCCCTCCCTATGGAGGGCCCACTGTGGGCCTGCCTTCGGGCAGGAATCGCCGGCGGGGTTGTGGACGGCAGGCTTGCTACATCCCATGACCCCGCCACTAAGGCGATGTCGGTGTGCCGCTGTTGGGTTTAGTGGGTATTCCTGGCTACAGAGCTGGGCGAGTCCCACACACGCCCTTCGGGGTATGGTGCGTAAATGCATTCCCACAGCGTCAAAAAAAAAAAAAAAAAAAAAAAAAAAAAAAAAAAAAAAAAAAAAAAAAGGTTAGGTTAGGTTCTGCCTCCTAGCCGGATCGGCGCCCTGGGATCTCGAGGCCCGAGCCCTCGCGTCGCTTTACAAGTGGCGCGGGGAGGCCCGAGAGCGGGGTGAAAGACCGTTTCCGCCGAGAGCGATCGAAGCGAAGCGGTCCGAGCTCCGCCAAGTCCTGGTGGCGGAGTGGTCTGCGAGACTTGCGCAACCCAGTGCGGGGCACGCCCTCATAGCGGCGGTAAGACCCTGCATGGAGAAGTGGATCGACCCGAAAAGGCGCGGGGTGCTCACCTTCCGTGCGACGCAGGTGCTGACCGGACACGGGTGTTTCGGCAGTTACCTGTGTCGTATCGGTCGGGAGCCAACACCGGCGTGCCATCACTGCGGTGGCGGGGCAGAGGACACGGCGCGGCACACCCTCGAGGAGTGTCCCGCATGGGACGAGCCGCGCCGTGCGCTAACCGCAGCAATCGGCGGTACCGACCTCTCGCTGTCGGCCGTGGTCAAGGTCATGGTCGACAACGAGGAGTCATGGGACGCGGTCGTCTCATTCTGCGAGGATGTAATCGCGCAGAAGGAGACGGCCGAGCGGGAGAGGGAGGCACTGAGCACTCTCCCGTCCCGCCGACGGCGCGCTGGTCGAAGGAGGAGGGAAGCCGAGGTCGATCCGCTTCCTCCATAACGAGAGGCCGACGGGCCGAGGACCGGGGGGGTCCGACGTCCGTCACTAGGGCCGGAGTAGGCGTGTAGAGGCAGTTCCGGCACGCCTACCTGATGGAAGGAGGGGAGGAAGAGGGACCCGCCGAGCTCGCGCCGGCGGGTCAAGCCTGCCGGGGATGCGGTGAATGGCAAACTAGGCCCCGCACCCCCGGCCATAGGCAAGAAGAGGAACGCTCCAGTGGTTTTAGCCGGTGAGAGCCCGGCACACCCTCCGTCGACCCCCCGACGGAGGACGGTCTGGTAGAGATTTCCACTGGGTGAACAAAAAAAAAAAAAAAAAAAAAAAAAAAAAAGGTTAGGTTAGGTTAGGTTAGGTTCGCGACGCAGAACCCCACCGGGTCTCCGTATCCGAGTGGAGGGGGTCCGGGTTCCCGTCGAGGTGCACATCAAGTACCTCGGCCTGATCCTGGATCCCCGCTGGAGTTTCGAGGAGCATTTCAGGCTCCTCGCCCCACGGCTGTGCTCGTTCGCAGCCGCACTCGGACGGCTCCTCCCCAATCTTGGGGGGCCGAATTCGGCGTGCCGTCGGCTGTACCAGGGAGTGGTACGGTCGATGGCGCTCTACGGAGCCCCGGTGTGGGCGGAGCGCCTTTCCCGGGCAACAGTGGCCCTGCTGCGGAGGCCGCAGAGGGTCATCGCGACGCGGACCGTGCGGGCATACCGCACGGTCAGTCATGGGGCGGCCTGCGTGCTCGCGGGCACGCCCCCGTGGGAGGTCGATGCCCTGGTTCTGTCCCAGGTGCATCGACACCGTGTCGCGGCCCGGGAACGGGGGGAACGACCCGCCTTCGAGGCAGTAAGGCGGGTCAGATTAGCGGCTCAGGGGGAGGCCCTGAGCCGGTGGAGGGAGGCGCTCCGCTCCCCAGTTGCCGGCCACCGGACGATTGGAGCGATTCGTCCGGTGTTGGAGGGATGGGTTGGGCGCCGGCATGGCAGCCTTACCTTCCGCCTAGTGCAGGTACTGACCGGACATGGGTGCTTCGGTCACTACCTGCACCGAGTCGCCCGTCGGGAGGAGTCACCGCGGTGTCATCACTGCGACTCCCCCGACGACACGGCCGAGCACACCTTGGTGGAGTGCCCGGCCTGGCGGAACGAGCGCCGCGATCTCGTTGCGGCGCTCGGAGGCGGACGCCTCTCACTGGCAACCATGGTACGAGCCATGGTTGAAAGTGAGACGGCATGGGAGGCTGCCGCCTCCTTCTGTGAGACCGTCCTCTTGCAGAAGGAGGCTGCGGAGAGGGAGCGGGAAGAGGACGTACTTGCCGCTCCCCTCCGGCGTAGACGGGTGGGGCGAAGAAGGCGGGGGACGAACCCCCGTCTCCTTTAGCCCCAGGGTGTGACCAGCGCGTGCGGGTAGCTCCCGCACGTGCATTGCACAGCGGTCACCACGTCTGGGGATTATTCCGTTACCGGGTAATCCCCCTTTGGCGCGGAAACCGGCCCTACAGGGGAGGGCCGGCAAGCCCTGAGGGTGTCACGGAGTACTTGGCCTTCGGGTCGGCCCCGTGACACTCTCAACACAGGGCCCGACGGTAACCGAAAAAAAAAAAAAAGGTTAGGTTAGGTTAGGTTAGGTTAGGTTAGGTTACGCCCAGTTCGGTTTTCGAGCTGGGCGTTCGACAGTGGACGCCCTGGCCCTTCTCAAGGGCCAGGTGACAGAGGCGGTAGGAGTGGGGGATGGAGTGTTGGCTGTGTCATTCGACATTGCCAACGCCTTCAACTCCATCCCCCGCTCCACCATCCTGGAGGCGCTCCGGTTCCACGGTGTGCCCCTTTATTTGCGGGGCCTCCTGGCCAGCTACTTGGAGGACCGTGCCGTCCTCCTCGTGGACGGGGCTGGCCAGGTCCGGCGGTATGGCGTGGAAACCGGCGTTCCACAGGGGTCCGTTCTAGGGCCTCTTCTGTGGAACGTCGGTTATGACTGGCTCCTGCGGGGAACTCTCCTACGAGGCACGAGTGTCATCTGCTACGCGGATGATACTCTCCTCACTTCCCGCGGGAGCACCTTCCGGGAGGCGGCCAGTTTGGCGTCGGCGGGCGGATCCTTAGTGGCGGGGAGGATCCGCCGCCTGGGCTTGAGGGTGGCGCTGCACAAAACGGAGGCCGTGTTCTTCCACGGCCCCCGGCAGCGCCCCCCACCCGACGCCCACATTTATGTGGAGGGGGTGAGGGTCGGGGTTGAGGCCCAGATGAAGTATCTGGGCCTCATGCTGGACAGCAGGCTGCGCTTCGGCCCGCATTTCAGCGGGCTGTCGACGCGCCTGCTGAAGGCTGCGGACGCCCTCTCATGGCTCATGCCGAACATGGGAGGGCCGAGCACGCGGTGCCGGCGTCTGTACGCCGGCATTCTGCGGAGCATGGCCCTTTACGGGGCCCCCATTTGGGCGGACTCCCTCCACAGGAGGGAGAACCTCACCACCCTACGGGCGCCCCAAAGGGCCATCGCCCAGCGGGCAGCGCGGGCCTACCGCACGGTAGGCTTCGCTTCGGCATGCGCTCTGGCGAGCACCCCGCCTTGGGAGCTCGAGGCCTGGGTGCTCGCCAGAGTGTACGAGTGGACGGCGGGGCGCAGGGCGCTGGGCGAGCGTCCGGCCCCCGGAGTTGAGGGAGGCCGTCCGCCGGGAGGCGAGGGACGCCATCGTCCAACATTGGACACGCGACCTCGCCTCCGCGGTGTTCGGCCGTCGCACCCTCGACGCCATCGGGCCGGTCCTGAAGGACTGGCTCGACAGGCGTCACGGGTTCCTCTCCTTCCGTCTGGTGCAGGTACTCTCCGGTCACGGCTGCTTCGGCAGGTACCTGCACCGGATAGGACGAGAGGAGACGCCGTCGTGCCACGGTTGCGGCGCGGCGGAGGACACGGCGGACCACACCCTCGCGGTGTGCCCGTCGTGGGCCGTGCCGCGCCGCGATCTTGTCGCGGCGGTAGGAGGGGACCTCTCGCTGCCCGCCGTCGTCAGAGCGATGGTGGGGAGCGAGGGGGGCCTGGGCGGCGATGGCCTCCTTCTGCGAGGTCGTGATGTCGCAGAAGGAGGCCGCGGAGCGGGAGCGAGAGGAGGATCCCCTCGCTCCGGCGCTCCGTAGGCGGCGTAGGGGCAGGAGAAGGCGGGATTTCGCCCGCTTTCTCCCGCCCTGAGGTGAGCGGCGGGCGTGAGGCACGGGGGTGCCCGCGCCCGCCCTGCACCGCTCACCACGCGGGAGCCACGGCCCCTCTTTAAGAGGGGCAAATGAGGGCCCGCCTTCTTAGGCGGGTTTCGCCGGCGGGGGAGAGGTAGCTGAGGCTGAGCTAGTTTCCCACTCCCCCGCCACTATGGCGATGCCGGAGTTGCGCTGGGGTTTTTAGTGGGTATACCGGGAGGCTCTCTCCCGGGGAGTCCCACATACCCTGCCCGTCCCCCGACGGGTGGGGATGCGTAATTGACATTTTCCCCAGCGACATCAAAAAAAAAAAAAAAAAAAAAAAAGGTTAGGTTAGGTTAGGTTTCCGTGCGCAGTTTCTGGACCTGCCATCGGACGCGTCCCCAGGTGGCGGATAGGGGAACGGCCCCCAGATATGGGGGTTACCGGTTTACCGGCGCGGACCAAAACCAGAAGTGGGGACCGCTTCGGCGGTCACGCGCGGCGGGTCGGCCACCACTCCAGGTGGCTGACGTGACCCGAACTCCGGGTCACCGTCGGGCAACCCGGCCTCCTCACTGAGAGGAGCTGGGGGCCCCGTTTGCTTCCGGGCAAACGAGTGGGGCTAAGAGGAAGGACACCTCGCTAAAAAACCCGTGGCTGCTGCGTCTTCTCGCACACGGAGACGTGACCAGCCGGGCCCCTCCCTATGGAGGGCCCACTGTGGGCCTGCCTTCGGGCAGGAATCGCCGGCGGGGTTGTGGACGGCAGGCTTGCTACATCCCATGACCCCGCCACTAAGGCGATGTCGGTGTGCCGCTGTTGGGTTTAGTGGGTATTCCTGGCTACAGAGCTGGGCGAGTCCCACACACGCCCTTCGGGGTATGGTGCGTAAATGCATTCCCACAGCGTCAAAAAAAAAAAAAAAAAAAAAAAAAAAAAAAAGGTTAGGTTAGGTTAGGTTAGGTTAGGTTAGGTTAGGTTAGGTTAGGTTAGGTTAGGTTAGGTTAGGTTAGGTTAGGTTAGGTTAGGTTAGGTTAGGTTAGGTTAGGTTAGGTTAGGTTAGGTTAGGTTAGGTTAGGTTAGGTTAGGTTAGGTTAGGTTAGGTTAGGTTAGGTTAGGTTAGGTTAGGTTAGGTTAGGTTAGGTTGGGGTGCAAGTCGAAGAGCCTCCTCGTGGCGCACCCTGGGCAACGCCAGCCCCAACTGCCCACCGCGTTCTGGTGGACTCTTGGGCCTGGCGGCTAATCTTCACACGGGGAAGGGCCAGGTTTCAGTCACCGATCATCTTTAAGATGGTCGGTGATGGGAACCTGGCCTATAGGGTTTTGCATGCATCCACTTCGGCTCTGATCAGCAGAGTGCTGTAAGTGGATGCATGCATGGGGCATACCGTAATCCCTTCGGGGACCGGGGACCGTCGGGGCATTTGCCCGGGTCAAGTGGAAGGAAAACCACGAATAAAACCCTCGAACACCGTAATCCCTAAGGGGACCGGTGACTGTCGGGGCATTTGCCCGGGTCGCGTGGAAGGAAAACCACTATAAAAACCCTTGAGGACCGCGGGTTTCTTTTTAGCCCGCGGTTTGGGGGCACCGTGGCGTTGGTCGTCTTGGCCGCGGTGCAAGGGGGTGGGTAGTTTTAGGTTAGGCTTAAGTTAGGATTAGGTTTTTATATAAAATATACACAAAAATACAAAAAAATCAAAAAAGCGAAAACCAAAAGAGAAAACTACAAAATTTGAAAAAATACAAAAAAATCTAATTAGTCTTAAGTTAGTTGTAGATACCGAGCAGCGGGCGGTATAACCTGCACAGAAGGCATCCGCTGGCCTTGGGAGGATTAAATCCCTCCCAGAAATAGCGGCCACATCGCCTTGGGAAAGCGATGTGAGTATTTCCCATATCGTAATATGGAAATGTCGAATATAGAGAATGCGATGTCGAGCGATCCGGCTGACCCCCGGCGTCCGCAGCTATCCGGGGCTGCGGATGTTAAATCTACGACCGATGAGCGCGCAGGGGTGGGCGACCAGGCCCCTGCTGTCGCTGATGTTACTGGCAGCGATTATGATTGCGAAGAGGTGGAAGTCGAGGTAGGGTCGCGGGGATCTCCCCCAAAGTGGCTACCACGCGAGCCTCCTCCGACGAGAAGAGAGAGATTGGAGCTCTTGAGAAGAGTGCTGCAGGTTGATGTCACCGACACCGCCGGAGGATCGTCGGAGTTGTCGGTGGCATCAAGCGAGGGGGCACGCACGCCGTCTGCCCAAAGTTGCGGTAGCAGGAAGGCCGCACGGAGGTGGGCAGACAGCGAATCTGAGCTAGAGGGTGCTGGGTCCGGCAGGTCGGACAAACCGGCACCCAAAATTATACGAACTGGACCTGGCGGGGGTGGCCCCAAACATTCGGTGGGGCTCTCCCAGGCCAGGAGACTATTAAAGGAAATGCCTTTGGACTCGGAGTCCTCGCTGTCGGACTCCGACATGGAATTGCAACAGGCAGGACGGGACGACGAATGTGGTCCCCCTGTGCGGTCGGACAAGGAATCCCGCCCAACCGGACGTGACGAGGACTGTGGGCCCCCTATGCCATCGCCCCCTGTTCTTCAGTCAATGGCTGAGGAGGGGGCGGCGAGAATTGAGGGGGTTCTCAAAAAATCAAAAAATTTAAAGGGGACCTCCATA